>JAUCMU010000097.1:22069839-22110667 GCA_032275025.1 Enteromius treurensis | reverse complement strand
ACATACTGACAGAAGACGGACTAAACCAAAGAACACACAGACAGGGGGGAGAACAAGACCAGACAGACATGGAACATAACAGTTAACATCAGCACCACCTTTATTGGTTTTATTTTTATTATTGAAACACTTTTTTTTGCCTTTTTTTTACTCTTGAAAACTGCCATCAAAATACTTTTGTGCCATTAAATGTATCCTTTCTTGTCATGCTTTTTGGATTTAGTCTTTACAAAATGTTTATTGACAGATAATTGAGTCAGACAGCTTAGGGACCTTTCAGAGAGTACTTTTAAACTAAATTCGGAGCTGTTCCTTTGGCAGTTTAATGTGCATTACCCAACATCCTAATGTGATGAACAAGTTATCATTTAGCTTTAGCTTGAATGTTCTTGCTTGACATTTATTGATCAGACTTTCAATAAATGTTTTCATCCTTTTTAACAGTAAAAACCAACTTGCATTCCAAAATGAATCAATTAATATGAATATTACAGTGTTAATAATTCATATTACAGTAAACCTTTTAATCTTTAAATGATTATGAAAGAATAACAAAAATATTTATATTATCTTTTGTATTTTGAAGATAATGAAAAGTCTTATGCATTTGCAACAAAACAAGGGAGTAAATCGTTTTTAGGCTGAACTATTCCAATGATTGGTTTTGCCACCATTTGTCCATTTGTTTGTCATTAATGGACATTCATTGCCTTAACCTTACTCACTTTAAAGTATCTAACATTTTTAAAGACTCCAATGTTAGGACACTGACAACTTTGACAATGTTGATAAGTATGAAAAGACAGTGACCATGTACTGTATATGTAATGTCAAAGTGTCAATATCATAATGCAGTGAAAAATAGGTATATACTTCACAATAGCGGTGAATGGTATGACCAAACTCTTCCATCACAGCATGAGTATTTTTATGTCCTACATCTATATGTTTGTTTCTTTGACTGTTTATGAACTGAATGCATGCAAACCGAAAGTTAAAAATATGAATAACAGATAACTGCTAGAAGGAACACCTTCACATGATGTAACTCTTAAAACCATGAATCATAACAGCAATATGCTAAAAGTATTTTGAAGATAAAGAAAAGTCTTATGCATTCGCAACAAAACAAGTGATAAGAAAAAATATGCACAAAGACAAAAATATTAATGAATTGGATTGGACTGGAATGTTCAGTGAAAAGAAACAAGATATAAAATAACATAAAGGCATACAATTATGTGAGTATGAGCTATACTATAAGAATAATTTGTTCACTGACTTTCTGGAAGTAATGATGTGAATGATGACTTAAAATTGTGTCTAAGTTTAAATTATGCACAATCATGACAACATGAAAGCGAGTAAATGATGACAATTGACGTTTACGTTTATGTAACAGTTGGAATTCTTCTTGTGTGAAAATTTGACTTTTTGTGTCAAGAAATGAATATTTGCCTTGGGGTAATCATGTTGTGATCTCTCCATCTCTCTAGTCTGTGTTCATTGTAACGTACCGGGAGCCAGACAACCCTGAGTATACAGCTTTTCGCCAAGAACTCCACAAGAGAGCAATGCAGGATTTTAATGTAAAATTGGAACCCTCAATGGTGAGTTACTCATAAACAAGATCAGGTTTTGGCATATATGCATAGCCATCTGTCACATCAGATTTAATCAAAACATTGGTACAGACTAGCGTAGTTCTCTTTTGGCTTTCTATCACTGCCTTGAAAATGTTGAGCATTCTGTTCAGCTCTATAGGCTTTCGGGAGCTAAACTGTGTTTCATTTTACCGCAAGATCAGATATGACACTTAAAAGCACTTGAATCATAAGTTTGGCTTCCTCATGTCAGTCCCATTTTCCTAAATCAGCTGTACCCTTTGACAAAAGTCGGAAACAACTCCCCGAAACCCTAGATCCACACGGAGCTGCCAAATGAAAACATTCAGGAAATGAATGCTTAAAGCCTCTGAGTACATATTAAAAAAGTACTGCACTTTGTGAGAAAGTAAAAAAATCTAGTTTCTTCTAGCAATGATTAAACCAATTATATAATACCAATCCAGTCCATCATGAAATGTTTTGATGTCTGCAGTTGCTCTCAAATATATTTGGATGCATAAACTGGCGTATTCAAACAAATTCTAGAGCTAACTAACTTAATTTTACTGAGCTATTTTTGCAATGTCTTTTAAGCAGCCTCTCCCATGAGGATTTTTACTACATGTATGAAATTAGTTCTCTTCAAGATAAACACAGTCATAGAGGAATTTTAAATCTGTTGATTAAAACTTTATGAACTTTATTAGGCTTATACTATTTGGGGTCATGGTATGTAGGAGTGAATATTTGTGATAAAGTGACAGTTTTTTGTAATTATAAAAAATGAATAGATATTCTTTAGAATTTATTTAAAATTGTGGTTATGTTTTTACTTGGAAAAGGTCAATTAATCAGCTTGAAAGTCTTAATAGCTGGGCAAGTTGTATGCTTTGTACAAGTCACGTTTCTTTATAATTTGATAAATTAGGTCCAAATGAATAATTAATTCAGTTACATTTTTCCTCAATGGACAGCCCTCATTTCTCATTCACTAGCATACCCTAACCTATAAGCTCCCCATGTCTGTACAGAATGACATGTAGTTTTAGGTTTCATTATGTTTCTCTATAATAAATCTCTGTTTTCCTATTCCTCAGATGGATTTTATTGCCGGCTGTTTCCATGATGGTTTTGTGCTATATGCAAAAGCCCTCAGTGAAGCGTTAGCAGACGGCGTGTCTCAGAACGACGGAACCAACATAACTGTGAGAATGCAAAACCGCAGGATCTGGGGTGTGTTGAGTGTTCTTGATTTACCAAGATATATGTTTGACAAAAGGATTTAGAATATGACCCTATGATGCTTTGACATTCATATCAATAAGACGATCACATTTTACAATATTTAAGCCCTTCACAGTTTGAGGATGGGATGACAAGTTACGTTTTAACAGCAGTGTCAAAATTGAGTGTTTTGGCAACTCCACTCAGATTCTTTTTAAAGTGAGCAGAGGACTTGTAAGAGCTCTTCTGGGGTTGATGTCGGTAAACTCGTAGCCTCTCTTGCAGGGAGTGTGGAGGTCAGAGTCCTTGATTTAAAGCATATTTCAACTAGCTTGTTGATGGAAAATCTGTTTCTAATACACAACCCATCTGCTGAGCCCTCTCCCTGGAGGAAACTACACACACTGTGCCAAACACATACAGAAATTGGCAGAATACTGAATGAAAACTGCAAACTGCAAAAGTATTTTTCTTAATCAGTCTTTTCAATAAAATATTTAAACATTCTGAAAACATATCTCGTGATTTTGCTTAACTAAATTGATCCTCAGTACATTTAAACATTTCCCTTCACAGATACAATATGTAGTTTTCTTCCCTCTGTTTACGGGTCTCCGTATTTTTCAGTTTAAAATAAGAAAAAACATAATTCAAGATATATTTAAGAGAGATATTGTTAATAATTAACAGGTGTTGACAACACAGTCTCACGACCAATTTGAACATTTTCGTACGAGGTGCCAAATTGGTGCTAATTTGTACAACCTATTTTGTACGATTTTTCTAAAACCCTGTGACAGGTAGGCTTAGGGGTGGGGTTAGGTTGAGGTAATTCGTACAAATTTAAACAAATTGACAACTCGTAAAATACGTACGATTTAGAAGAAATCGTATGAATTTGTACAAGTGAGGTCGTACGAATTTTTACGAATTAGCCAACTCATAAAATATGTACAGTTAATGTGAGATCAGGTTGGTCTTGATGGGTTCTTTTTAGAATTCGGGTTCTTAACTTTTTTTAAAATATGGTTAAAAGACAAATCATAGTTGATATATTCTAAAGAGCAATATAAGATAATATATAAATAATATATTATATAATTATATATTATGTATGAAACTTTCACACATCTCTTTTAGAGATTTAATTGAGAGATTCCAGTGTCCACAAAATCTTAGCAAAAAAACTGGTCATACATAGAACAAATGAGAACTCTAGTAAATTTCCAGTGAAAGTGCTTCCTCTCAGCAATATTTTTGAAATGAAACAATATGTGACCTTTTAACTTTATAGCTTTGAAAAGCAACACTCAAAAAGAAATGTTTATTTGATCCCTGGCTTTGTGTTTGTTTGTTATAGGGGTGACTGGTCTTGTTAGCACAGATCAAAACAATGCCAGAAATACAGACTTTAGCCTTTGGGCAATGACTAACCTGAAAACTGGACAATATGCGGTAAGTACAATGTCCACAAATTCAGTCAACTCATTAGTAAAAAAACAACTTTTTTTAAACATAAATCATGACCAATTGCTTTGTTTTGTTTAAATACATTTAATGCTGTTTGTATAAGAAATTGGCTGTGAGGCATAGACACATTTTCTAGTGTATACAATGTTGTAAACAAATTTTTTTTTCAACTAAGCTCTGAGTATCAGCAATAGTACTTGTGAGGTCTGCTTTCGCAAGCATCTGAAGCAACATTATGATGTACTGTAGCTTTCCTGTGCATTGATTCTGTAATGAAAATCCTTTTGATTGGCATTGTGACAGCAAATAACAATGGTTAACGATTTGAGCATACTGTATGTACAACAACAGTCTAATTTAACCCAATTGCCACATTTTCCATTATTACTGTAGATGTGGCTGTGGTTGGATGGCTCGGCATACCAAATAATGTGTTGCTTAAATATGAAATCCTTTACTTGCCATTCTGTCCTAATCAAAAGCATGTGTTCATATGGTTGTAAGTGTTTTGTTCATTATCCAGTTTGACTTGTTCATTCATAAATGTACTGGGAGGCTTGTTTAAGATAGAGAGGTCTGTTACAAAAAAATATGAAAAGAATCTAATAGTGATCTAGCTGGGAACAAAGCGTTTGAGTTATCTGTGCATTGTTGCTATAGTTACCCCTTGTTAAGTGTTGTATATTCAAACTCTTAATCGTGTGCAGAAAAACATCATATACCATAATCATGTAGTTTAAATATTTTCCAGGACAAACTTTAGACTAACAAAATATGATTGACAGGTTTTGGAATCTTTTTAATGTATGCTGTAATACAATATGTTGTTTTTTTTAACTGAAATGTTTTCCTTACTCCTTAAACTACATGCTTTATCTAAAGAGTTAGGATTATGGTTTGGTTAAAGGTTAGTAGTGTGTAATTACACATAATTTATTGTTATTACTATAGGACAAGGACATGGAAAAATAAGTGTTAGGCCTATTTCACACCACAAGCGTGAACATTTAGTTTGAAATCATATTTATTTTATCAAAAGTATGAAATCTTACCCTGACATGGTTTTCTGTAAATATACTAATGAGTATTCTTTGTTACACAGATTGTTGGTCAATACAATGGGACCATTAAAGAAATCTTGTGGTCCCCAACCGAGAGAATTCAGTGGCCAAAGGGTTGCCCACCCCTGGACCTCCCACCATGTGGATTTTCACCATGCAAGGAAGGTAATGACCTTTTTCGGTTAAACTCTCCTATCTGACACTTAAGTAAATTGTATGGGTTCAACTAAAATGAAATTGTCTTCAGTTGAGTTTTATTTTTGACTGACTCAACCTGTCACCTGTGGACATGATGTAGTTTTCATTGTTCAGAGAGAAAGTCCTTTCTACATTAATCACTGTACATAAAACTGTATCGCTAATTTTTTTGTTGGAAAAAAGATGTTTGGATACCTTTTCTATTCATAGTATTAGGAGTTATTCATCAAATGGTGGAGAAGAGTTGTATAACTTGGCATATATCCAGATGTGCAATGTCCCAGAGCTCACTTTCAGCATTTTAAAAAGCCGACTCAAGTGCCTGGATCGCAGTGGTGGAATGATGCATAGCAGTCTGTTGCATCCTCCACAAGCTGGCACTTAGATCAGCCCCTAAAAAAAAGGAATTGCTCAGTGCAAGCTGCATTTAAAATATTTTGTGGGCATGTTTTCACCCTTAAATGATTTGCTTAATTTTTTAAGTGAATCAAGCAACAACAAAAAAAGATACATTTTTTAAATATATTTTTTCTTTGTGAATACCCAACAAGTCAGTTACTGAATTAAATGTTTTTTTTTAAATAATTGTTATTTGGATTCTGCAGATCATCTTCCTGTCCTTGGAATCGTAGCGGTTGGGTCTGGACTGGCACTCATAATTTTTGGAATCTCTAGTTTTCTGATCTACAGGTATGCTCTTTTTGTACTACAAGCTTATTGTTTTCATATTAATGACAATATGTTGAATACTGAGGTGTTATTCAAGCATTCACAGGAATTAGACTTGCTTAGACCTGCAGCAGTTTATTTTTTCAGAGGATTTATGGAAGAGGCTTCTATAGGTGCCAGAGTGGAATTTACATGATTGTTGCCAGAGCAACCGCTCAGCAGTTGTTTGAGTGAAAACATTTTCTGAGATAAATGCAGACAATCTAAATATTTCAGTGCTTGTTTCATTTTGGTCAGCCAATATTTTCAGTAAATACTAGGCTGTCCTATTGACCTCATTGCCTCAATTATAAGTAGACCCAGATGTGGATTTTGCATCTTCTGAACTGGTTTTGTGAGAAAATTGTGTGGAATGGGTTAAAAAAATGTATTAACCGTGCTGAGACGTCTGGTTTTTCATTACCTGAAATAATAATTACATTTTATAGCGAGAAAGGATTTGTACTATTTTATAAATGATCGGCACACTCTATGGAGTTTTTTGGATTATAACAATATTAGATGATTTTGAAAAAAATTACATACCAATTCACTTTTAATTTGTTATATAAATGTTTCCCTATATAATATTATTAAAAATAATAATAAATCATAGAAGAAAGATTTTTAAAAAGAAAAGAAAAACAAACAACCAACAGCGACAACAAAACATTTAAGTTGATGAATATTTTTTTAAATGAATAATTTAATCGTTAAAAGGCTTTATATTCTTTATATATACATGGATTTATGGTATTTAGTCTTATAGAGTGCCACGGTGCCATGCCCATCTCAGGATACGGCCGTGCAGCCGTTACTGAAGAGGTCTCAAGCCAAGTGGTGTAACTGCAGCTGCAGCTGCCATATGCCCCAGGAGCCACTGAAAAAAATTTAGAGGGACTGCCATTTTGCCTCTGAATGAATGAAGGCAGTTCAGCACTGACTGTGCGCATTCGTTTGTGAGGCACGCTGTCACATTGACCAAATCCAACTCCATATTGAGAAAAGAGATGCTCTCCACAGTGGGAAGCTTGTTCTTCTCCCAGTTGACCCGAAGCCCCAGATGGCTAAGGTGCCAGGGCACTAAACCCCTGTGCTTGCACAACAGATCTGGCGAATGAGCACCCTACGCTAACTTGGACGTGGGGAGAAAGGGATAGTCTGAAGGGAAGGACTTTGTACTGATATACACAACCCTTGAAAGCAAACCAGAGGAATGGTCTGTGTCGAGGCAAGATCGACACATGATAGTACATGTCTTTCAGGTCAATGGCTGCTCTTGGAGGCCCAAGGGAGCATGGCAGTCAACTCAGCTTCAGACTCTGACTGAGAAACGCCCATGGTGGGGGCCGCTCAGCGTCATCCTCAGCTTAAGATTATAACCCCTCATTTGATGCAGTGATAGGTATCTTATCCTCATCAGGAGCCAAAAGAGACACTGGGTCCTCTGTGGGACGAAATGGCAGCACCTTTTGGGAGCTCTACGTGACTACACTGGGATGGATCAGAGTTCCATGGGGGCTGGTCCTGCGGATTGTTCCTAACAGTAATTCTCATTGCCTCTAACCTGCACAACTGCAGTGTCTTTACAACCTGACGAACTGGGCTGGGTAGCAGGTGAAGCTGGTCTTATTATAAATGTGAGCTGGGACCCTAACATAGCCATGGGCATGTGCTACGAATGTCGGTATGAGTCATCCACGAACGAACCGCCATCTTATATAATTACCTGTGTGTACCGGGGAGTGGCCTGGCTTGCAAAATTCACTCGCCAATTTTTGTTGGCCTTTTCTTCTTATGCTCAGAGGTGATTGGTTTCCCAATTGTGAGACTCCATGATGTAACATTGTAGTGACTGACTAAAACGGAACGCTGTTTACAGTCTACTTTCATATTATGGATATTATTAGCTCTTATGACAATTTTAAAATGAAGCTTTAGTCAAAACTAAAACTTATATCATTCAAATTTTTTTTTGTGAAGCCTTTAGCTTGTATATACTTTTCCATTTTTTCATTTTTCTTCACACTTTAAGGTCTGCTTAAACAGTCTACAATATTAGCGCATTCCTCTTTTTTCTGTAAAGTCAGAGGATACTATTGAATAGTCTGGAACGACATTTTGTGGAAAAGGGAATTGTAGAAGCTGACTCATGGATTATATAAATGGGCTCATGTCCAGTCTAGTCAACACTATGAGACAAATATTGATGTTAGCTCCTCACGGCTACTAGAATAAATATTGCAGTTGCTGGAGGGGTAGACTTATTCTTGGACTTGTCATTCTCTCTTCTGAAATTGGTTTAAATAATGTCTATAAAATGGAAATTAGGTTTAAGGACACCCACTACCACATGCAGTTCACACTCGCACACTTAACATGTATTAATTAAGAATATAAGCTTATTGCCATCACTGCTATGATTATGCAAAGAAATTGCTATGCTGCTTGCTCTTGAATTTTCTGCTTTTTGTTTGAAAGGAAACATCATAGATGTAAACCATACGTTAATACATTTGGCAGATTATCTTTTACCAGAAGTAATATACATTATACACTGTACACCATGTTCTACCAAGAATGTTTTGTCAATTCATAATGAAACATTTGCTAACTTTGGTGCTACAGTAGTAACTGTTGGCAAGGGTATGGATATAACAAGAATGTAACATTTAGCAGGAAAGGCGCCATACTGGTGCAAAAAAGAAGAACCATTGATGTTTTTTTTTTTACATGGAAATCATGACCAAATAGGACTTGTGTGGAGTGCTGTAATTAATATGACATATTTCCTTGGCCTGAAAACACATGTTGATGTAACGTGTTCTATTAATTACTACAATTAATTATATTAGGTAAATATTAACCACAGGGTGTTTAAGTCTGTATTTATTATACATTTGGCAAAACCTTTATATCTCACAATGTCAATATAAATTGTGTGGTTAAATGTGACTAAGAGCCTAGAAAACCAGATGTTAAAGGAAAAGTTATTAAAAGTAAAAATAATAAAAATAAATAAAAATGAAAAAAAAAAAAAAAAATTATGTAAGACATGGAGCAAAAGTCATTATTCACTGTAATATATATACATATATATATGAAATATGTTTAAGAGATTTGAAAGCAGTGTCAAAGGAGAAATAATCAATGAATCAATTTCATGATAGTTTGCATGAGATATTAGTGTCTGTAGTAGTGATATTCATTATATGAAATTATATGAATACAGTTAGAATGTAGCACACTAGTGTCATGGACTACCTTTGTAAAAAAAAATAATAAAGGAAAGTCTGAAAGACATTCTAAAAGAAAGACATGCAGATTAAAAAATGGCCACAGATACGTTATGTGGATATGCAGTATGCAATATTTGAAAGAAAACTACTTAAATATGAAAATGTAACATTCATAAGACTCTGAACACATCGAGTATGAAGCAACACCAGCAAGCTTTCAAAATAAAAACATTCTGTTTGCATCCACTCTCCTATAGCTTATTATATGGTTTATTCAGGATAGGCTGTGCTTTTTTACAAAACAACTGTTTCTGGCTATTCAATCCAAACATCTTCCAATCTACAATATTCCCTTCAGTCGACAGTTCAAAGAATTTCAGCATTTTAGAACAAGGATTTTCCCTTTGACAAACAGCTGAGCATACATTTTTGAACCTGACTCTTTAATATAAAGATCCTGCAGAGGTTTTTTCCACCTCTCTGCCTCCAAAATCTGGTCCACAAAAACAAATAAAGGTGCTTGTTTTGGGGCTTACCAGGGTGGCTCTTAAATCATGTAAAACCCTACTGAAATGCAGACGCTGCAGTACTTACACTCTGCCATCTGGAAGTGTTTTACACCTTTTAGATTGTAGTGGAATGTGTGGGGGTTGCTTTATTTTCTTGTACTTTGTTTTGATTGCTCTGGAACTTAATTACGATTCTCTTCATTGATATCCTCCTTTCGCAACTCTCAGACCACATCCACGAAACATTCAGAGATTGATTTGTAATAAAAAAGGCAATCTTTGCTGTGAATAGACGCTGTTGAGAAATAGCAGGTCCTTAGAGAGCTCCTCCAGATGTGTTGATTCACTTGGAAGTTGCCCATTTATTTATCCACATGGCTGGCTGGACTGCTTGGTTTACTTGCATTTAAAAATAATATGCTGGAAAGGGCACGGCATCAGTGACCCTAAGATTGGCTCACATTTTATCGCCCCATCAAACTTCAACTCAGTCTGCTGCAAAAATCGTTTCCACCTTAGGTTTATCTTACATGGACTTTCAGTGTAAGGGTTATTTAAACTAACTGTGCAAAATGAAATGGTATTTCCAAAACGTTTTCACAGTTTCTTACAAAGGCACATATCACTCTTAGTATTAAACTTTAGCCTGTCGCTCAGACTGTCCTGCTCCATTTGTAATATACAGATCAGATCCAAAATCTCAAATCCAACAGCTTACAATAAGACACACACACACACACCCAAACACAATCCCATGAATACGAAGGGAACAATTTTAACTACATCTAGAGACCATAATATCACAGAAACCATCAAGCATAAGCAACCATTAAGAACACCTTATCAACCACATAGCAATGCCTTAGCAACCATATAATAACAAACACTCAGAAAACCTACATAACAACACTGGAAAATGTAAAAATCTAGTTTATCATCTAACGTTGCCAAAACATGCTTTTCAAATTTGCACTAGTCGTCCATTGCTTTAATCCGTTCTGCTCTTTTCTAGGAAACTAAAGTTGGAGAAAGAGTTAGCTGGGATGCTTTGGAGGATACAGTGGGAGGAACTGCAGTTTGAAAGTCCTAACAAATATCACAAACGAGCAGGCAGCCGTCTCACTCTTTCCCAGGTACAAGTGCTCTCTGTTATTCTCATATTTTGGATAAAGCTGCATAAAACTGATCTGTTTTCCAGCTGACCACCTTTAAAACAGATCCAAATTCATTTTAAAAGAGCAGGGATCAAATTTAAAGATGAAATGTCTCTGAGTTTCTGTTTTTGAATAAACAACGTAGAATAAAAGAGGTTTCCTCCTGTTTCAGCCCATGTCCATATGGTTTTAATTTATCTCATAAAAATGCCTTTTTGTACTTGGCTATAATTCCTGGCACTGCTTTGCCATGTCCATTTAAAACGGCATTCCTTGGGAATTACAATGATGCCTTAGCCAGTTAGCTGGTCGCAGTTATCCTGATTTAGTTAATATGAATTTCAAAGTAAAGAAAAAACTAATTCATGACAAGCTCACAGGTTTGCTCCTATTTACAGTCGAATCTGTTCAAACGCCAAAACAGTTCGAAATGGGTTTAAAACCCTGTAATATTTCAATAAATTTATGTAAAATAAATGGAATAAACTAGCCACAGATCAGAAATCAAAATCTTTGTAGTTAACACGTTCTTGACACATTACACAGTTTTATAGTAGCAGACTCTAAGTAAACACTTGTTCAAATAACTGACTGCCTGGTCTCCTACTCAAAACACATCATGTATCATGATCTGCTGTGGGTTATTAGCAGTCTTATTGTTTTCCTAGTAAACACACACACACGTACACACAAATGCATATACAGTACAGTGGGTTTATTAGGTTCTGTTGGCCTCATACTTGGAACATGCGTTTTCAAAGCCAATGCATTTTCCATACCACAGTATTACACATTTCAGAATCCCTTTCCAAATTTGTTCCACATCATTGGTCTGAATGTATGATTCATTCTACTCCCCTGATGTTATTTAAATTAAGCTTTTAATGCTTTTCTTTTCCTCGTACCAAAATATCTAATTCTTAAATGTTCAGTGTTTTTTCTTTTTTATTCTGTATATTAATGAGTGCCAGTTTAACTTACTTAAGCTTTTAGAGTTTTTAGAAGCATTAAAATGCATCTTCGGATATATTTATTGTATATTTTATATATACACACAACTAAAACTATAGTAGAGTCCAAAAGTACCACGTTTTTTCCCATTTAACCCAGAAGTAAAACTTAATTAAGCTTGGTAAAAGAATGAAAATATTATTATTAAAATGAAATGCTTTTAGATTAATAAAATTTGAGACAAACTGTGACACTGATAATGTGAGCTGAATAAAAGATTATGGAAATAAAAAGGAAACAAAATGTAACTTTTCACTCCCAAATCCTATTGATCATTTGCAGCGAACAATATTGTATCAAATCTAAATGACAGATTTCTCAGATTTTGGAGCCTATTGTACAGTATACATGTTTTCTGTTATAATGTGCATAATGAAATGACTTAATGACTTTCTTAAAGGCACGTTCATATTAAGTTCTCTCTATATCTCCTTTTCAGAGAGGTTCCAGCTATGGGTCTTTGATAACAGCGCATGGAAAATATCAGCTATTTGCAAAAACAGGCTATTTTAAGGTGCGCCTGAGTTCTTCTGACATCCTCCCTCTGCTGCACACCCACACACATGTGTATTCACTGGAGAAATGAAGAGTGGGTGCACTAACAACTCAATGTGTTGCTTTAAGATCACACTTTAATGCAGCTTTGCTACGATCCTCATTGCTACGTGTGCTGTGCTGCAATAATTAGTTCACAAATGATAAAATGACAGTAACATAAGCTGCAGGAGAAAGACTGCACTGTACAGGTGTATTATAGAATTATTTGCAATTAAGTTTCATGACACCTTTCTCTTCTAATAATATAATATATTATAACATAGTATTATAGTATAAGCTATGGATACAGCCATCCAGTTGATTGTTATCAATGCATACAAAGTGTTTTATTCTGTGATAGCAACCAGCTGAATGTACGTTTTCCCTCTTATAACATAACTACAGAAGCAAACAATTAGACACAAAATTTGATTTGCGTTGAAATATTTTATGTAACTCTATAAATATAAGGCTTTTGCAAAGAAAAACAATTCCTAACAGTTTTGAGAGTAGACAATTTAAGGCATGATGCACTGCTGTATCACTAATTACAAAGCTTTTCTCCTCACATTTAATTACAAGGACATAAAATGCTATGTTAACTGAGATACAAGATGATAGCAGTTGCGTTTGAATGAAACGAGAGACAGCATGGTGGTGTAATATGACAAGCATTGCTAATGATGACGGTTGTTTTAGGGAAATAACAGAGAGAAAACTGCGACTGACAATTAATATCTCTTGTCCCCATAATTATTTATGTGGCAAAAAGCTGTGTAATAAATGGCTGTACCTTGTTGAGCCTGATATTATGTTATTTTGTGTCGTTTACACAGTGTAGTGTCATTATCAAAAAATATAGACTCCAGACTGCCATTACTGACCAATCACTCTTAAAGGAATAGTTCACCGCATGATTTACTCACCCTAAAGTAGTTCCAAACCTGAATGAATTTCTTTGTTCTCCTGAACACAAAGGAAGATATTTTGAAAAAAGTTTGTAACAAGGCTGTTTTGATCACCATTGACTTCCAATACCGACTGCTGTCGATCGACTATCAGTTCCTTGAAAACAGACTCCTATTGGAAATTCTGCCTGTGATTCTGGTATGATGCTTTTCCCCTCACTCAACTGCACTGAGCACCAAAGTACCCAGAAAGGGTGAAACCCGTAAGAGACTTTCTGTTTATTTACCTGTGTTGTCGGGAGGAAACCTGTTAGTAGCGATCAGGAGATCACTCAAGACTTTTTTTTAACTCTACGGAGTATTATGTGTTGATTACCTGCCTTGAAATAAATATCTTTGATTTGACTTACTTCCCTTACTCTTCTGAGTCTGACTGAGCGTTACACATAGAAGGAAAAAAATACTATAGAAGTCAATGGTGACCCAAAACAGCCTGGTGAAAAATATCTTCCTTTCCAGAACAAAGAAACTACTTGATGGTGAGTAAATGATGACAGAATTTTCAGTTTTGGATGAAATATTCCTTTGAATACTCCAGAGAACAATGTAATAATGCAGCATATTTTTGTAACCTGCTTGTTTGGAGTATGTTATGCCCGAAACTATTTTGTTTTGAAACGTAGCCCATGCCCATGAAAGCAAAATGAAAATTATTTGGTTGATCACCAACCATGAACTATTAGAGAACTTTCTCTAAACTCTAAAAGATTTAATTATGAGTTAATGTGAAATATTTATGTACACTGTATAAAAAAAAAGTCACCGTCACCTCTTTGTCCCACAGCGTAAGCTAAAAAGGACACTGAGGCATCAAATGTCCACTGAGCCAGCTGAATGTTTTTGCTGTCACTGTGGCCATTGACAAGGACAAAGCAAATGATCAAATTCATTATTTTGCTGACATTATTTCAGTATCAGTATAGATAGTCAAAGAGATTATTGTACTTTGTTTACATTCACAGCGTTTTTTTGTTTTTGTTTTTAAGGGTATTTTATAGCTCAGGAGCCTTAATGGAGTTCTTAGTTTCATTGACAAATAACTGTTTCATTCAAGTAACTGTGCCTCTGAAATTCTCCCTAAAAGGCAAAAATAAATCAATTAAATAATTACTTAAATGGCTTAAAACTTAATTTTGTACCTTTTAGAAATAATGTTTTTGAGATCCAGCTCTAAGCTTACAATATAAAAATTATATAAATTTTCCAGTTTATTATCACCTTTACATTCTGATTATCTTTAATACTTGTTTCCTTTCACAATAGGGCAACCTGGTGGCTATCAAACATGTGAACAAGAAGAGGATTGAGCTCACCAGACAAGTGCTGTTTGAACTAAAGCATGTAAGACAACACAATGAGTCACAAGAGAGGTTCTGTCTTTTGTTAAATTCCTGTTTGCATCAATATGTGTTTGTATCTTGGAAAAGAAGACATGGTATGCATGTATGTGTTTAGACCATCTAGTTTATGACCCTACTTGACAGCCTTGCTGCTCAAGGTGGTTAAAACACACACCCACCCTCCCCCTTTTTTACACACATGCAGGAGGGGGCTGGGAAGTCAATATGAGGCCATAGAAAGGGTTAGGCAATATTTGGATTTGGAGGTGTTTTGGAATATATATACTGACTTCAGACATTGTCAGGGTGGATATTTTTATTTATTTATTTTTTAATCTGAATTATATATAGTAACTAGGTATTTGTCACAGTCATCAACTAGCTCAACAGCCACTATTATTGTGACATTTATATTTATCTAAACCCACCACTGCTTTTTATGTATAATTTTTTTTAAAATTCATCCTCTTAAAGCATCACAGCTACACTCATACACATTTACACTAATAACTTCTGATAAACCACACAGGTCACCACAAATCATCACTGACCAAAATATGGTTGAAATTGGTTACAGTTCTTTTGTCAAGCTGGGTCAATAAGAATCAAAGTACATTGCACTGTGGGATACAGTACTACTCTATTCTCACTACTCAGAAATAGGTCTCTGTACTAGACTTTTTGGTCATCTAGGGTACTCTGTGTATACATACAGAAAATTCACATGCTATACACCGTTTGTAAAAGCAGAAATAGTAGGAATGATATTGTAGTAAACTATTATGGTCATCAACCAAATTTGTTCTCTGTGTCTATCTAAGACCACCGTGATTGAGTCTGAGCCTAAAAAACCAAAAACATGCACTCAGTCCATGCTTCCCATAACAGGCTTATTTGAAGCCTAAGTTTATTAAAATGGCCTTATTCCGAGGGAAAGTTGATTACACTGGCTGACTTGTGGTCAGTTCTAACCTGCTCAACTTTGATGGGAATTGTGAGGGGCTGCATTGCTTGGTGCTGTGTGGTAAAGCAGCAAGCATCCCTGAAGTGTCATCCCTGCAGACTGTGGCCCTGGCGGTCTGATTAGTTGCCGGGACGAAGTGAAATAAGTGGTCAGGCAAAGACAAATGGGGGTTGGGGGTAAGATGGGGCAGTGGGAACTGACATTTGCCCTCAGTGTAATGGAGATCAAAGGTTATGCTAAGAAAAGTTTACATGACCTCAGACAGATTTTGCCACTCACTGTAACTCCATGACGTACATATTTTGCCAAGTTGTTATAGACATGGTCTGTAACATGGACATGGACTATTTATTTTTTATTGCTAGCCACTGTCTATGTGATTTTCAGAATGAGTCTTTCAGATTATAATTCAAAACTAATTTTGTTGTTACTAATAGATGAGAGATGTGCAGTTCAACCATTTGACAAGGTTTATTGGCGCTTGTATCGATCCACCAAACATCTGCATTGTGACAGAGTATTGCCCCAGAGGAAGTCTACAGGTAACCTATCCTTTTAAGTTTATGCTTTTTTTTTTTTTTTCACCAACAACACTATTGTTAATTATTTATTGGCATTACTCTGTGGTCACTGGCAGTGTGAATTGTTTATTAAAATAATAACTTTTACATTGTTAATATTACAGTAAATTTTGTTTTGTCTATTTCTGGGAAGTAGGTAACTGTACATTTGTCTCTATTACAATAATATTGCAGTTCCTTCATTTTTTTCATATTAATGACCTTGTTTGTTATGATCATACTATATTTGTGTTAAAGGGGTGGTGTTTTTTTTCTAGGCTTGATTGTGTTAATGGGGTGCAGTCTGACATTTGTTAATGCTTCGTTAAAGAAAAAAAGGAAACATTATTTTTCACATAACGACCCTTTTCACATACCTTTATTCTACACAACTGTGTCATTTCTAATTTGAACACTCTTCTGTGTCCCTTTTTTTATGAAGCCTCTCCCTCAGAAATACTCATTGGGCTCAGATTGGTTGGCTTAGTGTGTTGTGATATGTTGAACCAGTCAGAGCGCATCTAAATGCCATGCACCTCAGCTCAGTGGCATGTGATCCAATTGTACTGTATACAGTGGTGTTGTCAGTATTGCATTAACACATCTTTTGCTATACACGTTTATTCCCTATGTGTGTATTGGAACAAAACAAAAAATGGAGGGAAAAAAGCTAATTTGACATAACTTTAAACAAAACTCCAGAAATGGGCTGGACAAAATTATTGGCACCCTTTCAAAATTGTGGATAAATACAATTGTTTGCTCCTTTAAACTCACCTGGGGGCAAGTAACAGGTGTGGGCAATATTAAAATCACACCTGAAAGCAGATAAAAAGGAGAAAAGTTCACTTAGTCTTTGCATTGTGTGTGCCACACTAAACATGGACAACAGAAAGAGGAGAAGAGAACTGTCTGAGGACTTGAGAACCAAAATTGTCCATCTCCAGAGATCTAGATTTGCCTTTGCAACCCATGGCACTGTAGCTAATGCCTTTGGCGTAGACGTAAGAGAAAAAATTGATAAGAGGTTGCAATGCAGGATAGCCCGGATGGTGGATAAGCAGCCCCAAACAAGTTCCAAAGAAAATCAAGCTGTCCTGCAGGATCAGGGAGCATCAGTGTCAGCGTGAACTATTCATCGACATTTAAATGAAATGAAACGCTATGGCAGGAGACCCAGAAGGACCCCACTGCTGACACAGAGACAAGACCTGGAGCAGTTTGCAAAGGAAGAGTGGTCAAAAATTCCGGATGAGAGGTGTAAGAAACGTATTGATTGCTATAGGAAGTGACTGATTTCAGTTATTTTTTCCAAAGGGTTTGCCATCAAATATTAAGTTAAGGGTGCCAATAATTTTGTCCAATTATGTAACATTATGTCAAATTAGCTTTTCTTCCTCCCTTTTTTTGTTCCAATACACACAGAGGAAATAAACATGTGTATAGAAAAACATGTGTTAGTGCAATACTTTTCTGTGAGAAATACAGACATTTCAGGGGTGCCAACAAATTTGGCCCTTACTGTATGTGGAAAAAATATCTGCCTATACACATAAAGTGTATAGTTTGAATTTGGAACATTATTGGATCAATATTTGGAACATATATATTTATACAATAAATCATCAATCAGATTTTTATATATATAAATCATCTGCTTGTTCAAAAATTAAGTCAGTATATTCAGATGTTTTACAGTGTTGAATTTCAGCTTGTTCTTTTATAGGACATCCTTGAAAATGAGAGCATCAATCTGGACTGGATGTTTCGATACTCATTGATTAATGACATTGTGAAGGTTTGTGAGAACACTAATAACCTTTAAATGTGTAAATAAATATGCATACAGGACATACATCAACCTGTTCATTCACACATATTTTTTATACATAGTTTAGTTAAATGTCAAATTAGTTCTGGTACTAAAAACATCATAAATTAATAACAACACTTTTGTAAGAAAATACGGTGTGCCTTTTAAAATGTCTAATGTATTATTGAAAAAGCCGGATGGGAAACAGAATCATAAAGCAGTGTTGTTTCGATTATTTGCTTTTCTGAGAGGAGCAGCATTAGTAAAAGAAAATGTCCATAAAAGAAAAGATAGCATGACATTGTTTGTGGAAAAGGTAGATGAAAATAATTTCTCTCTAAATTCTCTGTCCATTAAAGTAAACCAATCTTCTGTACACTGTCAAAGGTACTTGAGAGCCCAGGCACATAAAAGCATATGGCTTTTGCTAGAAAATTGGCCTGCAGCTACGACAAAGTAAACTGTCGCTTAAATGCAAACATATTTTGGCTTTTAAGATGGAAAAATGCTTTAAAAGCATTGTTTGGTGTAAAAATAGGACTTAGTCTGAATTTAGTTGGCCAAGGCCACATGAATAAATGCTTGCCTTATGTTGTTGATCCTGAGTATTAAATTATATTTATATATTAAATTTAATACAGTTGCTGTTTAATGTAAAAGACAATAAACTTTAATCTTTATTTCTCTGTTGCATCTTCAAAAGGTATTCATTAAATAAGTTATCTGGCTTCTGTCAACCCAGTAATTTACTTAAAGGTTTAAGTGTACAAGAATATGCAATACACATTTATTGTGTATTCTGTTTTATTTTACCCAAACTGTGAGTAAAGGCATAATGTTCTGTTTAATGTATGTTCTCCCAGGGAATGAATTATCTGCACAACAGTTACATTGGCTCCCATGGCAATTTGAAATCTTCTAATTGTGTGGTGGATAGCCGCTTCGTTTTGAAAATCGCAGATTATGGCCTGGCAAGCTTCCGTTCTTGTTGTGAAAATGAAGACTCACATGCACTGTACGCAAGTAAGAAACCAGTCCTCTGTTTTGATGCATGAAGTGTTGTTGACCAGTACTGATAAAATCACTACTGTGATAAACTGATTTTTCAGAAAAGCTATGGACGGCTCCAGAGTTGCTGATTTATGATAGGTATCCACCCCAAGGAACCCAGAAAGGAGATGTGTACAGTTTTGGAATCATACTACAGGAGATAGCACTAAGGAACGGCCCATTTTATGTTGAAGGCATGGATCTCAGTCCCAAAGGTAAAAGCACCAAAGATCAAATACATTTAAACTGATTTGTTGCACACAACTGACATGGGTTTGGTTTGGTTTTGTTACAGAGATAATCCAGAAGGTTCGGAATGGCCAGAAGCCATACTTCAGGCCTTCCACGGATAACAGCCGGCACTGTGAGGAGTTGACCATCTTAATGGAAGGCTGTTGGGCTGAAGACCCTGCCGAACGACCTGACTTCAGCCACATCAAGATCTTCATTGCAAAATTTAACAAGTAAGCACTGCACACTGCCACACATCACTTAGATTTGTAATATTTACATGAAGTAGAAGCAGCATTGTATCTTTGAACAGAATGCAGCATCTGTTCTAGAGCTGACAGCTCAATGATAAACAGCCTTTATTGACACAAGTGAAGGCTTTATGGTTAATTCCCCAAAGGGGCACTTAACAGACATTGACAAAGTTCCACTAAAATGCCTGGTATGTTTTATGTTAAAAAAGGACCTTAAACCCCGGTCTTCATTATATAAATGCATCTTTTTGACATTTTTAGACTTGTTAATTATTGTATAAAGTTTAGATATCTAAGTAAAAACTAGGACAGTGTTTTCAAAAAGAATGGTAAGCCATAAGATCACAGAACTGATTGTACAGGACAACATAAAATTATAGGCTGTATCGCAAAAAGCATAGTCACTTGAGGAGTACCTGAAAATCATTGTAGATCAAGTGCTTTGGAGTAATTGTAAATAACTATAGTGTATTGCAAGAAGACAGACTTGTGCAGGCATCGACTCAGTACTGTTACAATGCTGTCATGGTGGAACGGGGAAATTAAGACGAGAGGATCTAATTAAAACTAGAATTTTATTAAAGGGATAGTTAACCCAAAAAATAAAACAATTATATAATTCATTACTAAACCTCATGTCATTCTAAACCTGTAAGAATATGTTTGGAACACAAATTAAGATATTTATGAAATCTCCGTAGACAGCAAGGGTGCTACCACGATCAAGGTCTAAAAGTTAGCATCATGACCCATACATGTGCTCTGCTCTAAATGTACTGTAAACAAGGCACAGCGTGTTCTGCGTCAGCAACATCACAAGCATCTATTGTTTATGTGCAGGTAAAGGAAGTGGATGCGTTATGATACTCTCCATAATAGGATCCTAAGGTGATGTGGAGGATAAGAATTGTCAAATGAATTTAATTTAGTTTTCGTTACTCACAAAAATTGTTCTCATAGCTTCAAAAAATTACAGTTGAACCACTGATGTCACATGGTCCAATTTAACAATTTTCGTACTACTTCTTTGGACCATGATCGTGGTACTACCTTTTTTATCTATGGAGGGTCAGAAAACTCTGATTTCATAAAAAAATATCTTAATTCATGTTCCGAAGATGAAGGTTTGGAACGATGTGGGGGTGAATAATTCATAATTTGTATTTTTGGGTGATCTATCCCTTTTAAAACAAAGAAGCTACTGCATATATGGCTGTAGAATATCTTGGCTACGTATGGAAACCCTCGTGCCCCAGTGGAGGGAATGGAGATGTTGTGTCGAAGCTGACAATAGGGACTTGACACTAGGAGTTGCACTTATGCTTGAGAGGTTCATCATTTTGAACGGGAGTTTGTGAAGGGCCTGGTTCAACACTCTCAGGACCAAGATTGGTCTGAACCCACCTCTCTTTTTGAATACACTGAAGTAGGGGCTGTAAAACCCTTTTATCCTGTCGGATGGGGGTGGAAGTGGGGGGATTGGGGGTGTATGGCTCTATCACATCCTTCACCAAAATGGTTGCAACTCTGAACAGTGGCATTCATGAACTTCGGCAGACGTCTGCCAAACTGAATGGCATAGCTGAACCAAATGGTTCTGAGAAGGCAGTGGGAAGGGCTGGGAAGCGTAAACTAAAAGCATATAAAACAGATAATAACTGTCACCAATGTTTATACTTTATGCACTGTCGCTATAATAAATGGTGCATTTTTGATAGTACAGATAAATAGCATCATTTGAAACTGCAAAGGTTCTATTTTTATTTGTGCATAGTCATAATAAAACAGGGTGCGCTCTCTGCTGTCTCATTCCCTGTCAACTTTTTTCACAGACAGAATAAAACAACCTAAATCTCAGTGAATACTTGCCTTACATACACAATAAATATATTTATATAAAGCCTGAAATGTTTACTTGCAGATGAATGCATGAATGAAAGTCATGTCGAAAACAAATATTCCCTGATTAAGTAATTCCTATGGAACCAAGTCTTGAGCTCATTATCTGTAATGTGATCATGCTCATGCATAAGCTTTTCTTACGATAATCATTCTTTGTGAGATGAGCGAAAATGAAAACACGCATATCACCTATGTAAACAAAGCAGAAAGATTCATCAAGTTCATCGAGGATACTTTTAATTTTTGCAAAAATATGCACACTGAGAGGAATAATATAAGCCAGAATTTACGATGAAAAATGTGATGCTATGGCTTGAGCCAGTGGAGAAAATATTTTCTGATAAGTAAGGTATTTTATATTAATTGCGCGGTTATTGTGAACAGTTAGAGTTTTCCTAAACTATAATTCATATCTACATAAAATCAAGTAAAAACATAATGTCATTTCGTTGCATATAAATGCTTGTGTTTTTTAATGTTTTTCTATAAAATTTAAAACAATACAATATAAAAGTAATTGTGTGTATAAAAGTAAAAGTGAGTGTTTACACTTTATCACTGTGAATTTTAGAGTCTGAGAATGACCAAAGTTTACTGTGAAATACTCTGTTCACAAATACGTGTAGATGTTTTTAATAAGCTTTAACAATCTTTTTTTTTTTTCCCGTTTTTGCATCATATAATACACATGATATATGTTTGTGTTTATGACTTTAAAAGCGTGTTTTGTTTTTAGTTATGAATGGGCGACTTTAGTGATTGCAAATGTATTAATATAGTTGCTCCTGATGTCATGCTAGCAGATATTTGTTTGTTTTTTTTGGTGATCAGATACCTTGGAGACTTCACTGTTTTTCTCTGAGAGTGCTGTATCAACATTAGAAACTTTGAAGCTGTTCAACTACATTGGGCTGATATTCTACACGAATATGGTAAAATAAGCTCCCTGACAACTGATGATGGGGCTGTTTTTTTTCTTTTCTTGAATCCATGGAAAAAAGCTACAAATACTTTGGAAATATCAGGTATTCACTTGTTTCAGCACGAACAGGATCTGTTGTTTGCAATGGCACAAAGGTGCTTAGATCACATTGCTCACTAATGTGACTTTGGCCTTCACTTAGTATATTTGGATTATACAGTATTTGTTGTAATTAAATACAAATAATCAAGCCCTCATTATTGGAATCTCTTCACATTTTTCTTACCTGCCTCACAGTCACAGTCACATTGATGACCTCTAATCACTAAATATTCAAGGACTTTGTCCATGGCATATATCCTTTCTAGACTTTTCTTTTGTTGGAATGGACATGCAATCCAGAGGTAATGTATTTCAGGGAAAATGGACACTACATCCTCAGATGGTTCAACTTTTTTGGTTTATCTTTAGTAGGGCATTGACCTCTTTGCCTCAGAAGAGATGCCCTGGCCTACTGTTTACACCAAATATGCTTTTCAGCTTCCTGTTCTTTATGTCACCCCGCCCATGATGTCTTGCCATTCTATTGGATTTTTTTTCACATGTGCTTCAGAGCGTGGTCAAAAACCAAAGGCATTTCCAAGGCATTTCTGGTTCTGCGCATGTTTCCTAAAGTGGAAACCTTCTCCTAAGTATAAGCAATATATTATTGCCAGTTATTATTACTGTGAGTAAATGTATTAATATAATTGTATATATTCATATATTCAATTCATACTAATTTAATTATTAATACATCAATTTCTTCCCCATTTCCAATTGCCTAAGGTTAAACTTAAAAAACTAAATACTGAGAAGTGTGGCTCATTAGATGATTGCAGGTCTGTATGAGTGTGCTTCATGTAGGAGTGAGCGCTGACCTCTAAATAGAACAATATGATTCAGCAAACCACACACCAGCACATGATTCAACCAGAATCGACCACACTCCATCGTAAGTGCTGCATTTTACCGCCTCAGATGCAACTATACTATTGCTCATAAATGCAGAAATGAAAACATGTTCCTGTTTTAAGAACATTCTCATGCTTTTTTCATTACCAGTCATATTCTGCAATCTCTCCAGTTCATCTTGTTAAATTATTAATGGGTTACCAGTGATTTCACATAAATGCAATCTACTTCTGTAATCTGTCTGGTGTAATTATAATCATAATCATGATGTAATTACACATCATGTGTGGAAGCAGGAGTCAATTTTTTTCCTTTTGTCAACAGAGAAGGCAGCACCAGTATTCTCAGTAACCTGCTGTCCAGAATGGAACAATATGCCAATAACCTGGAGAACCTGGTAGAGGAGCGAACGCAAGCCTACCTCGAGGAGAAGCGGAAAGCTGAAAATCTTCTTTACCAAATCCTTCCACAGTAAGAAATGTGTTGTATAATATTAACTATGCAGTTGCCAAACGTTTAACTAAAGATTGAGGATAAAATAGCTATTAGTTGAAGTATTGCTAGATAATGTGCACATAATGCAACTTCTACCATATTTTTTGTCTCATTTGAAACTGGCTTACTGTCTCTGCGTAAAGTCTGATTTTCAGACAATTATGTAAGTGGTGAGAACTGTTAAGATTGGGTTAAGACTAAGCAGACAAGCTGACTAATTAGTACTAAACTCTCTAAGGGAATAGCCAGGAAATAACCAAGCTTATTCATTCTTTAATTAAATGACTTATCATGCTAATTGATCTCAAAATGATGTTGGATCTTATTAAGAACAATCTGCTGTACAAAGCTCACATATTTTAAAATACTGTAAATAATTTATTTGTTTATACCTTTTTTTAGTTTTGAGATAAAGATTTATTAAATGAAATCTTTTTTTCTGTTTTCATCTATGAATTGCTGAAATAGCTGATAGTTTGCTGCTGCATGTCTGCGATTGTGTTTGGACTTGTGTATGGAAAACAATTCTCGTGTATGAATCGAACAAAACAATTTCATGGTTCACATCATAACCTAATTCTTCTCACAGTTCAGTGGCGGAGCAGCTCAAGCGTGGGGAGACTGTACAGGCCGAAGCCTTTGACAGTGTCACTATCTATTTCAGTGACATAGTGGGCTTCACGTCAATGTCTGCGGAGAGTACACCATTACAGGTCTGCATATAAAATTTTACTTATACTAAAACTTTCTGATTACGTCAAGGTTTAAATTTGATTTTAAATACTTAATTTTCAATTTATCTTCAATGCTAAACTATTAAAAAAATCATATATTATATTATTTAATTTTTAACTTTTTAATTGTGAGAAATGTCAATAGTGAGAAATATAGTATAAAACAAACATACAGTGTAGTGACATTCATTATAAACACATTTATTATAAACACAATATATGTTATTTATTATATTTTGTGTGATTGATGTTCAATGCATCATACAAGCTGGTTTGAAATTAGTTTGAAGTCGTAAAAATGAAAAAGCAATCTTAGAGGTAATTCACTGAGTTAAGATGGTTATTAATAGATTGTGGAAGAAATAGTACATTACCTTGATCTGGCATGTTTCACAGGGAATGTTTACTTAGCAAAAACAACTAAATGAATGATCAGAGCACATATTTCATATTTTGTCTGATCTGTTTATCTGTGGTTGGAGTGAACATTACCCATAACCATATTTGGTATGCAACTATCCTACGATATTTTATGAGCACCATGCATAATTCTTTTTGTAAGCAACATATCTAAAACTTCATAATGTCAGAAATACAGATGCAGTGTTTGTGTTTGGTCTGAGCCACAGTAAAGGCAAGCCTTTTCGTTCATTCCCATGTATTTTGACATGACGATCGCCTTTTAAAGTTTTGCCCCAAGATGGTAATTTCACGAGTTCATGCTTCCTCATTCATAACCAATAATCAGCATGTTTGGCGTACTGTCCGGGGAGCAGGCAGAGAGCCCGGCGGACCCCGAGCCCTAGGGAAAAGACCCCTAGGAGGCGAGGGCCGGATAGAGCTCGGGGCCCGGCCTTGTCACCACATGCCCCCTGAGTGCCGTGGCTGAGATACTGGGATGGCAAGTCGGCCTAAGGAGCTATAAGCTGATAGAGGCTAATAGGAAAGCTGGGAACTGGGTGTCCCAGACTAAGCAATAGGCGACGGTGGCAAGGAACAAAGACTCCACGTGGGAGAAAAAAAACCTTGGGAGGAACCTGGCTTAGCGGGGGCCAGTACTCCACTGGCTGGGGACCCGACACACGGTTCTCAGTTTAGGTGGAGAAAGTGGTGGTGGAGGGATGCAAAGAATGAAGATACTAAGGAGAGAAAGCTGGCACTATTTAAAGGGAAGGCTTTAGCTCTGATAGGATAATTAGGTAAAGAAGGTGATAGGCTGCAGCTATAGCTATAGTTAATCATTTGTGCGTGCTCCTCCCGGGGTTAGTAAACTGGTAAATTGGTTAGTAGACTGGTAAATTGGTTAGTAAACATCGTATCTTCTCACTTGATGATCGTATAATAATAAATTTTGTGCAAGACATCCATAATGTTTTGCAAAGACAAGATTTTAATTTCATTTGCAAATGTAAAGGAAATTGTAAACTCTTTACCTTTTTAAGTTGCCAGCTGCCGCCAGCATTTTTTTGGTGATTTTCACCTAAATTTGACGGCCTTCAGAATATTTTCTGCCATACATATATGAACATATTATACATCAAAATAAAGAACTGAGCCAATAGTCATGCGGATAGGTTTTATCTGACCAACTGAGTTTGGAAAGTTACCAAATGCACACAACTAAACTGAACGATCAAAGCAGATCAACAGCTGTTCAAATATATAAATATAAAATCCAGCAATTGTTCAGTGATTAGGCTTATGACATGGTAACTCCATAATGAACTTTCATAGTGCCTCCATGGTTCATATATGATATTTTTCGATCTATATATGCAGATATGTTTCTGTAAGGCCTCTTTCTGGGCGTACATCCAGGGATGGGTTGGGGGGAGAAAGTATTTTAATTTGAGGGAACCATTGGGAGTTCAAGCAGAAACACATCACAGCAGATATTTCTAACTTAACATCCATGAGACATGGCAGAGCTGCAGACACAATAGATTCTGTTTGAAAAATTCAAGGGTAGTGGGCACAGATGCAGAACTATTTCTGTCATGTTCTCATCCCAACTTTAAAAAATGTAAGATTGTAAGAAATGTAAGAAAAAATACCTTAATAAAGATGCATACATGTACAGTTGTGCTCATAAGATTAAATCTTAATTAAATCTTAATAACCTGTGTTATTACCTGGATTATCCATGTCTGTTTTCTATGTTGTGATAGTTGTTCACTTGGTCCCTTTGTTGGTCCTGAGCAGTTCAACTGCATACAGTATTGTCCTTCAGAAAAAGCCTCCAGCATCAGCACATTCCAGCATCTTTTGCATAATGTAAACCCTTTCCAACAGTTACTGTATGATTTTAAGATCCATCTTTTGCCACTCATGTCAATAGATGGACTCGTACATAGCTATTACAAATGGTGGAAACATTTATTGTTGCTCAAGAAAGCAACACAATACATTAAGAGCCAGAGAGCTTAAACTTTTGAACAGTACAGTATGACGTGTAAACTTTTCTTATTTAGTTTAAAGATTATGTTTTTTTTTTCATTCGGTACTTAAAAAGCTACATAAATCCTTCTAAAATGTTTCCCAGAAGACAAAATAATAATAATTGATAATTCAATTCAAAAAGTTGAACAACCCCCCAAAAAATGCATTGTGTTGCCTTTTTATAAACATAATAAACAATAACATGCAATTTTAATCCCTTTTATTTTGTTAAAATTGATAACACTTGCATATTCTACATGGGACATGTAAATTTATGTGCACAACTGTATATTCTTGATGTTTTTTTTAAATAAGTTTTGTTAAACTGTAGTAAAATACTTTCCTGTTACTCTATTCAGGTGGTGACACTGTTGAATGATCTGTACACATGCTTCGATGCCATCATTGATAATTTTGATGTATATAAGGTGAGTGTCTTTAGTTAAAAATTAATTAATCGGGTAACACTTTACAATAAGGTTTAGTTAACATTAGTTAATTACATTAGTTAACATGAACTAAGAATAAACAATACTTTTACAGCATTTATTAATCTTAGTTAATGTTAATTTCAGCATTTAATGATGCATTATTAAAATCACATGTTTTGTCTGTTAATAATAGTTAATGCGCTGTGAGCTAACATGAACAAGCAATGAACGACTGTATTGTTATTAACTAACATTAACAGAGATTAATAAAGAGTGTAATAGATTTATTGTTTATTGTTTTTTCCTGTTAATTATTACATTAACTAATGTTAACTAATGACACCTCATTGTAAAATGTTACAAATAACAGTGTTATAGTTAGTTATTATTACTTTGCTCTAACATTTATCAGCTTATTTAAAGACTTAGAATTGTGCAAAAACGTCTTTAATTTTTTTGCAGGTGGAGACAATCGGTGATGCATACATGGTGGTCTCAGGTCTGCCTGTGAGGAACGGGAAGTTACATGCACGTGAGATAGCCAGCATGTCATTGGCTTTACTGGAACAGGTTAAAACCTTCAAAATCAGACATAGGCCCAACGATCAGCTGCGGCTGCGAATAGGAATCCACACAGGTATTCTTAATGTTTCATAGATTGCATTAATAATATTTATTCATTTTAAGTCTTTTAAGTGTTTATTTATTAGTGTTGAGAAATTCATGGCAAGTTAATACTAAGTAATTACTGTGCATCTACTATAAGTAGATGTAAAGTTGAGAGACAAGGTGCTTATGTCATAAACAGTATATGTGAGCTCTTTGCAGCCTGTTGCTTTTGTTCAGTTGATTTTTTTTAACCTGTCAGGAAACGTTAACATTGTGCATAAGCAGTTTCTGGATTCCTACAGTGTGTTAATCTCTTTCTCTGCATGTGTGTGTGTGTGTGTGTTGAGTAGGGCCTGTATGTGCAGGTGTAGTGGGTCTTAAGATGCCCCGGTACTGTTTATTTGGAGATACTGTCAACACGGCATCCCGCATGGAGTCTACAGGGGAAGGTTTGTGTCAGAAATATGTTTTGGATATTTGGTCAGAATCCAGATGTTTTTCCCACACTATTATGACAATGCAAAATCAAACTTAACTGTTTTGTGGTTTTGATATATTAGTTGTTTTGTTGTAGTTTTTTTGTATGTGAAGGAAATTAATACTTTTGTTCATCAAGGATGCATTAAATAGATCAAAAGTGACAGTGAATCTTTACAAAAAATAAAATAAGTAGTGTTGAATTTCTGTTCATCAACCATTCAGTTAATAAATCGATCACCTTTAAGATTAAACACTCAATTTTCAGCTAAAGGCATTCATTATTGAATGTCTAGATCAGCTCAGTTTAAACAGGATCTTTGTAATCAAATCAACGATAATCACTGAAAATTAAATGTCCCTTAACTAAGCAAGCCAGAGGCAAAAGCGGCAAGGAAGCATAATCTTTCTGTGACAGAATGAAGGAAAGAAAAGCTTGAGAGAAACCAGGCTGAGTCAGGGGGCCTGACGACCAGACGAAACTTTCATTTCCAGTGCAATTTTAAATGCAGCTATATCACATTGTGTAAAAGACTTACTGTGTGTGTGTGTGTGTGTGAGAGAGAGAGAGAGAGTGTGTGTGAATGTCTGATATTCACCAAAGAATCCTGAAAAATACCAAGCAACACTGATTATAAGAAGAAATGAATATCAGCATATTCCAAGCATATTGAAATTGCTTTAATTTAATATAATTATTTACAATATTACTGTTCACATAAATATAGCTTTGGTGAGCTTAGGAGACTTCTTTTAAACAAAATACAACATCTTGCTACAAACATTTGGACAGTAGTGTACATAAACATAAATTACAACTTTTATAAAAGCACAGGCATCTGCCATTATATGTGGTGCAATAGTTATAAAAAAAAGCTACCTAGAAAATATTTTAAGACATCATTGGAGTGTTCCTAGCATGTAGATGATTTAATTTCTGTCAATAGAAATTAAATATGGAATGCAGTTGAAAGAAACAGTAGTTATACAGTACCATTCTACAGCTCTTGTGTTCTGTGTCACAGTACGATGCTATAGAAAGTAGGTGTCTATATGGACAGTAGACAGCGAGGCAGCTTACTAGGGTTTGGAACAATGCTGCTCAATAGTGTTGTATACTTGTACTTTAATATGCGTCACATATTTGCGTAACAGCTGTGCATGAAACTTACCACAAGTATTGACTTACAGCCCACTTCCTGAGGTGGGCTTTATTAATAATTAATAATTAGCGACAAGGAACCAGTATCTGATTTCCAGTTTGATTTATAACATGTAATAATATGTTTACCGCATGTTGGAGCTAAATGTTCACTAGCCTACATATTATGGAGCCTATTCCAGATTAAGAGCAGTGTGTTGTTCCTTCTGTAGACTGGACAGTTTGATCATTGCTCTATATGTGTAGTCTGTCTGTAATTATAATTAAATTTTTTGTATTTATATATTGTATTTAATTATTGTAATTATAATTATGTTCTTATAATTGGTTGAATCATCTTTTATAAAGGTGTCATCTCACTCACAGCTGTGCATTTTTATGAATTAGCTAGTCTTGGCTTGGTCTTCATTTACCTTCCCTCATTTCATTTTAAACTCATGACTTTCTACTAGTGAACAGGAAGATTTCCCTGTAAAACGACAGCAGAAAGTGGCAGATATTTTGTCGTATAGAAAATGAGTAGCTTTTACATTTTTCAAAACATGCTATTTTATGTTGTACTGAAAAAACGTGAGGTTAAGTAAATGATGACCATTTTCATCTTCCTATTTGTGATTATCATTTCCTCCACAGCTCTGAGGATACATATGTCTTCAGCTACCAAAGAGGTGCTGGATGAATTTGGCTATTTTGATCTTCAGCTGCGAGGAGATGTGGAAATGAAGGTATGAAGTTTCAGTTATGCTTGCTAGTATTTAAAAAAATTAGCATATTTTTCATAAATTATTCTATATTTTTTATAGAGTATTTTTTAAATATCTTTTTTTTATAAGATTATATTATTATTTCTTGCAGATAGATATATTTTATAGATCATTTTTGAATCCTTAAGGATTGGCTCTACATTTTAAATAATACTTTTAAATAGAAATTCTGTATATCCTTACAATACAAACTATATCCTGTAATATCTGAACTTTATTGTGTTGATGATGGCCTTTTATACCAAACTGAATCTTATAATGCTTCAATCATGTTGTGGCATTGCTCATCTTCCCAAGAATCTTTATATTCTTTAGATTTTTCATTAACAAAGAGCATATAGCTCATTGTTGATTAGTTCCTCCAGCGGTCTGTCTGAGTGCTCATTGATGCATGCTATTGATCGGTGCTGTTCCTTTCTTTTTAGGGTAAAGGCAAAATGAGAACGTATTGGCTTCTGAGAGAGAAGACAGATGTCTATGTCATCTGAGAGCACTGTCGATGACAGGAAGTCACCAGGATCAGAGCCACTGTTTCATATATTTGTTCTGTGTCTGGCATGGAACAACCCATTATAAAACCTTTTGAGGGAGGTCAATTCAGGTATATTTCATACCTGCTTTAAAACTGCAAAAACTGTATAGTAGTGTTTTTTTACTTTAAAGAAATGTTTTCTTGTGCTGACGGTTTAGTACATCTTTTCAGGTGAAATTCTTATTTTTTGTGCTTTCTATATTCAGATTTTTGGAGACTGGTGATGTGTATTTGAATTTTTCTTAACACGTTTAAGTGCATTGAATGATGGTTATCAAGACTGAGAACAGATTGAAGTTATATCAGAATGTAATATTTGTATATATGTATATCCAAGACATTGTAAGATATTTTGTTCAATAAACTGAAATAAAAGAAGGTTCTTGTGTAGTCATTATTAGCAAAATCACTAATACAGATCAGCTTGTAAATTATCCACACTTTAATATGATTTAATCCTCTTATTGATCACAACAGAAAATAAAAATTAAAAAACTTTTAACAATCTATATAGATATAGAATTGTTTATTTATAGCAATGGCTTAATCTAATTACTGAAAGAAAGAGCTGCCAACTGATGGACAAAATTTTCAGTATTTCCATATTATAAAGCATTAAGTGTTACTTTCTCTTTGAAACCATACACTGTCTGCTCGTTAAAGAACTCCCTGATGCTCACTCAACAGTTCGGTGGTAAATAGGGATGACGTCGTAGTCTGATCATTAAGAATCCATTTGGCATCTTTGCCTTCAGTGGACTGCATCTCTGTGTGTGTGTGTGTGCACGCACTCATGTTCACAGCCGCTTTTCGCCCCCATGATTCTTAATTACCGCCCACTAGCAGCTCTGTCACAGTCAGTCCTGTTGCCAAGAGGTCATCCTCCAAAGCTTTGCACTGATATACTCAGTAACAAATATGCTTGGCCAGGGCTTTATGGAATATAATTGTAGCTTTCAATTTACAATTATGGTTCATTACAAAACAGCATTTGTTAAATACTTAACTAAAAGTCAAAATCTGATGATTGCAAAGTAGCTGTAATTTATAAGGAAGACGATACGATACGAAAATAAATTTGGTGAGAACAAAGGGAAACACTGAATTAATGAAGTCTAAAATTACTTGTTGCCATAGTAACCCAACGTTAATCCCTGCTGAAAGCATGAAAGAGGAATGCAGCGACGGAGTAGCTCTGATTGACAGCACAGCTGTGTGAAAGTAAGCCATCTTGATCCAGAGAAATAGAGCATCAGCAAATGGTTAAAGCTTTCCTCTTCCTTGGTGAAAAAGGCTGCAATCTACACTTAAATAACCATTTTCTCCTTTGGCTACAAAGACAAGTACATTTATTTTATTAGAGAAGAATTAACTAGTCACTTGCTCTTCTTTAAAACATCTGTGAAGTCAGGAAGTCATACTTGGCATGTAAAACATTACACAACTTTATTGTTGGTTATAAACCATCAAAAACAATTAACACAAAAGAAGATCTAATTTTAAAAATGATCACATTCATCACAAAGCATAATTTTCTGATGGGAATAGCACTGTATCGTCAAGCTGATCTAGTTGTTCACCGATTGGTGTACTAAAAGTGGCATTTCTTTTAAATGGATGATCCTTAGTTTTAACTGCTGTCACACCCTGTAAAAAGAAAACATTACTCATAAACCCATTTCAGTGCTGCAAGAAATAAACATATTGACTGAAACTTCACAGTTGTTGCTGACCTGAATCTTCTGATAGTTATCACTCCAAAATGTGATGGCTTGCATAGCTGTGTAAGCATGATCCTGAAAGAGACAAGCTGATTAACGGCGAAAGCACACAAATTCACACACACCAGTGCACACATAGGCAAAAGTATAGTCACAGCAACAATATTATATTTTGAGAAACAGACCGTGGTCAGTGGTGCACGCACAGACTTAAAGCCCTCCACCTTGTAGTCAGCTTTGGTCACAGAGCACATCTCTGGAGCTGGAGGCTCGGCGCTCATCTCTGCATGTATCTGATCTCTGTAAAATAGAATACAATGTTATTTTAAAAAACTGTGTGGTTGGTTTATATTTGTGATTCAGTCAAGGAATTCTAATAAACTTGAGATCTGCTCATCTCAATGGCAGGCTGACACACGAAGCCTATGTAATTAAACTGCTGCAATCTTTGCATCAGGGCCAGAAAGTTTCAAATAAAATGTTGATATCCTGTTATTGATTTTTATATGTTTAATAAAGCTCATCTGCTTAAAAAATGCTTTTCAGTATTGCAAAATACACAGTCACTATGATGTCTAAAGATGATGAAGTAATGACTCAAGACTAAGTGAAAAGTGGAAACAAAACAGATTGGAATATATGTATGCACGTCTGTCTAATATACAGTAACTCAGCCTTTATGTATTATAATTATATAAAAACAAGAAAACTGTTATGATGCTAAAATGAGATTAAATATTTGTATTTTATTTTTTAGAACTGAATCAATAAAGTAGTATTCTCGTATAGATCCACTCACTGTTTATTCTCTATGGGTACTGTCTCACTTCAGAATGATTTTTTCCCCCTGTTCTCTCTCTCTTTTAATTTAAAAACAATATTGCAACCACTTGTCTGGGGTCTGAGACTTCTTGTCAAGGTTATGTTCATACATTAATTAGAATGTTGCATGATAAATACAAAAATAATAATTATTTAATTGAACTATGAATCTAACTATGACACAAACATTCTTACATCACTCCTCTCCCACTGTTTTCTCTACAGACACATGAAACAAGAAATGTGGGAGGATTGTAAAATGTCATTCGTGTTTAACACACAATGATGTCCTTTAAACATCAAACTTTTAAAGTAAATGTTTGTTTATTTAGCTACCTTATTCTTTTGATGAGGTCATTTTCCAAAAGTTCTGCCCGGCTTCCTAAAATAAAAACCACAGTGAAGTTTATTAATAAGATGTATGCAGCAGAATGTACATAGGGCTTTTATTTGAAAGAACTTCTGTGGAGTACTGTGGAATTTTAATAATTAATAAGTCAAACAAACTTTATAATGCCATTAAAGTCCTTTTCTGTATTTTAACTATGTTTTACATTTGTGGATTATGCATGTTACATGTCTTTAAAACATTTCAAATGTTCTGCTAATTGCAAATGTTTATTTATGAATTCATAAAATATTATTGGGTATTACCTGTATCATTTCACCCTACCTTTTTGTCGCACACCAAGGCTTTTAGGAGAGTTGAAAGTAGCTTTGAATGTACTGATCCCCTGCACTTTAGCAGCCACGTCCATGGTAAGAATCCCTGTGTGTCCGTACTTATGAACACGTGATCTAGGCCCTGTCCTGTCTAGCAATGCGGTAGCCCTCTAAAACGCGTGAAAGAAGAAAAGTATAAGTGTAATTTGTCATTGTAAAGGTATAGGTAAACACAAATAAACGTTTGCTAAGCCTCTGCCTGCAGGATTAAACATGCTCTGTGAAACATAACGTTACCTCCTCAACCCAGTTTCCCTGTAAACACCTTCCACCCGCTTTATTTTCCTCATCAATCTTTGAAGTCATTGCACTTGCGTAATTTTGCGCTACGTCGCTGTTTGATAAACAACAGCCTAGTATGAAATTTAAATAATAAAAAATAATTAATTGCACGTGTCGATGTGGTTTTGTTCAGACTGAATAGCTCTGAACTCTCCACAGCGTCTGGGAGCGCTGCTTGTGTCTCTCACCATGGTAACGTAAACAAAGTCGATTTCCATTGGACAATTGAAAAAACAAAACAAAACAAACCCTCGTTCAATCTTTCTTTTTTTCCCGTTGTTTCTGTAACATAAAGATCACTTTACACAGTCTTGGAAAAATTATATTTTATTTATTGTTGTGTTTTTATTGAATAGCAGCTTGCTAAAACTAGCTGCATTGGGACACCATGCCAGCTGGATAATTTCTCTCATCTTTAAACTATAAAATTTGTCTTTCCTCATCTGTGCTCAATAATCTGCCTGTCTTTACTCTATGCTACATCTGTATGAGACGTGCAATCATATGCGTATGGTGGATCAGTTTTCACATCACTCAGTGGGATGTCACCAGGCATTTCTCCAAAAGATGGATAGGACTTGTATCCATGAATCTGGAAAACATTTGGAGAAAGCTGAACTGGTGCATTCTTAAGTCACTTTCAGACAGTAACTTCATGTTGTACACTGTGCTGAATGTATTAGTACTTTCACTGAACTCATCCGCAAAACCACAAGCCAGTGGGCTCCAGACTGTTGAAGTGAGGTTAGAATAGTGACTGAAGTCTCATGCTTATTGAAGAAATACATAGGTTTTATATAAATCAGTATCTCATTCTGAACTTTTCAAGACCACAATGACAATCTGTGCAAGATCATTTAAACTTTAAAACAAACATTTGTCCATAAATTTAACTGCTATTCTAAAGAATATATGTATATATATATATATATTTATTTATTTTATTTTTCACTAGCCAGATACAACTCTAAAGATGTTGCTGCGACTTTGCTTCTCAGCAACCATGGAAAACTCAGAGGCAGGAGTTGGAGACACGAGGGAATATTTATTGAGAACACGAAGAAAACTGACAGGCTGAACGAGCATGCAAGAGTCAATGCGGAAAAAAAACACAAGCTGACGAGACTTCACAAGGGGAACATAACATTAACATCCAACAAAGGGCTAGGAACAGGGAGAGACATAAATACACAGACTAATCAGGGAGACAATACAGGACACCTGTGAACACGGCTGGACAGGAGTGAAACACTGATGAGGAGGCGGGGTCACAGACAAGGAGCACAAGGACACTGACAAGGTAAACAAACACACAGAGCACATGGACAAGACATATAAACACCGAACATGACTAGACTAGACACCGTGAACACGCCTACGGCATAACAGATGTGAACTAGCTTTAAGGGCTTTGCATGTTTTAATGGAAAGTATTTCCATGAACTTGTTTTTTTCTAAGTCTCTCTCAGCAAAGCTGTGTTCTCTAAAACTATCAACACCTCTGGACCACAGTGCAGCTTCAAAACGTTGATTCTCCCAGTGACAAGGTTCTCCCAAAGCACAACGCCATTACTATTTGCCCCAGTTTAAAAATAGCACGTCTATTAGCCAAAGAGTATGTGCAAGACTTTCTCAAACTGCCATTTTTAACACTCACTGCTCCAGGAGCTTAAGACAACATTTCCCCACCCAGAAATTACAGAGTGTCCTATGTGTGGTCATTCACTAACGTCATCCACTTTAGACAATCTACTAGTATGTAAATTTGCAACTACATGCTAACTAGCAGTCATTAGAGTCTGCTTAATATCTTTAAACACTTTATTTGATGGGTCCACAACATATTACATACTGACTTTTAGAAACCTGATATGTGGTTGAGAATTAATTAATTGACATGCAGTTACAAAGTTACTTATAGTTAGTATTATGTTGTGTTTTTGTTTCTTGACTCTGTTATGACTTTCTTGAGTAAACTCTTGAGTTGATACTTCCAGAGGCGAGTGAGGACCTCGGCAACGTGCCTTCAATGTTCCTGCAGGTTTGCGGAATAGATAAGGATGTCATCGATGTAGATTATCACAAATTTATCGAGGAAGTCTCAAAATATCTCATGCATGAAGTTTTGGAAGATTAATGAGTCCATATGGCATGACAAGATATTCATGATGCACAGTGACTAAGGTGCTCTTCCGTTTACCATTTTCTCATATACGGATCAGATTGTAGGCACTGTGGAGGTCAAGCTTGGTGAACAGGGAGGCACCTCAGAGCATTTCAAGAGTTGCTGGGATGAGGGGAAGGGGGTATCTGAATAATACTGTGGATTTGTTGAGTGCTCGGTAGTCTATACAGGGCTGCAAGCCTCCATCCTTCTTGGACATGAAGAAGAAACTTGAAGCAGCAGGGGACGTGGAAGGGCGGATATAACCCTGTTTTAGAGCCACTTCAATATACTCCTCCATGGCTACATGCTCTGAAAGCGAAAGGGGATAAATCTTGCCTTTGGGCACTGGCGCACCGGTAGGTGGTTAGGAGGTATTGCTTGTTCCTACCGATTGCTGCTTCTAACATACAAAATTTTAATGAATATTCCTTAATAGACATGGTACCTTAGGACAGATGATAGAGCTGTTATCCCGCTGAAACTTCTCCATCAGTACAATCGAACACTTCCTTGAAGTGAGTGAAGAAGTTCTGTAGAGATGACACCGCGGGACTGGCCTGACTCCACAGCGTCTCTGCCCACTGTAAAGCGGCTCCTGATAACAGAGAGATAATATAGGCGATTTTGGATTGATCAGTAGGATACAATGAGGGTTGCATGGCGAATGTGATAGAGCACTGCAGCAGGAATCCCCTACAATCCTCGGCCGAGCCGGAGTAGGACGTCGATCGAGCCATGGGACTGACGACGGCAAAGGAGTGGTGACAATGCCAGATGGATCTGGTGAAGGTGCTGGTATCAGCGGTGGTGGTGGTGTCATGGTTGCCTGGAGGAGAACTCGCCGAAGACTATCGACGAGTTCCTAAAAAAGGATAATGGGCGCTCATGCTATGTAGACGGTTGAGTCCAAGCTTCTGTTATGGAAGCGGACTTTGCATAGGTGGTAATTTGAATACAGATGTTTATTTATGCAGCAGATTATACAACAATGGAAGAAGAGAACGTTCAGGGTGAGTATCAGAGAACTTGAATAGTAATCGTGAGCAAACGTAGCAATGTAACTCAGTCTTTCTATTTATAGGTTTCTTTGGAGAGCTGGAGACACACAGAGACAACGGAGGCACGCTGGACTGGGTAGATGACCACACACCACATGCATGGGAGGTTCCTGGAGAGAACAGAAGGTAAGTGTAGGGTAAGTATTTCCAATATCGAAGAGCATAATGTACTTTGAAAGTATACTTTCAATGCATTGTTAAAGTGATCACTTTCTGCACTTTACTAAGAAATATTTATAAAATATATTTATAGTAAAGTACAAATAAATATATTAAATAATTAAATGTATTAAATAAACAGAACTTTCAATTCAAGTATATTTTTGTGAAATATATTCTTAGAAAATATACTAAATTACAATTATTTTAAAGTGTGATAAAATTGTATTGTGAAAATAACGCAAAAGCATGATGCTAATATACTTAAGTGATGTTGCTAAATTAATTTCGGGAGGAGCGTGACCGAATAATCAGACACAGCCAGCGCTGCATTATCTATCCCTCCTCCTCCCCTTCTCCGCCGTTCGCATCCTCAAAAGGGGGGCAAGCAGGGTTCGATCAGGACACCGACCTCTTCCCTCGCTAGAGTTAAGAAATTAGGGCTCGGAGTCTGCCGAGTTCCCGGCTCACAACCCACGGACAGCACCTCAAACATGCTATTATTTATATTCGCTATGATGAGGAAGCGCGAACTCATGAAAGATAGTACAATTTTAGTTAGCATATTTGCAATGTGCTATTAAAACAGGTAATATATATATTTTTTTTTGTGAGGACAATAGAGGAGAGGAGAATAGGAGCAATCAAAACAACAGAAGAGCAATAAGTGCTGTGACAAGTCTCACTTTGTCAGTTTGAAATCTAATGTTAGAGCTTTCATTGTTTTAGAAATAAAGCAAGTAGTAGAATACACAAAGAATACATGATATAGAAATTGAAGAGAGATTGATAGGTTAAGATGAAAGAGATGTGCTTTTAGCTGTTTCTTGAAGATGGCCAAAGACTCAGCTACGCAGAATGAGTTGGCCAGCTCATTCCACCAGGAAAAAGCAGTTAAGGTATCTGTGAAAGTGATTTATTAGTAGTAGTATTAGTATTATTGTTTGCCTTTTTGGGATGCTACGAACAATGCACCGTTCACTGGCAGAAACTTCTGGAGGGCAGTGTAGAGACAGTGTTTTTCAGGCAAGCATTAATGTCTTGAATTTTATGCAAGCAGCTATTGTAGCCAGTGTAAATTGATGAGCAGATGTGTTATGTGCTCCTTTCAGCTCATTAAAGACTAATCTTGCAGACACATTCTGGATTAGTTCTATAGGTTTGATAGAACAGACTAGAAGACCTGCCAAGAGAGAATTGCAACAGTTTAGCATGGAGAAAACAAGAGCTTGAAGGTGTTGTGTAGCATGTTCCAAAAGAAAGGGTTTAATTTTACTAATATTATATTAAAGCAAACCTACTGGACTGGGCAGTTTTAACATGATCTGTGAAATTCAGCTAATCATTAATCACAACTCCAAGGTTTTTGGCTGTCCTTGAAGGAGTTATGGTTACTGTACCTAGCTGGATGGAGAAATTGTAATGAAATGATGAGTTTGCTGAAACCACAATCAGTTTTAATTCTATTGCTTGGCATGGTTTAGTTGAAGGTGATGGTCCTTCAAGAAATGTCTTTCAAACATGCGGAGACAGCTGTCAGTGGATCATCAGGATGGAGTTAAAGTGGTCAGGTAATAACTTTCTCATAGGCCTATAGATTTCGGAAGGGAATTCTAGAGATGAGGAGCATGTACAAGGGAAACATATGAGAAGAAGATTACGCTTTGGGTTGTAAATATGTAGCAAGTCAGAGATATATTAGGGTGCAAGATTAGCAGAAAATTGTACTCTACTCAATATTTAACAAGAAACCAGCATGACCATCACATGTAAATCCACGATAGTCATCATGAACATAAGCTCTTTGGGTTATGCATCAGACTGAAATTCCTTATTATAACTTCTTTGGTCTAATGAGGTTAAAATGTATTTATTAAGGGACTCAATGCGATGGTTAGTTAAATGATGATGGTTGTTCACATATTGCTATAACCTTGGGATTTCACATCAAACTCATTCCTCACTTTCTTCCTGGGGTTTGTATGAATGTGTGTTTTATGTGTTAAATTAGATTAGTGATTAGTGTGTCTTAAACTTAAAATAGGCGTACCCTGTGTTTTGTGTTTACAAGTTAATGTTTTAAAACTCTTTAAATTATTAGTGTTTTCACTATAATTGAATTTCAATATCCACAGCAGAGTTGATGTCATATGGCTCATTCAATGAATCATTGGCCAACTCAGTGATTAGCCATAAAACAGTAATAATTCCCTATTAAATCTTAAATGATTCCCTTTGAGCTAAATTGACCTGTTTTAAACCAAACCAAGCAATTTGAAAAATAATAATACATATTTAACACTTCTGAATATTTTGCAAGTTGATTCAAAGTATATTTTTTTCAGTTTTGTAAGGCTGTAAACTCCATATAGATAAACCTGTAAATTCTGGTAAGTATGGTAGAACCATCACTTCTACTACAAAAGACTGCTTTGAAAGTAATCTTCCTGATTTATCTAAATTCCTTGGCACGTCTAATAGCGCAGAAAAACTCGATGACGCAACAGAAACCATACACTCTCTCTTTTCTAGCACTTTAGATACAGTTGCTCCTTTGCGCTTAAGAAAGGTAAAAGA
>JAUCMU010000097.1:22024117-22056387 GCA_032275025.1 Enteromius treurensis | reverse complement strand
TCAATGGCTTGGTCGATGTTGTGGTATAGGAGGGAAAATTCCTCTAAAGGAATTATACTGTTGATGCTGGGGGTGGGAGAATTATGTGGGGAAGAGAGATCGATTATTAGTCTCTTTTGAGATGGAGATGATTCCTGGATGAACACCATTAGTTGGACCTGATAACAGAGAAGTTAGGATCAGGATGGGATGACAATTCAGCAGACAAAATAGAAACATTGACAGGAGACAATAAAATTGCTTTGCGTTTTATTGAAATATAGATGCTTCTGCAGGAAGCAGCTGCGGCCTCAGATGGAGGCAGGCTGGAGCGTGTCTCTGATGGAGACGGGGTGAATACAGATGCTTCTGCTTTTTTTTGAGGAAGATTTACAAGCAGTATGATGGTCTAAATCTTAACAAATAAATGCACTCATGATATTTATTAAGAATAGTGGGTTGAATTATAGGATTTAGGAGGGATTAGTTCATTCTTTTACGTTCCATGCAGTAGGTGGCAGTATGCGTCAGAAATTGGTTTGCAACCCGCCATGAAACTAGAGAAGAAGAAAATATTTGTTCTGTCAAAGAAAACATGAATATGGAAAATTTAAGTGCATTAAAAAACGTTACGAGACTGAGGAGAAGTGATAGGGAATGCCATGTTGACATCATGGATACTTGGCTTGCGTATAGCGTCAGCTTGCGTAAGACGTCATCAGGCAGCACCGGCCGATTCAGCCCTCCTTTGCTGCTTTTGTTTGAGATGTTGCAACGCTGACGGGCTTTGTTGCTCCCGGGCTAAGGAAAATAGCAGAGGGCCGGCGAATGGTAAGTAATGAGGATTCTTTCACTTGAAAAGCTTTGGCAGATAGTGCGATGAAAGAGATTAGAGAGCGCGCGGGCAAAGCCTCGAATAGGAAGTCTCTCGTAGAGGCCGGCTGAGTGTTGGGCTAGACCGGTAGCAGGTTGTTGTAGGTGCAGGAAGGCAGGCGAGGATGTGTTTTCGGTCATGCGATTCTGAAGAATGCACAAAAGCGAGATGCAGGGAAATGAATGCTGGAAGAATTTATAGCGAGGGGGAAAGTTTTGATTGGGCGCGAGTGAATAAGGGATGATTAGGAAACGAGCTTCCAGCTGTGTGTGATTATTCATTCAGCGATCTTCTCGAAACCACGTTATTTGCAAAACGTTTACTTAAGAACAATTCAGATTCTCCTTTGTTTTTTGATTGAGGAATTTAAGTATAGAAGTCTTAAAAATCCTTTGGATTTTGTAGTTAGACCAAAAATCTAATAATAGAAGAAGGAAAGACTGGGCACAATAGACATGGAAAATTAAATTCTGACAAACTAAGAGTTATCGAAAAATAAATCTGCTCTTTTGGATATTAGTTTTGATTTTGGAATTGTATGTTTTAGTTTGTGATGTAAACACATAAACATTAATCTTACTCCTGAGAAAAATATTTCCATGTTGTGGTAAATAGTCTCTGGGTTATGCAGGTAACCCTAATTCCTTGAAGTAACGAGACACTGTGTCGAAACGCTATGGGAATGAATTCAGCATGACCACGCTCTGAATCTGCTCTGTAATCCGTCCAACAGAAGAACGAGAAGGGGAAAAACCAACACCAGCCTCATGAATGAATCGAGATACGCAGTGTCTTGTTCCTTCAAGGAACTAGGGTTACCTGCGTAACCCAGAGACGTTCCTTTTCAGGAACTCACACTGCGTCGAAACGCTATGGGAACGAAATACCCACGCCCCCAGACCCACAAATCCCTGCCTAGTGTGGAAGCAGCACAACTAAGGCACAAGAACAACCGAGCCTGGGGTAGCCGGAAGGTCAAGCTCATCAACCCTGACAAAGGTCAGAGGGGAAGACCAACCCGCTGCTTTGCAGATGTCCAGAACCGAAACACCTGCTGAGAAGGCCTTTGAGGCCGCCACACCTCTGACTCCCATCAGAGAGGGGAGACCAGCAGACACATAAGACATGGACATAATATCCACAATCCACCTGCTCAGGGTCTGCCTGGAAGCGGGCAGACCCCTATGAGGAGGGCCGAAGCAGACCAGCATCTGCTCCGACCTCCTCCATTAAGCAGACCTGTGAATGTAAGTGTCCAGTGCTCGGCTCTGGCGGTAAACCCGCTCGTGGGAAAATTAAGACTTTCACTAGTCCAGGCGCAAAGTCTAAACAAGAAGGGGCCACTGATAATGCATGTAAGTCCTCTACCCTCTTGAGGGAAGCAAGCGCCAACAAGACCGCAGAATCATACTTGGCCCGGCCAGAACGATGCTACTAAGAGTAGACTGACCGCCTCCTGGCGCACCAACACGTGGCGGAACTATGGAGGAACTCTGGGTTCCTCCATATGTCTAAGGCTTGCACACATTGTCGGGAGACCTTGATCATATGGACTCCCACGCTATTTTCACTGTACATGGTACCTCTAGGCTCTATATTTAGGAAACATGGGGTATCATTTCACTTTTACGCTGATGACCTACACCTTACCGTGAATTTTCACCTCATACAAATGCATACAAATTGGTCAGGAGACTGTGTTGGAATACCAGAATACAGCTACTAAACTATTACTATTATGTGCTAACTATTAAATCACCCGCTTTGCTGTGATGAATGTTTTCAATGAAAAACCAATGTGATTCATTCAGTACAATGAATGTATAGATGTTCTGTGCATCATGTAGCGTTTACCAGCAGGAGCCCCATTCAGACTGCATTGACATGATGCGTGATACAAATTGAAACACCTGCAACATTGTCATGAGTCAGCAGCACTTTTCCAAATGAAATAATTCACAATATCCTGCTGGGTGTTGATCTTTATTTTGAGCTACTAGGGCTAGAGCCTCTTTTGATGACTTTGTCATATGATTCTAATGAGAAAACAGTTATTATTAACTTGGACTCTTCAACAGGTCTGTAATCCTCTCATATTGTTTCAGAGTATGAGGATTCTGGAATTACATCCCCTCTTACGATGCTCACTCAGTGGAACCCTGCAGTCTGCATGCTGAACACAGGCCACGTTGCAGGAAATCTTAATCAATTTTCCACCAAACAAAACACTTGAGCTCTGTCAGTGGTCTCATCAGGTTCTCAATGAGATTTTGTGTTTTTGTTAATAGCCATATACTCCAACCAAGAGAAAACAAGACAATGGTGACTCTAAGGACAACGTGGCACATTGCAGGCTATGGGCGGTAGGCCTATAAAAATAGACCAAGTTGCCCTCATCTTCAGACCAGCTTGCAAGACATCACAGGAGACATCAGCTGAACCACTGAAGAAACACTCAGCATCAAGAATGAAGCTTTCCGTTGGTACCATCCTCATCACTATTGCACTTTTGTCCGAGTGCTACTTCAAAACTGCTGCCATCCCCATGACTAAAGCTGAAGACATGGAGCCAGATCTGCAAGGCTTGAGTGAGAGCTTGGAGGAAAACACTCTGAGATCCGCATCAGGCAACTCCAGGATCATCGTGGTGGCCGACTCCAATCTGCTGAGGACCCTAACATCTCTGAACAGAGGACTCCCTCATCTAAGTCTCACCGAGAGCACAGAGCGCAGAGATGTCGGAACAGACCTGAGGCCGAGCATCGCCATCATCAAAAGGGACACCATGAGGTGCATGGTGGGAAGAGTGTATCGGCCATGCTGGGAGGCATAGGTCTTCTGGGACGACGGGAAGAATGCAATCAGATTCACCTTGTCTAATCTAGTGTTGCTTGTAAAGAGGATGTAAAACTTGATGCTGTTTAATGACACTGATGCTATTAAATGCTGAAAAGATTATTCTAGACTGTTCCTGTCTGTTCTAATTTAGCATTTTCCTTTTTCATACTTCACTTTCATTTGTGTCCCATTTTAATATGGGATCTGAGGGTGTTGTAATCAATGCTTATACCATACATTTGACTAGGTTAAAGTAATTATTTTAGCTTAAAGTATTTTTTTTTCCAAAAAAAAATGTTTTCTACAATATTAGTTTATAATGCAGGGAATACGACAAGTCATGTATGCAGAATTGCATAGTTATTATAATAGTTTAAAAGATCAATATTTTCATTTTACTCTGATTTAAAGTATACACCATCAAATTTTAGCTGATGAGAAAGCGTAAAATGAAAACAAACCAAACATTTTATATTTTCATGACAACTATCAACATTTAAAATAAAACTTGGGGTAAGCACATCCAAAAATGTCTTGGCCAGGTGCAAGATCAAAAATGAGTCTGCACACTGTTTTACTGTAAAATTACATTAAATTTCTGGTTAGATGTTTTACAGTTTTTTACTTTATAGTACGGAAATTTACTGTTAACCTATCAACAGTTTTTTTCCGTAACATTTTTACAGCATTTAACAGTTAAAATCAAAAAAATGTTTTTACCGTTTACACATTTATTATATTTTATTAAAACAATAACAATAGCCCTGTAGTTAAAATGTTAATACAATTTTTTTAATTAGCTGTTTATAAGTAGTAGCTATATAATTTAGATGTATGCTGTATAATATTAAATGAAATGTCTTATACTTTCTCTGAGGCAGAAGCAGGTTCAAAGAGTGAGGGAGCGATCCCTCTATCAAAACATCTACAATAAAGTCAGAAATTATTACAGCGTAGTGTGTTCTCTTTAATTGTACACTACCGGTAAAAAGTTTTTGAACAGTCAAAAAACAAGCTAAAAAAAGCCTGACAAATCTTAAAGAAGTTTCTTCCACTCACCAAGCCTGCATTTATTTGATCAAAAGATTATTTGATCCTCTTCTTATCAATTTAAAGCATCTTTGCTAAATAAAAGTGTTAATTTCTAAAATGTCTTTCCTACATATTTTAATGGTTATAGTGTATAAATGCTAATCTCTGGATATTTTTGTTCACCAAAAAATCCTGAAAAAAAATCTAGTCTACTTTAAAATACTGATAATTTTTTTTTTCTTTTAAATCTTACTTTTCAAAACCTTTTGACTGTTAGTGTATATTTGTAACAATTGAATAAGTTGTATTAACAAGCACCCACACCCCCAGTGCCCCCTTTTTTGGTTTGGGCCACTGCCCCTCAAAATGTCTATGTATGGCCCTGCCTTTACACATTCTTGGCTAACCGCTTAAACCTTATGGCTTTGATTAGTGCCACACTTCTGTCCATCCAATTACTTTTCCTCCAGCCCTTACAACTCTTCATTTGATTTGTGACCTGTTTAATCTGTCCTTCCTGCCTCCTGTCATTGGTTAGTGGTCAAACACAACAGTGGAGGTGAAGAACATAATTTTTCACCTGATTAATAACACACAGGACATATCATGGGGGAGGTGTTGTTTATAAGATAACAAGAAAGGCACATTAAAATCAACAACAACAATAACAAGTTATTTTTTTGTTGTTGTAGCCAATAAAATGTGGTTTTAAATTCCAGATTATCAACATCCCACACTAGACAATGAGGGATAAATGATAACCCTTTGTTTAAAATATTATCTTCAGACTCATACAATTTATGATAAGTGAGGTTAAAAATTAAATTTACATTTTTCCTTTTTTTTTCTTTTTCTAAATTATTGTCCAAAATCAAAACTCAGTCCAGCCATGCTGGATATTTAAATGTAACCATATAAAGACAGAACATTTTAATTGTGGATGACCTTCAATTTGAGGGGGTATACTGAGAGGGGAATTAACCTTCTGCATCTTTCTAATTAAAATGTTGGCCATGATCAGACGAGAGCGACTATTATCTGCATGTTTTGCTAAAATGCTAATCCTGTCAAATGCAGACGGTAAAAGAGACGACAGGCAACCTTAAGTGGAGGTTCAGTATAAACACAACGTTCTGTCATACATATTTTGTGCAATAAAAAAAGATCCAAAATAATGAGTGGTGGAAATTGTTACATTAAGTCTGCTAATGAAAAGTTGTTGCTTTGTTCAGTGAAGATAAAAAGGCACTTTTTTTTTCTTCTGCTGAATGTATTGTTCACTTGGAAATTCATTGTACCTGTGAAAGATATTGCTGCTTATTTATAAGGCCTAAATGGCTTAGCTTATGTGTGCTTAACAGATCCTTTATCATGGTACAATCCATCATGCTCTTTAAGCTTACAAATAAAGAAGAAGACTATAAGAACAAGGAGCATTTTTACATTTGCCCTCTAGATTCCTAAACTGGAATATCCTTCCGAATAATGTTTGTAGATCAGGCACAGTTTAAATCTAGATCAGCATAATTTGCATAATATATCTCATTATATATTATAATACAAATAAGGTTTTTTCCCATCAACTGAGAAGGCTTATTCTACCATCTCTCTCTCTCTCTCTCTCTCTCTCTCTCTCTATATATATATTACATGTTAATCAACTGGTCAAAAATATGCAAATGTTGTATAAGTGAATATTAACAACATAAGTTTAATATGAAGCTTTGTTCAAAAGAAATGTAAAAATGTAAACAACCATAAGCCCATAGACTTTAAACAATATGTGCACCATGTATTCTATTTTCCACAAATTAACAATATGAGTTATGAGTATATCCAGCTATGGATACCAACATTTTTATGTGTATTAGTGTTTAATAAAGTAACCTTATAGTAGTCAATGGTTAGCCAGTTTTAAACTGTACTTTATCAAACTACATACAATTCAAAGTAATTGCAACAAGCAGTAAACTTAATTACTGCTCATTTGCATAACATTAAACTTACACTTCCAATAGCTGCGATTGCTTATGAAATTGACAACTCATGATTTATGTTCAGTATGTGTTCAAAATGAAATTCTCAGATTTCTGAAAGAAATCTCTGAGGATTTCACTTGTTGAAGGAAAAAAACCCTAGAATAAATCAATTGTGAGTTTAAAAGTAGATTAATGATTTGCAAAAATGCCATAACAGCAGGAGTTTGTGTATGGAGATAACCTAAACACCAGTAAAATGGCTCAGGAAAAGACCCCACAATTTTTCAAGTAATTATACCCTTTTTACAGTTTCAAAAAGAAAACCTGACATCTGGAAACATTTTATTCTTCTGTTATTCATCTGTCTCCTTGAAGGAAAATGTAGAACTTTCTAGGAAAGCAATAATAAACAATTGTTAGAATCCGGCTAATGTTAAGTGAATACTAAGTACAAATGATTCTAATTGGGATGGCTGTGTGCCATACCAATACCTTTGGTATTCAACAGCTTAGACCTGTGCTCAACAGAGGACACATGGAAACTCTCTGATATGCTGGCACTACTATAATGATGTTATAAACATATTCATTTATAAAGGCATTTATTCTGTCTAAATAAAATAAAAAAATACATTTGAGAATAAATGCACTAAAATATGTATTTTCTCTGTTTAAAATGATCTTGATTTGTAATATAATTGTACTAGCACCATTCGAAAACCATTAAAGAATAGCATTACCATCTATACAGCCTTATTTGGCATATGGCACCACAGTATTGAGCTATTGCCTGCAACTGAAAATCCAGATTCTCTTCTAAAACATTTTTTAATAACTCTTATTTTACTAACATTCCTTCTTACATGTGTTTGTAGCTGTGTTTATTAAAAATACCGTAGATCAACCACTGCAGAAAATCTTGTATTTGTATAAATGAAATCAGCACTACATTGTGTATGCCATGGCTGCTTTAGTTTCAACAGGCATGTCTGGGAATTGCTCTGCAGGTTACAGTTTTGCTCATTTAAACTGCATGAAAGACAATGATACTTAAGCAATCAACAGAAACGGTAACATTTTTAGTAAACCACTGGGACAAACTCCATGTGGGATGCACATAAAATGAAACAACTGAAAAGATTTTCCAGGGTTTCCCGGTGATTATAAAGAACAAGAACACGGATCACTGCTCAAGCCAATAATTTGGAGGTTCTGAGCTCTTAATATCTGCCTGGCGATCCAGGGGCCCTCTGATTCAGTGGCAAAAAGCTCCTGGCAAAATATTAGTCTTTTCTATATTTCCATGTCCAAGAAGAATACTTTCAGCTGACTTCCCAGAACTCTAAGCAGACTGACAGATACAATTCATTCAGCTCTGCTTCTGTTAACTGTTTATGCTACCATCTGACAGTCTGACTAGCCTGCAAGACCTGCTAAATAACAGTGCTCTTTGTTTCTTATATAATATTTTGTGCGAAAGTATAAAATGCTAGAGTAATACAAATTATCAAGGTATCATTATGACAAATCAAATTTATTACAGCCAGGACAAATCACAACAATTAATATAGAAATTTATAATTGAAATGTTATAGAATTTGTCTATAGAATGTTTCTATAAAATTCAATTTGATAGAAAATGTCTGTAAAACATTTTGTAGGAAAATGTAAAAAAAAAAAAAAAAAACAGCCTGACAAGAGACATTGATTATGGTTGCAATATTGTTTATTAGAAATGTATTTTCTTTGTCTTGATTCATGTAGCAAAACTATAGCACGCTTGGGGTCCTATAGATCAGCTCCCCCACAGCAGCAGTGTCAAGCATAACATCCCACGGGACATTGTCTGGCTCCACGGGGTTGGGTGACATCATTAATGGAGGCCTGGGCAGAAGCACGTCTCCTGAATAATTTATGTGCTCTGCATTCAGCTCTGTTAGAACCTAGCAGCATTCATGAAGGCAGGGACCTTCTCCCTGAGTGCATTAGGATCAGAATAGAGGAAACTAGCCTTTATTGACTGAATCCAATCAATAAGTGCTACTGCTGCTGTGTGCATGAGGGGAAAACAAGACATTTTGGGAAATGAAGTCAAGGCTGGGGTATAACCGAATTGAATTAGCGCCCATCCCTCAAATGTTTGACATGGTATTTGAGTTTGGTGTATTATTTGAGCTGCTTTAATGAAATCACATTGGTGTGAGAGACAGAAGCTCCCGCATCAGGTTACAAGGCATATATGTCTAAAATAAGACAATGGGGGTGGACAGAAATAAAATATAGTTGAGAGGATATAGTATAATTTGTTTTATTATGGTGTCTATTTTTGTTTTACAAACGGGAGAGATTTTTTATGGCTCACGTGAATAAACCTTGAGAAGTTGTGTCTTTTAGAAGATAATCTAATGTATTGCAGCATTCATGCTGGCAGCTTTTGTATATCCATTGATAAATAGTAAATAGTGAATAGATCTTTTGATTATGAAAGGCAATAATTATTTTGATGCTGAGAATCATGTCTGAAACAGCCAATGGCATCTCATGACTAATTTGTATAAATTGGTATGACCTCACATCAAATTGGGGAACTCGTAAAGCAAACATAACAGACGATTTAGCAGAAAATCTTTTTGATTTCTGCTAAATCGAGTTCCCTAATTTTATGACTCTACAAGCCACCTTGTAAAATATGTAAAACTGCCATGAGATTGAGTTGGAAATAGAAGATGACCCAGATGGCAGCAAGTATTACCAAGTTACCCTGATTAGTAATATACTGTATGTCAGCACAAACAACGAAATGTTATTTTTGAAGATTGATGAAAGCAATAAAATATGTTATAAACAACAACTCTACTTTGCTTTTTCAACAATCATGAATATATCAGGAAGAATTTGTGAGAACTTTGCTTTTTTTTTTTGCTTTCGTAGTCATTATCACTAAATACTCATAAAATATGATCAAATGTACATTTTGATCTAGAATATAATTTGCCACATCTTAACTCACATTGAGGAAGAGGTGCCAGACATCTGTGTTTATATATAAGGATTGCAGCTAAATGAATCAAGCCATGATTCAACAATACATACAATCCCGTGCATGCACAACTCTTTATGGGGTCATTGCAGAGTCAAAGAAAGTCCATACAATGCCACCCATTTGGATCTATAATGCTGTCCTTCTTCCAAATTATGGTTTTGGAACTGCTTACTCACGAGTTACATTCTGATACAAATTTCAACTATACCTTTACAAAAACACACCGTTAAACCATAGCTAATCATATACATTGCAGTGCTATTCGCTTGTGCATGATGCTAGGATGTTGCTGTATGCAATTGATACGGTGGTTATAGGTGTTGCTATGCAGCTGCTTCTAGATGGTTGCTAGGAGATTACATACTGGTTCAAATCCAGAGTCCACCTTTCACTCTCTTTTATCATCCAGCAAAGGAAAAGGTCTGATAAAGTAAATGCATACCTCAATAGTCTGCACTATCTTTAACAGTGCATGACAAGTTACTGACACTGAGTATTCAGATCAAACAAATACCTGCTAAGAAGTGTTAAATGAAAATTAATCTCTGAAATATTCTCTGTCACTTTAATTTATATAGCGCTTTTAACAATACGGACAATACAGATAACTGATAATTTAGACAAATACCTTAAACAACAGATAAGCATAGAAGCAAACAGTGAAGTAGATTTACATACACATCCAAAATGTACTTTTAGCACATGATGCTTTTGAACAATGCAGTCTAAATGTCAGTTTACACGAATGGAACCAAAAATGAGGCTTGGACACAAAAGAACACTTTATTCCATTCATGTGCCATAGAACAGCAGAGGTCTGTAAAGTTCAGGAAGAACATTGGGCTTTTACTTGAAAATCTATAAATTGTGAAAATGAATGCCTCTGTGTTTATTTATGCATGGAGTTCTAGGCTCTGAGAGACTGTGGCCCAGATGCCAGCTGTGCTCTTATTAGTGTCTCTCCCTTCACTCCACATGGTTGTGTCAGCACCTCATTCAAATGGGTTCCTGAGGTCTTTTTATAGATTGAGAGAAAATTGGCACAGGTAGAGTAATCAATCTCACCTGGAGACCGCAGTTTTCTGCTCACCGAAATGAAATCACTTTCTTAATCCAAATTTTATATAAAACTTTATATAAAACTTTCTAAGAATCATTAAACAAATGTCACAAATCACAATTACATGAAAAAAGGTCTGTTTTCAAAAGCAAAGCGGTATTTTTGAAAAATACAGTCAGACTGAGAGACACAAGTTCACAATTTAAAAAATAAATAAATAAAAAGAGGTGGATTTCATAATTTAGACATTTTAAGATACCAAATTGTCAGAGGTGCTATACATGAAGTGGGCCTAAAAAAAACAATTCATTTTTTGTACAACATTCTATGCTGTTATTCTTAAAGTAATATGTGATTATCATAACCACGAAAACTGCCACTAACAATGTGATAAAATTTTTTACCTTTTATTTCTCTCCAGAAACTGCATAGTCTGCATACCAATGGCTCAGGCCTCCATTACTTCCTCTAGAATTACTACATGGAATTAGCAAAGGAAACCTGGGACACTCTAGCATTTTAATGGTCAAACATAACATAAAACAGATAATTCCAGTTTCTGGTTATTATTGGTTGAAAGCCGTTCTGCCAACAGAACTACATTACTTGGTGGAAGAATATAAAACAAACTAAACTCACACACACACTGGAGCGTGCAAGTGACAAGAAATATCAGTTTTAGGGATTATTAGGCTATATCCTTGTTTTATTATGGCATAAAGTATTTGATTTCTTGTTTCTTGTCAAAATTGTTAATTCATGACCAACAAGAAAGAAAATCATCGCATTTGACAATATTTACTGCTTCATCCAAAATTAAGTTGGGTATTAAATCTTTATAAAAAACTGAATCCAGGGTCAAATTAATATGTAATGTAGCGTGCTTGTGTGAATTTCCTTTGTATGTTCATTTTGCTATGGGAACGTTATTGTGATAATGTAATGCAGACAAACAATGGTGAACAATAAAATATCCATTTCAGTGTTAGAGCTAAAAATTGTGGAACTGCAGTCCTATGGCTCTTCTTTTCACAAGGAATCTGTCTTGTAAACTGATCTTACTGGCCAGTCATGACCTCAGCGTGCAAGTATGAGTTCTCAGCCCAGACCTGCATTTACCAGCGCAGCCTGCCAGAGAAACTGAGACTCATTATCACAAGTCCCTGAGGAGCACAACCACTGAGGGAGGAGCAAAGGAGATAAGCCCTTCCCTCTTAAAGAACGAAGCATTATAGTCAATATGGGAAATAGAAGCTGTGTGCACATCCTAGTGCCTGAATAGGAGAGATTTTGATGAGCTGCCATATGCTGTCTGCCATGAGTAATATTGCATCTAAGCACCTATGTGGTTTTGAGCCAAAAATCCAAGACAGTAGATTTTACTTGGAAGTTATAAAAGTTCATAAATGTACAAACACGGGCTACTGTATAGGAAATTCAAATCCGGTATGAACAAGTTGACAGATCTAAATATTTCAAGTGCCAAAAATCTGATGCGAGATTCGGGTCCAAGCAATTAGAATAATGTAAGTGCAGCAAACCAAGAGAGAGAAAAAATAAAACCCTAAACCTGTCCTACACTTGCGTGAGGTTAAATAAAGGTCTTGGATTAAATTGCTTCGTAGCTTAGTATGACTTTTTAGGGCTTCCAATAAATTATTTGATCATGGAATAAAGGATTTGTGTCCTTAAGGGTTCTGTCTGCATTCATATTGACGCTGATTGCAGTCCATGTACAACGCAGCACTTATGTTGCTCATTCAGCACTTCACCTACAAAAGCGGGAGCTTCTCACACTAGGGTGATTTAATTTTAAACAATCGAAATAAACTGCAAGAAAGTTAAAGAGCAACAGTACTATTAACGTTTTTACTCCATGTAAAATAGCAAAGAGCCTTGTTTACGTCTGCAAAACCCATCTCACATTAAAAGTGAACGTTCGTCACCTACAGGCCAGTAGGTGCACTACGCCACCGAACAGTAAATAAAAGGAAAAACTATAGATCACATTGCTTGAATTTTAAAATGTTTATTTGAAATCAGTGTACAAAGTTGCAGAAACACTTTTGAATCAGTCAACATTTAAAAAGGTCCTTTACTCAGAACATGGCAGTGCAGATGAAATCTGTAAAACGAACGATAAAAGTCTCAACAGTAAAAGCATGCATAAGTTACAATTTTTACAAAGGCAGCACATAGTGCTTAAATCTCTTCAACAATCCCACACTATGAGATCTGCTTGGCCAAGTCCTTGATCAAGGATGACTTCAGTTGAGAAATTGAGGCAATTCTCATCTGCTTCTGACTGGAGTACTTGTTCTTCACAGCCTGGAGAAGAACATTCAGTTGGTCACATTTACGAGACTTCAAGAAAAACTGCTACTTGAACCAAGGCAGCCAGTTTTGGGTCAGGCTAAATCCACTTACCAGATGTTTTGAAAGCCCCTCATTGACTTTCACAACATTTTTGGCAATATGCTGCATCACAGGAACCAGTGTGTCTTCAGTGTAGCCCATATAATGCTGAAGAGTAGGTGTCTGCAATTGCATAAAAGGAAATAGTAAGGGGAGAGAGGGGAAAAATAAAAACCTAAACTGAGACATCCCGCCACTATTCAAAAACTTACCCAGTCACCACAGTTGAAGACTTTCAGAGTGAGGGCGTAAGCTGCACTAGCCACCTGGGAAGGAGGAAAGTGGACCATATCATAATCAACCATGGTGAGCTCCAGGAAGTACTTGGCCAGTGTGTGATGCTCTGCGGTAACCTGCAAAAACAAAAAATGAATGCTACAAAACCATGTCACTTAACGGAACTGCTTCGAAAACACGCAAACTAGCTTACATCTCCAATCTTGGAGGCTCTCCTGAGGAACTGTAGGGGCAGAGGTCTCCCAAAACTGAAGTCGAGGACTCTGAGGATTTTCATCTCCATCTCCCGGATCTGCCCAGTAGTATAGGCTCGGTCAGTTACAAAGGCAAAGTCCGCAATCTCTGGTGGGTACATCTCTTCATACTTTGATGCGATAAACATGGCTGTTACACCAACAAGCTGGAGCTGCTTCTTTGGAACTGGATGATCCTGATTGGGAAACAAATGGAGGCCATTGAGCAGCGAGAGAAAAAAAAGGCGCGCTTGACAAAATACACCGTAAACCAAAACAGAAAGGGGGACTCACCTGAAGGAAACGATCAATGATTGCAACGGTCATGTACATGGTCTCCTGAAGCAGCCTAAACTTAATTTGGACTTGTACAAGCCAATCAATAAGAATTGCACGCATATTTCCTGTAACCTCCTTTCCGTCAAGATATTTTGGCTTAACAGCTTGGTCAATCTACAAGAGAATTAGAAACCATCAACACCTTGGCAAATAAAAGAACACAATCTGAAGCAGCGGGTTTTTCTTCTAACCTCAAGCTGACACAAATACAAATAGATGTCCTTGACATATTCACTGCAGAGCATGGGATTATCGTAGTCATCTGCATCCACATCCTTGATATTAAGTAGAACATCAGAGAAAGCCTGACACAGATCATCTGAAGCACAGCCAGAGGTCTCCATTGGAACAGGAGAAGAGGGCTCAGACACAATCTGCAACAAAACTCGAGATGAATCTTCACGCAAGGTAGAACAGGAGAACACACTGCACAGCCACAAAAGTGGCCATTGACCCCTGCTGGTTTATACCAGAACTATAGACAGGACAACTTTATGGAGACTTTCAATATTTACACCTTTAGTGTCAATTTTAAAGCAGCTGCATCTCAGCCAAAATGTTGTCCTATCCTATCAAATCATACAGTGGAAAGCTCATTTATTCAGCTTTCTGATAACATAAGCCTACTAATATTGGGGGGAGAAAAAAAAAATAGTTTGGTGGTCCAGGGTCACAGAGGTTGTTAGCATTACTGCGGCTTATCTGTACCTCATGTTTAATTTTAGGGGACTCCTTCTTGGGCTGTTGAACCACAGGTGCCTTTTCAGCCACAACCTCCACCTTGGGTGCAACCTTCACCTCCTGATTAAAAAAAAAAACGAAGTACAACGTGTTAGACAGAGACCAACAATTCAAATATTATTGCCTGGAAGACAGAGCGGTTACCTTCTTCCTCAAAGCCTGTCGTGTCTGGGGATTGTTGCCAATCTCCCCCAGCGCAGCCCGGGGTCTGAGTCCGGGCTTGTTGGCTACAGCTGCTTTACCGGGCAGAGCGCTCTGATTCTCGCTGCTGGCCAGGCGAGTGTTCTGCAAAAGAAAAAAAAAAAAAATATATTATTATATTATTATATATATATATATATATTGCCTTGCATAAAGAAAAAAAAAAAGCATGACATTTCTTCTAAGACTCAACAGGACCAGATTTGAAGTCTAATAAGTGCTTAATCTTGATCTACCACCAACTAGTTACACGAGGACAGAACATGTACTTACAAACGGAGTACAACCAAAGCCAAACAAGCTATTTAGAAGCGTAAGCATTACATCTACACAAAGCGGGCATAAAAAATGCTTTTCAAATTTCACGTAGCTTTACTGAACTATTAACAATTTAAAACCGCAACCATGTTAACGTGCCAGATAAGGTGTACATTTCCGGGATTACACCAGTTAAAGTCAGCTAAAAAAAAGGGTGAACTTTTTCCTTCATGCAATAGACACATTGCGTCCAAACACAAATATACTCTAAAAACAACTTACCCTTGTAACACGGAGAGCCATTATCTCTTTGGGAAATTGTTGCTGCGACTCGATGAACAAACTGGCTGATTGTACTCAAGCGAACTCAATGTAACACAGATTCTACACTGTGGTTTAAATTGTCGCTCTTTCGAACGTGATTCGCTGGGTTCGAAAATCATTGAGATATGATTGGCTCAGGCGCAGCTGCTTTCAATGCGTTACCAAGACAACTAATGACCACGTGACGACCAGGGGCGGGCATATCAGTCGAACACGTTCTTCTTGTAGTGTACTATAGCTTGTGTGCTTTCCACTGCCACCTTTTGATTTGGAGAGCGTGACTGCAACTTCGCTACATACATAATGTTACACGTTCATCACCCCACAAAACATGTTCCTATATAATTTATATTTCTAAGGTATTGCTCAAACGGAATATATTGACAACCCAATTTATACTCCTATTATGTTTGTTCTACTTGATACGTATAACCATTTATTCTTAAAAATATAATTATTTTGCTAAAAAAATGTTGCGATTACAATATTTACTGCTACTATTACAAATATAATTTAATAATACAATTTGCATGCACCTAAATTCATGCATAAACTCTGATTAGTTCATACTGAAACACGTTATTCTCTATAAGTGCTTTACGTTGTTGCACTAATAACACTAAAGACTGATAACATAAAAGCACTTAGATTTCTGACCAGTGTATTTGACATGTATTATTTTAATACTCAAGGCCCTGTAAATTGTAAAATGTGGCTGTCAAAACTATTTATACTATTATAGTATATTGTTGTGGTTTGAGACATGTATTCAGTGTCTGAGTTTCCTTGATGCTATTACAATATTGGGATAATGAGGGATTTCATATTTTCAGGCAACCCAAGGACTAATTCCTTGGTTACAAAGACCTTGTATTTAAACACTACTTTTTTGTTTTTGTATCTACATTTATCTAATATGTAACTTGTCACGGTTTTAGTGCATCATTAGATTTACGTATGATGTAAAAACAAACAAACAAACAAAAAAAACCAAGTGATTGTCAATAGAAATTATTGGAATGTGACAAGAATGCAATATAAAACATTTTTTATAAAAGATTTTATCATAAAAAAGCAAAAGCAAATTTGTGTTCATAATATAATATAATATTTTAATGTGTTTGTAACAGTTAAGAACAACACTGTCGTAGACATTATAAAATAAGTTCATTTAGAAAAAAAAAGAGGAGGAAAAGAGTAAAATTACACCTTCAATCCTTTTATTTCTGAATATCTATGTGTTTAAAAAAAGCAGTTTACATGATACATGTGCCATCTTTATAATATTTCATGGACTCCATCTGTTGCGTCATGGTTAGAACTTCTTGGAATCCAGTGCTTAGGCCCGACATGTGCTGGAAATAGGCTTCTTTTTCCAACTGAATAGTCAGATTATTAACACCGGCATCTTTCAACACGGCAGACACCTAAGAAGAATTTCAGTGGAAACAATAGGAATTGGGCAGTTATTTTTGTCCAAAATAATAAAAAAGTTTAAAAGTCATTAATTCTAAGTAATATGTAAAAAGAAAAATTAAAAAGGAAAGCAAAATGACATCTAAATAAATGTCTAACCCTTTGGCAAAATACTAATACAGCTTTGAAAAGGCCAAACAAATTGCCATAAATTTGTGAACAGGTAATGTACTCATACCTGCTGAATAACTCGCTGTTCCACTACATCAGACATGAGTTGGAGATGGATAGTTCCAGCAATGACACTGGCGGAATGTCTCCAGAAGTGTGGATCACGGTAGGATAAAACTCCTTCGATTTTCTGAATCTGTGACGAACAAGCAAGCATTCAATAATATGTCATTTAAGGCAGAAAAAGGGTTTCCTAAACTGATGATGTCTAAAATAATGGCTGCTGAATCACAGGAATAAATGTCATTTTTAAAAAATATATTAAAATAGAAAACAGTTATTTAAGTTGGCTTGAGAAAACCTACTTGCTGATCTACTATTTAAACTTCTTCTTATTCTTCTGAGACTAAAAATTTCTGACTCCTCCTAAAGCTTTAACTCTACAGACACCAAACTTAGCCCAGATCTTCAGACCAATCTCACAGGGTGTGCCATATCTTTTCTAACTGATCAGACTTTCGGTCTTCATAAAAATGAAATGTTTCATGGAATGTTCAGATGAGCCAAGATCATCTGATCAAATAAAAACACACTGCAGCCAATTAGTCTCAATCAATTAAAACTTCCCTTCTATGTTCTAACTACTTTAAGCTTCCACTCTATCTAATACTATTTCTAATTTATCTAAATCATGCTAGCAGCATGCTAATAATGTTAGATCATGCTAACAACATGCTAGTAACTAGCTAATCATGCTAACAATGTGCTAGTAACTAGCTAATCATGCTAACAACATGCTGGTAACATGCTATTCATGCTATAACCATGCTATTAATGTGCTAATCATGTTAACACAATGCTTATCATACTAGAAACATGTTAATCATGCTTGCAAGAAAGCTAAACATGCTAACAAAATGCTAGTAACTAGCTAATTATGTTAACAAAATGCTAGCAAACATCTTGGCAGCCATCCCAGGTACCATAGCAACCACCCAAGCTACCATAGCAACTTCCTAGCAACACCTTAGCAACCACCCTGGGTACTCTAGCAACTGCACAGCAACACCCTAGCAACCGCCTCGGGTACCTTAGCAACCACATAGCTACACTGTCCTTGACATCTATCTTCGTATCTATAATCTCTCAACTTAAAATATTTTATCTTAATACTTTTAAACTTAAAACTGGTTAAACTTTTTAAATCTTGTCCGGTTTTCTCAAGCCAACTTGTCTTGACAAACTTTTTTATCTAGTTTTAGATTGCAATATTATTTGACAACAATATGTATTGTATGTAACAATGTATTTACACTTAAATATTCCAGATTTCTGACTGATAGTTTATTTAGTTTTTCTTATTTATACCTTTTCAAGTGCAAAGTTAAGCTCCTTTTCCTGCTCAGGTGGGGTTCTCAGTAGAAGAACCTCACAGGCATCCTTCAATAAAGGAATGACACTGAGAAAAATCAGTGTGGCAATAAAGAGCGAACAAATAGGATCGGCAATCAGCCATCCAAACTGTCTGATGAGAATAGTGGATATGATCACACCGACACTGCCCAGCGTGTCAGCAAGCACATGCAGAAAGACTCCTGCAAACAGGAAACGGGAAGTTACATTCTCAAAATCTAGAAAATCATCAGGATTATTAAACAATTATTGACTTCTCAAATCTGTATGAACTAACCTTATCATGAATGTAATAAAAGCATATACACACCCTCAAAACAGACCCACCTCGCATATTAGCATTCATTCCCCCTCCGGGTGACCCATGGGAATGCCCATGGCCATGGGAGTGGCCGTGTCCTCCATGACTGTGTTCTGCACTTCCGTGCCCATGCCCATGGTGTGAGTGGCCGTGGTCATGTCCAGAGCAGCTACCTTTGGAAGCCCCATGGGAGTGTGCATGACTGAAGGCACAGATGCCCACCAGATTAACGAGGAGTCCACCAACCGACACCGGCTTAATAGGAACAAATGGATTAAGGACATGCATAAGCATGAGGTGGCAGAATTCACATGAGAAACTTTACTGTGCCTTATTTTTGTTTGTTCAACTTAAAGTAAAATCCATTTATGCAACTCAGCAATATCTTTGTCAATCCTGGCAACAATATCTTCTTAGAGGTCAGCTGTACATACTGTTAACATGTCTGTGTTGATGTTTGGTGGATCGATGAGTCTGGTGACGGACTCCACAAACACAAAAAAAGCTATGACCATGAGGAACAGGCCATTGATAAACCCAGAGAGGATCTCTACACGACCGTACCTGAAATGAGATGAGTCGTAATGTTAACAACATTAAAATGAATGTATTCCTTTTCCTTTCCCGCCTGTACTTATTTGAAAAGTGCCTGAGGCTGGTATTAAGAGCACTTTCTCTAGCTCTTTGCCTCTTTAAGATGAATCGCTTTATGTACTCCCCAACTGATCTATCGGTAGGCCCTGCCGCGCTTAGTTACTGTTGCTCCCTCGGACAAACAAATGGTGATGTCCTGAGTTCTGTGCAACTGATACTCATCTGGCATTGGCTCAACTGTGTTTGAGGGGAGGGGCTTACCAATAGGTAAATTGTAAGTCAATAAAAGCGTCTGCAAAATGACAAAATGTAAATGTGTCTACTAACAACAACGAGGAGTAAGTATCACTTTGAAACTGACAGTGAGTGATTCCCATTCATTTTTAAATTTTCTGTGTAACCATTTACAAAGTCAACAATTGCTTGTGTTTTAAAATTGGTTCAGCTCACATGAGCCACTTTCAAACCAAGCAGCTTTGTGTTGGTCAGTGTGAATAACTTGAAATCTGTAAATCGTACATTCCTATTTGAGAAATAGTACATGTGGTTTAACATTTGAGTCTACGGTATTTTTATCGTCCACAAGAAAATCAGTCTAATTGGTTACAAATAAATGCTATTATGGAATTTTTTTTTCACGCAAGCACAACCTTACCCATAGGAATATATCCTGGTTGCTTTCCATCTACTCATGAGGGCAGCAAACAACCCCAGAACCAAAGCCGAGCAGTCAAACAGCATGTGGAAGCCATCAGAGATCAGCCCCAGACTGTTGGTCCACACACCATAGAAGAGCTCCACAAATGTGAAGGCCTGAACCAAAATTAACATGACTGTTAGCATACTGTTAAAATAGGCCGATAGACAGTTTCAAACATTTCAGTGCCACAATGCTCTGAAGGCTAAAACATTTCAATTATACAATAATGGCCTGTAAATATGACTTGTTTAAAGAAATAAAAATTGTAAGCTATTAACATTAAAGGACATAAACGTCTCCTACACCCATTGACCAAAATATAATAAAAAGACAAGTTAACGTACCAGGTTGAGGCATAGAAAGTAAAAGATCTGTCGTGAATCATATTCCTCCAGGATCTGTTTAAGTGATTCTTTGATGAAACGAGGCAGAGACTGGGATGTGTGCTGGAGCGCATCTCCCATGAAGTTGTACAGAGGAGTTCCTTCAGGGGAATAACCCACCAATGTTCCCTTCTGACCCTTTGAAGATGGGGCTGACAGAATGCTATCAGCTGAAAACATCAAACGGTTCATTCAGTTAGAAAAAAGTATTGCGGCAATAAAGTAAATGTAAATGGTTTAACACTTACTGTTATAAGAATTTAGATTAAAATTTTTGATGATGGGAGACATTCTGTACATTAAGTCTCTTTCAGAGATATTGACTTACCCATGATAAAGAAGCAGGCGCTGACCAGTACTCCACCAGAGAGCACATGCTCTGTGCTACTCTGCTGGGCTGGCTTGCTAATGGCTCGGATATGGTCTGTGAGCGGGTGTGTCCAGAAGTTTGCCAGCAGCAAGCCACTGAGGAACAAGAAGATGGAGCCGTATCGAGCGCAGCGTGAGGTCTCCAGCTTTGCTGTGCAGATGGACTCCACATAAAAGTCCAGTATCATCACAGAGAAGATGATCATTGCGAACGGCAAGATGAGGCCAGACCAGGATTCCACCTTACTCTGAGGATTTTATTTTTAAAAAGATCAGCAATTTTTAGAACTGGCTGTATCATATACAATGTTCAAAATAAGATCAATACAATTGAATATGCTACACTAGTTTGATTGTAATAATTGTACACTGATTTAAACTCTCAGATGCTAACGGATTCCCACTGAAGTTCCGCATTGTTAGTTTTAAGGTAATACTAGTGTACTCCTAAAAGTGGGTGAAATAAACATAAATAATAATAAAAAAAGAGCACATTTAATAGCCGCAGTCCTTCTCGTGGGAGACCCAAAACCAAAAAATGCTCACAGTGGCATAAACAAATTTGTCTAATAAATGGCTTTGTAAAATGAGGCAGTTAATGATAAATACTAACTTCCTCAGACTCATTTTAATTTGACACTTCAGCAGTAGAGCACTGACAATCTAAGCAATATCATATTCAATTTAGCAGGCAATTCATTTGTGATACTGATCGCGATATTGTGTAGCTTGTCAGTGAACTACGGCTCTGTGTATTAACTCCCGATCCATTTAAAAACAAGTGATGGAGATTTACCGCCAATCAAGAAACCAGCTTTACCGACTAGATGTGCATAACTATAGCATGCAACATATTGCCCAGCCCTACTATCAGTGGGAACCACTGCATTATAAAGAAAGCTTCTGCTGGTCCTTACCTCAGTGGTTGCAGACAGCACTATGACCCATGGCAGTAGAACTACAGCGGACACCAGGTTAGATAATGCATATAGACGTTTTGCGCCCCCAATCTCCACTGATAACTTTCTAGATGCTGTGTTAAAGGCCACCTTCAGGCACAGAGCTAGAACCAGAAGAACCACTCCACCCTGCTCAGAAAATAAAAGTTCATCACCATATTATCTTACTGATCCTTCATGTGAGCAAAGATCAGTGAGTAAATGATCCTGTACTGCTGTAAACAATGACACAACACTGAAGAGCAGCATTTAAAGCTTACAAATGATGATAAAAACACACCTTGTGGTCCGCCACACCTAAAAATGCAATTCCTGTGTACAGTGCATGGGTAAGAGCACTGTCATGGTGTCCCTCGGCTGTAAGAAATAGAATTAAGGAGTATACAGTTGTACATAACACCACATAAGTCAAAACTGCAAAATACTAGGGGTGTAACAATGTATTGCAACACAAAAATGCAACAATATGTACGGTAAAGAGTGACACTCTTAATCTCTCTATATTGTGTAAAATTCACCCAAGTTTTAGAAGTAATAATTTAAAAGCAACCACTTTAACTCTATTTTGGCTTTGTTTGTAAAGCATTGTGTAAGAAATGTACCATGAGATCAGTATCGTGTACCAAGTTGAGACTAGAACCAAGAGGATTGTTAGACCCCTACCAAACTCAACTGTAAATGCCATTCCAAAATAATAGCATGCTCATGAAAAGGTAATAACTTTCATTTTGAAATGTCGCCTGCATGATGTCATAAAAATCATTCATTTCACCTTATATAATAATAGTAAACATATTTCTGGTCCTTAAAAGATACGATGCTCTGCCATCTTTGCCATGAGATCATCATTATCAAAGAGCAAAAGGCAGATCACAGCAATTATGAAGAAAGCAGCACCCCTTGTCTGTCAAAAAAGAAAAAAGCAGGGAAATGCGTCACCTAGACTGAGGACCTGAGGTTTCAATAGGTTGTTCTGATATATGCTAATGATTTCCCTAAGGTTCTGACCTTAGAAGGCCCCCCTCCAGAGCTGGTGAAGAGAACACTGAGGAGAGAGATCACCACCACATCACTGTGCTCAAACAGCAAAAGGGTCCTATAAGAAATCACATCCATTTAGTCCACATATTTGTTAAATAAGGGAGGAAGATAATAGTTTTGTTTAGGTCTAGCCCAAAGACATACCTGAGTGGCCCACAGAGAGTCAACCCAAAGAAACCCAACAGGGAGATAACACAGCTCATGACAGCATGCTTGAGGATTTTAATCCACTGAAATCAGATGTTACACTGATGAAATACCATGTTCAATATAGGCACACAATTCATGATCTTATTTAAGATTTATCACACAGAGCATGTAAAGTATAAAAATGGAACCCTTAAATGTGCTTGCTTAATGTTTTTAACACATTTTTAGACTGCACAAAAATCAGTTTGCACTAATTGAATGTAAAGTGATCATGTTTCTTCATAAAACTTGGATTATACTCCTTAATGTGGATCAATCTCGCAATATTTTTGTACTTTCAATGCATGGACTAAAAGTATGAAAGGACATTAAAAACATTTTTGTTTGGAATTCAAAGATGAACGAAAGAGTTATGAGGGTGAGTAAATGATGACAGATTACTTCATTTGACTGAACTAACCCTTAACTTGAAGGAATTCAGCAACCTAAACTGAGGAATTTAACAGTTAACCTAGAATGAGAAGAATATTCTACCTGTCTCTTGGGGATCATTTTTCCAGATGAAAATGGCTTTTGAAAGAAAACCAGTATCACCGCACACCTAAGCAGCAAAGAGGAGGTATTTATATAACCAAATACCAGAAATAAACAATCATTATATTTATATCCTTTGATATATTCAGTATGTGATGACATTCCTTACCCCATTTTCAAAATAAAGAGAAACTGTACAATGTGCACAACTTTGAGTAGATCATATGACTCAAATATTCCAAAAGCCTTCAGCAGCTTGGTAAAGTAGAGTAATACTATGTATCGGGTCAGTCTGGAAAAAAAGAAAACAAAACTTTTAAAGAAAAAAAGTAAAAACAGACAAATACAATTGTGCAAAAACTACAATCGTATTACCATAGAAATAGCACAAAAAAAAAGACTGCATACCATTGACTTTGTATACTACCATCATGACATACTTAAAGTATTCTCTAAATGTGGTAATCAAAACAAGGCAAAGCAAGTGCCTTACAATAAAGTACTGTAGCTATACCACGGTACATTGTGATGCATCACAGTAATATTAAGGTACTTTGAAATCATACAATGTATAAAGGTATCTCAAGATTTTCCTACTTTTCAGTAGACCACCTATTAGGTGGTTCACTACATTAGCACTTATATTATTATATATATGGTAAATGTTTAATAAGTTGCAGGATTGTAAAACCAGCGTAGTCTTTGAAGCAATCTGCCAAACAAAGTATTTCCATAAGCATTTGATAATCCCTCATTTCTAAAGTACATATTATAGTATTTCCACCGTACCACCACCACTGTAGTGCAAAAGTACACTGTTGAAAGTGATCTTTAGATAGACTCAATACAAAAAAATGTAAGTAACGTTACTGTTAACATTATCCAGGCAATACTATATTTTAATGGTAAAATCACGTGATTTTAAGGTACCATGCATGTATCATGGCTTATAAATACAGTTAACATACAGGACAGTGCTACAGTATACATCAAAGTAAATTGGTATCCCCGCCTTACAACATCAGTGTAACATAGTACTGCCACAGTACTTGCTATTTATTTGGGGTGATGTTTACATGGACTCTTGTCTTACCTGGCATTTGGAACCTCAACTCGTCCCAGCTTCCCACCTGAGATTACATTACTACTGTATTTTTCATCCATACTTCTTATGTATGCGTTTATGTCTTTGTGAGTGTTATAATCTTTCACTGTTTATCCATTTGGGAGCTCATCACTGAGAAACAAAAGCTGTTAACGTTATGTGTTTTTCTGTGCTAGCCTGTTTATACAGCTGAAACCGATAATAACCGCACAACTGAAGGCTCTTTGGTGGTGTTAAAATCGCTCATGTACTGCTGACCCACCGCGCCGAAGCCTGAAATAAAAACCGTTGGTTTTCGAAAAACATATTTAATAAAAATCTGTTTTCACTAGCTAGCAGCTACATCATAAAGTGAGGTGGTAGTTGAAGTGACGTGAACATTTCCCCATACATGGCTTCCATCTGAGCCGCTTTTCAAAATAAAAGTCACGCCCTGAGACAAGAGTGTTTTTAAATGTGTAAAGTGAATATATAATTTAATAAATAATTGTATATGCCCGCACGATCTAAGTATGAGTAGCGTTTTGTGCTGATATTACCAAAATGTCATATTCATTATATTTTTATTTACTTTTTGCATGGGTTAGAGAAGCGTTTAATTCTACTATTAAGTGGCTTATATAATTGATTAGTTATTTAATTTGTTTGTCTTGTTTACCTTTTTTATTAAGAATGCAATATAAACATTCCTAAACAATTCAAGGTTTCAGTTGGTTTGTCTATGTTCGCGTCTGGCCTACAGTGGTGGATATTTAACTGTGTTTTTTTGTATCGTTTAACAGTCTATGATCACTGCGCAGTGTGATGACACGTTACTGACTGAGCGAGTCATTTAATAATTTATTCAACTACTTCAATAGCTTTAATAGTACTTTTGCAAGGAGAAGCACAGTGGCTGTTTCTGCTTTGGCGGAGAAAAATACACAAAGTAACCGGCAAAGTTGAGTAAGTTGCTTTTGTTTATCAAATTGTTGTACAAAATCACACTTACGTATTGTTTATGTATTGTACACTTATGTATTGATTTTGTTTAGCTGTTGGCTTTAACCCCATCACTGCTGTGATTACCCTGTCATTTATTTATTAATTAAAAAAAATCTATTGATAAATTAGCTGTCGTCTAATACATTTAAAAGGTAGGCCTATATATACGTCATTCTGTCCACATTTTCACTGCCAAACCATGTAGTGCCAAGTTTACCAAACCAAGTTTATTTTTATTCCTACAAGGTGAATGTGTTATTAGTTTGGAAGTCATGACGTTAAGAGAGTAAGTAAATTGCCATGACCTTTGCATCGCTGTTGTCATGCTCATATATTTGCTCGTATATTTCTATAATGTCATCTAAAGAAAAGGTCAAGTGAACAGACTTTCCCTGTAATGTCTGCAATTGACACCTGACTTTGTTCATTTAGATATGCCTTGAGGTTTTGCTAAGGAGTCTGCTGCACAGGAAGGAATTTGCAATTTTCTTCTTATCTTAAACTATTTGAAGATGTATAATGCATGTAAATGCACTGAAAGACATGAAAATTAAATACACTATAGAAGAATTAGGATGATCCTTGGAGTTCCTCAGTGTGCTCTTAGTTGAAATACAGTGGGATAACATCATTCATTTTACAGTCTTTTACTGAACAGTTAATGGAATAATGTTGGTGCATGTAGGCCTTTGGCTAATGATACACTGTGCAAACTTTTTGAGCATCTTTGGCGGCTAACCTTTTTTGAGCAATGATGCCTGGGCACTTTTCAATTGAGAATATGTTACAATTTTGGATAATTTAGATCAGTATTGGGCCCTGTGTCTCACCTGCTTGACCACCTGCACCAACATTTCATAAAGTTGCCCAGTGTATCATCAGCCTATATGGTTTTTTTTCGTTTTTTTTTTTCGTTCAGGGTGATGTGTGTTATTTAACATAAATTGTTGGCTTTTAATATATTTGACTACTATAACTATAGGTTTTTATTCTATAACAAAGTGTTATATATATATATAGTCATGTATATATACACACACACACATATGTGACCCTGGACCACATGTTTTTTTTAATGCCAAAAATCATTAGGCAATTAAGTAAAGATCATGTTCCATGAACATTTTTTGTAAAATTCCTACTGTAAACATATCAAAACGTAATTTTTGATTGGTAAAATGCATTTATAAGATATTAATTTGGACAACTTTAAAGGTGATTTGCTCAGTACTTTGATTTTTTTGGACCCTCCGATTCCAGATTTTCAAATATATGTATCTCGGCTAAATATTGTCCTATCCTAACAAACCATGCATCAATAGAAAGCTTTTTTATTGAGCTTTCGTATGATGTATACATCTCAGTTTTGTAAAATTTTACCTTATGACTGGTTTTGTGGTCCAAGGTCACATATATGTGTGTGTGTATATAATTTAATATTTATATCGTTTTTCATAACAGCTATATTTTTTTAAGTGATCATGTCTCCTCAAAATGGGCTTATGTAATCACTTTCAAAATACAACCTCTAGGTGGCAATATGGTGCTTTTTATTTTTCAGATACCAAACCAGGTTTCAAACCCCTCTCCAGAGCCACGTGTCAATCTATGAAGAACATGAGGCACAATCTTAAAATTAAAAGATATTCTATGAATTGTAATATAAGGAAATGCCTTGAAACATTCTTATGTCACATGTTAACTTTTGTGTAAGTATGGCAATATTTGATTAGCATGAATACGATTATTTCAGTTTGTGAAATGAACGTGCTGCAGCTTTTATTTATTTAGGGTGTATTCAGAATTCATTGAATACTATACCATCATTAGTTCATGTCCCCAGTCAGCCCTTTTTATGCATTCTTGAATGATGTGACCAGTGAATTATATAAGATTGCAGTTAAACCGGTTTCTACTGCCAGAACTGCAAGAAAAGAGATGCTGGGTGGAGCAGCAATGACATCACTGAGTCACTCAGCGTTCAGCATGCATGTCGAGAGAACAGAAAGGCAAAGCACACTCGAGTTTGTCAGAGGAAATTAGTCATTTATGGGGAGAACAGCTATATTAAGTGCACGGCAAGACTCTGCACTGAGTGTGACCATTCATGCCTCACACACATTAGCTGTTTTGGCAAGAGCCACAGCTTTCAGTGCCAAGATGGAAAAGGAAAGGAAGAAAAGAGGGAAAGCTGGGGTTGAATATGTAGTAATTAAGTTTTTCTTCCTCCCTTACCCAGTTTTTCCCAGTGCTCTTGCTTCTTGATTGACTTTGGCCACTTGGAACAAACTGTTCAAGGAACAGGCAAGGCCTTTGAAGGCTGGAGACTGCTAAGACAGAGCAACTGTATCAACACATTTCTCCTGCTTGGAACAACACAGAACACATGACAGTCAACTATGTTTGCTTTCTCTGGCTAGGTAAACATTTTCCAGTGTACCAGTCTCGCAGAGATCAAACCAGATAACTGTTTAAAAAAACAGGCTGGTTTCGAAAGAAGGCATGCATCATTATTACAATTGCTCATGCTCAATTTTTAAAATACTCATAACTAAACTTTGGCAATTAAATCTGCCACACCATTCACCCTGAAGAAATGAATATTACCTTATAATGTTGTGCTAATAAGTTTGCAAGTTATTCAACATACGATTGCAACAAAAGCATTTAGACCATATCAATGCCCATTCACCCATCAGCCATATGGTGGACGATGAAATAATATCTAAATAGTTTAGAGTGGGCTCTTTTGACTGACCAATAAGCAACCATATAGACCAGTGTCTCTCAACTCCAGTCGTCAGGACGCACTGCTCTGCACATTTTTGTGTTTTATGACACAGTCAGATCAGTTCATTGATCTCTCTCCTAATGAGCCGATGATCTGAATCAACTGTGATAAATAAGGGAGAAACGCAATATGTGCATAGCAGTGGGCCCCGAGGACTGGAGTTGAAAAACACTGATCTAGACCATAGCAACTACCCAGAATGCTAAGTAACTGCAAAGCAACGCACTACAAAGCCGCTCAGAACATCTTAGAAATCGCATAACAATGCTCAGCAGCCACATACAACACACAGCTTAGTGATGGTAAGTAAAATCTAGATACATATGATGTTCATTGTGTAGCTATGCATGGACACCGACTGTCACTTGACATTTACTTTTCTTGATTTATGTAATTTTCTCTGTTTACACAGATGTGTGCAATGCTGCATAATACTGGACAATGAGCTGATGCTTTCAATGGAAAAAGGTGGGAAATTGTGATGTTGTCTGGTTTCGGTTATGTGATAGTTTAAGTAAGTGACTAAAGATGGGCTTAATCTGGATCCTGCTTTTACTGGGGCCTGTACCATGAAGCCAGTTTAGCTGGCTAGCCAGGTAAGTTTCAGTTTAGTTTTCACCAATTCCTGGGTTTTAGGTACCATAAAATTGGTTTGGCTTTAAGCAATGTTCATCAACATAGTAACTTACGCTACACAGCTAACCTGCTCCGGGGCAGGTTATGTTCTGGGTTTAGATAGCTTAAACTGAAATTTGACCAACCAGCTTCAAGCAAAATGGCACATGTCGGATGCAATAAAGCCACTACCCCAACTTCTCTTACTCCAAAATTAAAGGAGGCTACATAGTTAAACATTTTTAAAGATAAAATCAAATGTTTAGTTTATCGTGTTTATATAATTATTATCTCTTTAATCCATTACACAAGCCAGATTAGTTTAATAGTAATTAAGCTTTTTTTTTTTTATTAATATAATAGATAAGATGCAGTATAAATAAGTTTTAGAATAAATAGCTGTAAACATGACTACACATGAGTTTAGATTTCGAAGTCTTTTACCTATAGTGTTTTAGGTAGTAAATCGCACTGACTCTCTCACGAGAAGGGAATTACAGTTTCAAGACATTTGATTGGCTATTCATTACTGATGTCACACTGTGAATGTGCTCCATTAACTCAGGATAAAGCCTGAGTTGACAGAGAAAGTTGATGACTAGCTTTGTGGTACCAATAAACCCAGTTAGGAGTGGTTTGGTTTTGTCAACTCAAAACTAATCCTGTAACCCTGAGTTTGTTTAGTCATCATGGCCCCAGGTCTTATAGTGAACTTCTCTGCAGAGAAAGAATATAAAAACAGTTGACTTAACAGACTATGAGATAATTTCTCATGGACGCTTAGTTTCAAAAGTGAAGCATCAGAGAAAAATGTAGCAGAATAAAAAAAGATAAGAGTTTGTTGAAAGTATTTGCATTCAAATATATGATTGTAGTATCTTGCATGTATCTAAACAGTGTGAAACATTGTTAAGATGTCTTCTAAGAAGCTTTAATGTAGACATGCAAGATTACAAAGTCTCTATTTGTTTTTATCTTATTGCAAAATACCTGAAGACATTGCCAGAAGCTAAAAAGTGTGTCACTTCTTTAGAACCATTGGGATCATCAGAAGTTGAGGGCAAAGTCAAGTCAAGTAAAAAAATCTATGCGCCAAGTGTCATGCTGTTGTAATGATTATTTACTCATTAAAATGAGCTTCTTGTTTTGTAAGTGAAAATTACAAGTAATGTACTCCTTAGTCCACCAAAGCACAGAATGATGTCAGGATACTAAATAATGCAAAAAAAGAAGTTATGAGCAAACCTTATTGAGCATTAGCAAGTTATTCAGTTAGGGTGCATTCAAATGTGACTTGGTGAGTGAAAAGAGCCTACTCTACTGGCCTTCAGGTATGGTAAGGTGAAAATTGTAAGTCACAATAGCACACTCATTTGTGTCATATCATCATTCATGTCTGTACCTCAAACGATGTAGGACAAGGCTTGTTCAAATGTCTAGCCCTAAGTATGAGAAACAGCCATAGAGATGCTTGCCCTAGCAAGCACCACTAATTGCATGTTATTCTGTAATAGCGGTACGATTGGTCTGTTGAATGTCATTTTGTAAACAATAATTTTCATTTTAAATAGGTATGTTTTTTATAATATTTGGATTAAGTGTTCCAAATACTTAATCCAATAATATATTGTTGACAATATCTACAGATTTGAAGATTAGCGTTAATACAGATATTCTACACACACATTGTAACTAGACCAGTTGAATATTGCCAAGATTTTATTTAAAAAATATTAACTTTGATTACATCTTTGTGTGTTGTGAATAAGAGGTTTTACTGCCACACATTATAGGGCCTGGGAAATAAGGTAATTTCCAACTCCATGCTATAAAAAGTAAGGGAGCCACAAACACATCTGTTATTTGTTGTTTTGATAGCTTTGCATGAACAAAGTACATGGTATTTGCATGTTGCCACTTGTTTTTAACAATCCAGATGCCCCTTTAAGAAATTCTGTGCACATTTAAGGTAAAGTCAAAAATACCATTCAGGTTTTTCACATAAATATTTTATGGACAATAAAATAGAGTCTGCGATAAGATAAAATCAAAAACATTTTGACTATGGTTTAAAACAGCGGCACAGATTGTTTTTGTCTTTTTAAATAGAAATTGGTTTCACGTGATTAAAAAAAAAAATAAAACATCATGATTGTTAAAAATAAAAATTCAAGAAAGGTTAAAAAAAGAAAGTATGTGTAATTAATTGGATTAACTCAATAAGATTTTGGGTGGTACCATGTTTGAAAAAACATTAACTGATCCAGTGTCATGTGTCTTATTTAGAGACTCAGTGGAAATCAATTTCTTCCTAGAAGTCACAGAGTTTAAAAGAAACCCCTAACATTACATATGATCAGTGATAACAGATATGCTTGCTTGGCATGCACCACTAAATAAATTGATAAGCTCCACCCTTCCACCATTTGTCTAGATTAGCAGATGATTCAAAGAACCACCAGCACACCGCATTACAGCTGCCAGTGTTTGCAGTCAGATGTTATGTAATTATTTGCTCATTGAGTTTCATCCACTTTCGCCAATCTGTCCTCTCGTAATGTTAACACCACCGTGGTCACCGGAGCTAAGCTCTTAAGTGTTTGAAGATCAGAATCAGTCTTGCCAGTGGGACTGAGAACACTGAGCATTGTTTGCTCACCAATTAAGATGTCAGTTGCATTGACAAATAAGAAATAAAGAGCAAAAGCAAATCAATTAGGAAAATATTTCATATGTCAAGGTTAACTGATGATGTAACATATTGGTACATTTCCCAGTGGGATGCAATAAGGACTGGATCAAACTATTTCACCATACAAGTGTACTCATGTACAAAGGTTGTTCAGTTACTTTTGAATGATAGCTAATGCCATTCTGCCAGTGACCTGACATCAACTCAGAAAAAAACTCCACCTACAGGCCCATTCACACCAAGAATGATAATTAAAATGATAGCTATAGCGTGCACAGCAATGCACAGTAACATTCAGTTTAATATTGGCGATAATAAAAGTGATATATATCACTGGCAGTGTATTTTACCACTGTGGACTTCCATATTCTAATAGAATTAGAACAGATATTAAACTTGATATTTTAGAGTTACTGTCTTGGTCAGTGTTGGGGGTAACGCATTACAAGTAACGCGAGTTACGTAATAATATTACTTTTTCCAAGTAACTAGTAAAGTA
>JAUCMU010000097.1:21978422-22015736 GCA_032275025.1 Enteromius treurensis | reverse complement strand
CCGTGTAGTTCTGGGCTGATTCTTCACCATTCTTAGCATCATTGATACCCCACGAGGAGAGATCTTCCATGGGGCCCCAGTCCGAGGGACATTGAATGTCATCATTAGCCTCTTCCATTTTATGACAGTTGCTCCAAAAGTTGTTCTTTTTTCACCAAGCTGCTTGGCAATTGCCCCGTAGATCTTTCCAGCTTTGTAAAGGTCTACCATTTTGTCTTTTGACAGCTTTTTGGTTTTGCCCATGTTGCTACTTAGACTTCGGCTGATTGTGGGGTGCACAGATGTCTTTATGACAGCTAACGACCTCAAACAATTAGGCTACTAATTTAGAATCATGAGCAGAGTGTAGCTGGACTATATAAAAGCAAAATAACAGGTCTTTGAGGGTCAGAAATCTGGCTGATAATCAAGTGATCAGGAAAGTGATCACACACAGAATTGCAGGACATTCAGAATTTTACTGGGTCATTGTTTATTTCCCATAAGTATGACAGTAAAAATATGTGTATAGTCATTGCATATTTATTAGTTTATTTTATAACTATCCATGCATTTTCCAAACTGCAAGTCCTAGTTCTGTCCCACTTTTTGTACACACTTTAACTAATTATCTTGCACTACTAAGTGTACTTAGTGAAATTTCAAATTTCAAAATCACATTAAAGTCTGCATAATTTATATTGTATTTATTTGTAATTATTTGTGAGACCACTGTTGCTAAAAGCTTAAAGGTGATTAAAAATAGTGATAAATGTAATTAAATTTGCATTCATATCACCTAAAAAAAAACCCACAGTTAATTTAATATTTATATGTATTTTAACTTAAAATTGGCAAATAAAAATTGACATGTACATGTCATTTTCAAGAATATGTATACATACTGTGTTGTGCTGCAATAAAATATGTACTGCAATTTAATATTGCTAGTACTCACAAACCCATGCTGTGTGGTTTCTCTTATGTTGAACATGTAAGTAATGAAAGTAACAAAGACATAAACTATACAATGCATAGTTCCATTCCTGGATGCTGATTGTCAGTAGAACATTTTAGCTGCACTGAAATACATTTCATAGTAACATCTGAAACAACTCACATCTGACATGTCATCAATTGCAGCTGTGTATGTTTAAAGCACATCACACATTAGTAACCGTGAAAGTCTGTGCTAATTTTTTTATTTTTGACGCTCTCTCCTGTAATTTCCACAGTACCCTTTTGCAAATGCTTGTTCAGTTTTTATCACTACACTCCAGTGTACGTATAAAGCCATGTATTGTCTAACCCCAATAGAGTTCAGAATATCTAAAAAAGCAGATCCTAACGCATCTTTTTCTTTATCAACATGGATATTAAAATAACCAACAATCAAGACTTTATCTGCAGCCAGTACTAACTCAGTTAGAAAATCAGCAAACTCTTTAATAAAGTCTGTGTGGTGCCCTGGTGGCCTGTATACAGTAGCCAGTACAAACATCACAGGCGATTCATCACATGTTTCTCTAGATACTGTTACATGCAGCACCATAACTTCAAACAAATGATACTCAAAGCCTGCCTTCTGAGAAATATATTGAATAAATTGTAACAAATGCAAAATGCAAGTAAGTGGCTACTAGATTTTTTTAAACAAAAAATGAAAGTACAAGGAACACAAAATTGATACCTGAACATTATTATGCTTTTAACCCATAGCCTCAGGAAAGTCCAATTATTTTTTTGCATACTGGTACTTTTTGACAATTAATTTCTTGTTCACACTGTTTCACCAGTTGTAATCATGCAATGATGTTAGTAACAATAATGTGAAATATAAATGTTTTATATCTAAAGCATGTAGAGTAAATAAATTTGTCTTCATCAGCTCGGTTTTTACATAAACAAAACTCTTATTCAAGTGCTCAGTTTATGCTGAGGCTCATCACTTCCATCCAAACTCTGTACTGTATACTCCGTTCAGTGACTGTCGGACTGGGGAGTGCTGGGGAGTTTGGGAAAATACATTATAGAATCATATATGCTGGTATTTTGTCTTGAAGTGACTGTAAACTACTTATGAAAGTGAGCTTGGATTGAGTAATTTGTAGATTTAAATTAATGATTTGTTTCCAAACGGGTCATGACACCGGACCGGTTGATTGAGGCTGTGGACTACATGATGTTGTAAATGTTCAGTTTCTTGCATAGACTGCTCATTTCACTTTATAAGACCTCAATATATTTTCAGGAGCCACAGGTCTTAAATGTGTGTTGTTAATTTTTTGGAATTCTCAAAAAACAGTAGTTACTTCATCTTGTATTTTATTAATCATTAATAGTTTTAGCTTTCAATTAAAGGCAGTTCTGTATCATGTGCCACAATCTATTTAATAGTGTATAAGAAGAGTACAATATTAACTTATAAGGGTAAGGACAAAGGTTTTTCTTTTGTTTTATTTGTTATTACTGATGTTACTGAGACTCTGTCAGATCAAACTCTTATAGATATGTTTGTTCAAGTTCATGTATTTGAAGCTAGTTCAACAAAAACAATTCACAATAATTTTACATATTATTGGACCTAAGCAAGACATGGTAATAATGTAATAAGACGATATTTTGTTATGTAATAAGTCTTATTAGTACATTAGTATTGTGTTGGATTGACAACATTGGAATGTTGGGTTCTGGGGTAAAGCTAGTTAGGTGCTTATTTAATAAAATGTCTTCACAATTTGTTTGCCAGAAAGAACAACAAAAACAAACAAACTACTTACTAGCTTGCATTTTATGAATCATTAATAATCATGGTTTTAGCTTAAAGTCTACTTTACTGTTTTCTCTTTTGGGTGGACTACCCCCAAGAGGCCCCACATCAGCTGAAAAAGTTGTTCCTGAGTTGGAGCTACATCCAAAATATCATTCAAAATATACTTTGTAATAAATTGTAAAAATGGTGCTTTGAAAAAATGGATTTAATTATTGTTGCTAAATTAAATATTGAATTAGTATTTGAAACTTTTATTTGCTATGGATTGATCAGGTCTTTTCAAGCTATATGTGAAGAGCCTGCCTTCTGAAAGTAGGTTGAGAGTTACCAGGAAGTGCAAAGTCTCTAATGAATATTTAACAGTGAGAGATTACAGCTCGGCACATTCACCGCACTCGTGCAGATCTGAGCCTCTCAGCCTTACTAACAGATCAACAGCTTAGTATAAGATACATTAGCGAACCAACCCTATAAATAAGATGTAGAATGAGCTCCAAATGTTGAGACACCTTTTCTATTTTATATTTGGTTCATTCAGTAAAATTCTTTAATAAACGATTTTTGTACAACCTGATGGTCATGTTCTCCAGCATTTTCTGAGAATGATCTAAAGAACATCTGTATAAAAAAAAGTGCCAAAGATTTTACTTAGACTTTGTTCATGAGAAGTACTGTCATGTACTGTGTAAGTCAATAACAATAATAATAATAATACAACTTTTTTAAATTTAATTTTAATTTTAATTTTAATCATTCTTTTGAATATCATAGTTAACTGTAGCATTATTATAATTATTTATTTATTTTTTAATGGAAATAAGGATCCTAGCCAAACTCATGTTTTGTGCATAGTGTAGTCTATATGATAAGAATGTTGCAGAGGTATGATATAAAGACACCACCTTGTTTCATCACAGTGAAAAAGAAAAGGTCTCTGTGTACATGTCGCACAACTGAAGAAATCTCAGTCTGTTAGTCATACTCTAGATTTTTTTCTGCATGCCATTCTGAACCTAATGGCATGACATGGCGGTAAATGCACGGTATGCATGTATATCAGATGACTTTGTAGCTGTGGCCTGTTTTAATGATGTGAGAAGACTTTTTTACACTCTTCCCTTTTCCTGAGAACAGTGCAATTGACACTGCTCATGACTGTGGTTTACTGTTTCCGTCTTCTCTTGCTACAGAGTGGCGTGGTAAAGAATTGCATGGTCAACCAAATCCTATACTACGACAAAAAATAGGTCACAACTTCAAGAGCCGCCACTTAAGTCTTGCGTTTTCGATGCTGTTGTGATGTTAGTCACATTTGATATTCATATACACTTTAGAGGGGACACAAATGCAGTGTATATACAGTGTATTTCTCAAAATAATCTCTTTCAGCAATTCATCAATATGACTACTGACTTCTAAATACTTCAGTTATACAGGAAGTTATGCAAGGCCGTTTCTGCTCTTATACACATGCAGCATACAGTTGGGTGATTTTTTTTAGTGAGGAGAAAATATGTCTAATGTGTAACAGCTTTTGCACCTTTGTTTTTTCTGAGAGTGTGGTAGCCATTGACTTGAAGACTATGGTTACAGCTTTCTTACATTTTTTAAATGTACATTACAATCTGGTGATCAGTTCAGTGATCAATTAATCAATATATATACATTTTTTAATTGATTCAATATGTTAATATCAGCCATATTAGGCATGCACATAATTACAAGGTTTTTATCAGAATTTAAATATTAGTGTATTCATGCAAAGTCAGTTACTACTGTATGTACATATCTTAAAAAAGGTTTTTACTTTTAAACTAACATGAAGTTGCACTATTGTACATGAAAGTAGGGAGCCATTTTAGGCCTATCAAGTCAAGTCACAGTATTAAAGAAAAAAAAAAAAATATATATATATATATATATTATTACTGATGTTACTGAGACTGTCTCAGATCAAACTCTTAGATGTGTTGATATGTTTGAAGATTCAAATTGTCACAATAACAAATCACAATAATTTTGCATATTATTGGACTTATGCAAGACATGGTAATGTCAATACTTTTTAAAGTTTTAAAAATCAGACTTTGTTATTAGTATATTAGTATTGTGTTGGACTAACACCATTAAAATGTTGGGTTCTGAGGTAAAACTAGTTAGGCCCTTGTTTAATAAAATGTCTTTACAATATGTTAACCAGGAAAGAAGAAAAAAAAAGTAAAAGTAAAAGCAACTAACTAACCAAGGAAACCTTTTGCATTTCTCAATGCGAGAACATTAAGTTCTGTAACCTTCAGCCCGTTTAGTGACTGATGACATCAATGCCGTGCCATCATATCACACCACAACATTTGCATAACCTCAAAAGTCTCTGAAATGGTACATGGAGTTCAACAGTCAACTGTCAAATTAAAGACATCTATAGAAAAGACCAGAAATAATCTTAAAACCCCAAACATTTTAGTTTCTAAAACATCATTTTATTAAAAAAAAAGAAAAAGAAAAAAAAAGCCAATACAGATCTGAAGCATTTTTAGAACTGGAACACACTGGTTAATCTCAATTTCAGTATCCTGGTAACAATATCTGTAAACCAATGCTATACAATTTCAAAAAAAAAAAAAAAAAAAAATTGATTCACAAAATACAAGAAATTCTGAGAACAGGGGCTGCAGAAAGAGGACTACCATGATAATGTGAAACACGGAAGTTTGTGGCGAGAGGTGAATAGAGTACAATGCAGAAGGGGAGACAAAAGAAAGAAAGAAAAAAGAAAAAAGCCCCAGATAAATTACCATGAAAGTTTGGTTTCTTTCATTGTAATTAAGCATAGGTTTAGAGTGAAATTTGCAGAGATTCAATTTAAAAACAAATCTAAGAATTAGAACGTCAACGTCCTTATTCTCAGACTTTCAGAATCACAAGCAGTAAAAGTTTGAAACGCCTGTGAAGTTCAAATATTTGTTTCAAACCACGTGCTAGTTTACTCAGTAAAAGGGGACTCAGAGAGAGCCCATCTTATCATTAGAGAACTTTCTGCCAACTCGGTGGCCAAATCATAACTGTACGACAATTGTGCGTATAGACGTGGCAGAAAAATCCCCAAATTACCCCAAATCCATAATAATGTGAGATTTCTTAAAAATCTCACATTAAAGACCTTCAAATACTTCCAAATCTCACAATGGTGAAATTTAGCAGTACTCTCGGATTAATAAAAATACATAACTGACTCATTTTAAGGCAATCAGGCCTAGTTAAAACAAGGAGTCAAACAAATTCAAAATATAGAAACAAAGTTGACATGAGAAATAACATGAATTAATGGTGTCACATTGGTTTATTTATGTGGAACATCACATGCAAATTAGCATTTGTCAAGTGTTACTGCAATGCAGGTGAGAGGGGAAGGCAAAAGCAATACTGATGTCAGTGACGATAAAATCAGAAATACTGAAGCGAGCTTTGAATGTCAAGCTGGTATGTTCCCCTAAACTTTTTTTTTTTTTTTTTTTTAAAGAATGTGGCGCAAACTAGAACGTTGGGTACTAGTGAAACTGAGTTGATCCATCTATGTAAACACTATAAAATACTATGTTGACAAGGAATGAGAGGGAGTTATGTCACCAAAATGAATTTTGCTTTTGTTTTCCATCATTCCAGAGAATCAAATCAATACACTCTAGATTATGGGTAAGATATCACAAAATAAACCTCTATATTGGATTAGGAACCTGCAGTATTATGTTGTCGTGACATTAATCATTCAATCGCAGTTATTTCAAAAGTCATGGTTTATTCCTTTATGTTTGCTCTAGTGAAAATGTTCAGATATATATTTCACCATTACTGTAGACAGAAGCAGCACTAATATCCTCCAGGCTCTGCCCAAGAGAAAATCAGCTCGAAGTGAAAAAGACTAATAAAATACTCTCTCTTTAATTTTTTCCCAGCGGCTGATAAAGAAATATGTAATAAAGTACTTTTTCCACACTTCTCCTGTAAAACTGAAGCCACCCTTCTTGGCGCTTTGACACTTAAAATATCCTCTTAGATACATTAAAAAAAGACTTTAAGCAATAAAAACAAGTTTATATTATGGGTAGCAACATGTAAAATAAAATCACAACTCTGCAGAGAAGATGGAAAATACAGAATTTGCATAGCAGATTAGAATACAACTGAGAAGGAACTGCGTTTTTGGTACAATATGGTTTGTCACATAGCTTTTGATGCTATCTGTATGTACAGCTTGAAGTCTGTTTCGGTTCCTTTCTTGCCAGTCCATAAAGCAGAAATGGATTTAGAGTCTGTTACTATAATGCTCACAAAAGAAATGCCAAGCATCTCGTTTGCTTCTCGTCACGCTGCTCCTTTCAGGCGAGACGTGTCATATCAATGTTTGTGTAGGAGTCTCTTACAGGAAAACAAGTAGATACTGTTTCGAAAGTGCCATCTTGCTACATTTGATCAGCTGATTCCAAGGTCTGTTCATGAAAATTAAACATCCCGATAGCTTTCTGATACTGTGAGTTTTGGTCACATTCTCTCGTACACACACACACACACACACACACAAAAGGGGACCTGCACCGAGCAGGTCGGGGGGTGGAGGAGGTAAAAAAAGATGCAGGTTTAATCAATGTTCCACATACCAGCAGCGGGTAAAGCTTTGAAATGAACAAGCACCATTTGGAAAAGGCCTCCAAAGTCCTCCATTTTGGGAGAGAGTTACATTTTAAGCAGTTTCCGCTCAATAAAGAAAACTACATTCAGACTGGCAAAAGTCTCAGTGGCTGAAATGTTCGTTTTGGGTTTTGCTTTCTTGGCTTTCCGACATGGTCGATTCAAGGCAAAAAGCAGCCCTCGGTAGCAGCCTTTCTGGAGGCGTCGCCATTCGAGGGGAGGCCCTTTTTCAACTCCCGTGTTGTAACGAAGTCCCAAGGGTGTGTTCATAAGTCCTCACCGCCTTTGGTGTCCGTAGACTGGGTATGCTAACGTGACATTCAAAGAGTCATTGTGCTGAACCAGAGATGTATGCTGGTAGTGCAAGACCAGTTCTTTCAGAGAGCTGTAAAGGTTGTAGGGCTCAGCAAAGCCATATCCTGTGGGTGTCTTGTTGATGACGCAGTGTTTGACCTCACCATCCACACTGCGAGACGAAAGAGAGATGGTTTTAGTCATCAGTGCCTTTTGCAATTTCCCATTTCAACATGCAACTGGTCTAGTAGTCAATGAATTGCACATAATGTCAAGATATGTCTACGTAAGAACAACCAACATGTGAACTGATGCTGCCCTACAAGTACAAAAAAAGTGGTACGTACACAACACTACAGGCGTAACATCCGGCTTTGCTGCTGTCCCTGACCAGGAATGTTCCGTCTCTCTTGCCCCGCAGCAGGGCCTCTGCCTGTATGCGGTTAATGTTACCCAGCTTCCAGGAGCGTTCGTCATGATGTGGCAAATCCTCATCGTCATCCACCATTGAGTATTGACTAGTGTAGAAGTTACGAGTTTGATTTAGCAACCAGAAAAACTTTTAAAATGTCAAGTGGCTATAATAAGAAAAGCAGAATACTCACTCGTCCTGGTTTTCGTTTTTGATTCCCAACCATTCGTTGAGTTTCTTTTGTCGGACACCTTTCTGTGTCAACCACCTGTGCAGCAAAAACAAAAAAACTATTGTTTATTACGTTACATTATACTCCATGCAGCCATTTCTGAAGGCAGGATTGCATCCTGTGTGTTCAATTTGAAGCGCAGAACCTATGGAATACGAGCTACTTACATGAGGTACTGATCTCTGGTCTTTCTGAGCTGGATGAGGTCAGGCTTGATGCTGTTCATCCGCTTGTCAATCTCTCTGTAGTCCGCCGCTTGCTTCTTCAGATCTTCTTCAAGACGCCGTTTGCTGTCCACAATTTCACTGATGCGCGATTTCAATTTCTCATAGTTGGACATTATCCTGCATTGAAAAATTGCAGCGATGTTGCATTACACTTCTGAAATGCTGACCAAAAGACTACACTGGAAGTTTTTTTTAAGCTTTAGGGCTCACCTTTGGATTTCCTTATCGTTGCCTTCTCTCCTGAACTTCTCGATATATTCTTTGCTGTACCGTTCTTGCGTCTGACACTGCTCTTCAAAGATCTTTATGGTCTCGTTAAAAGCTTCAATAGCAGTCCTTTTCATTTGTATTTCCTAGTGAGCAGACAAAAGAATGTGAGCTTTCGCTAAAGAGCTTTTCTTGAGCTCTGTGTGAAATAAATACATTTTACTGATATACATAGTCAATCATCTACTATAAACACATTTAAGAGCACACCTGTGATGTTCTAGTGTATTCCTCATAGAGTCGGTCGTACTCTCTGTTCTTTTCTTGGAACTGCTGGTGGTATTCGTGCAATTTCTTTCCAACAGCTTCAATATTATCCTCCTTTACCACCTGATCCTGTAAATACAAAAAAATATACAATTAATCCAATAAAATGTTTCCAATTGAAACGTGATGATCAAGAGTGAAGTTCTCTCTATATTCCAGTGAAATGAGAGGATGATTACCTGTTGGTGCTTGGACACAGGATACAGTAGTTTCACATCTAGTTTGGGGTTGTACTGGGCGAGAGACTCGTGCCGATAGTGGTTGATCAATTCAACCACAGAGTTGAAGGTCAGGGGGTCTGAAAAGCCATATTTTCCATCACGATGGAAGATTTTGATCAACTTGTTGTTACCTCCTTTCCTGTATGGCCAATAAAAAGTAGTATTTAGATCAATCCTTTGAATCAAGGCAAGCACCCTCAAAAAAACAAAACAAACGAAAAACACATTTTCACAAAGGAGAACGTACCTCAATGTCAGTGTGTAATCCCCATGCATTTTAGTGGATGCATCTCGGACCAAAAATGTACCATCAGCAGTGTCCCTAAGCTTTTCGTTGACCTCCTCCCTGCAACAGAAAGAGTGTCAAACTTTTTCCAAGAACAAACATTAATAAAAAGAATTTAAAAAAATGCATGTTGGATTTTAATGAGTACTTGCCTGGAGATGTCCCCCCAGTACCATTCAGCGTCTTGCAGAGCCATGTTGTTGTTCATACCGTTGTTAGTGACAGACGTTGGTTTGGGTGGCTTGGGAGGTAGAGCTGTAAAGAGAAAAAAAAGAGAAACTGGTTGAGACCAGAACTGTTGATGAACCAGTAGCACTCAAGGTCATTTAGACAGGCAACATGTGCAGGCATGCTCAAACCCATGTGTCAATAGGAAATAACAGTATCACTAAAGGATGCTTTAATCTGATGAGGAGAAAAGAAAACCCCTAAAACATCCTTTTGCGTTTTTCAGTCAAGTTAGCGATGGATGTTTCCTTTCAACTATGACAGGCATGTTTTAAAAGCATGCAAAGGGTACTGCAGTTTTCTCAAATTTTTGCCTCCTCCCCTTCCAGCGTTTTCCATTTCATTAAATGCAGCTGAGCACATGCCTCTCGAGCACTCAGCAGGGAGTCGGATTCTTTACTGAGTAAGAATGCATTTCATTGACCCCTCCAAAAAATCTTTTCATCACCATTTCTGGATCTGGCCAGTATTATCCCACATAAGCTGTTCCTGGGATGCACAATGACACGAGAAGTGGAGATACAAGATGAGAATAAGGAGCTTTCATTTTGATTTGACAATATCAGTCTTTTGAAGCATCATTTGACCTTTACAACAAATGTTTAGAATAAAATTAGCACCGTTTCTAGAAGCAGCGACATCTGACAGCATGCAGAGAACCGCTGATAGGCTTTTTAAAGCATTGCAATATGCACATTCATGCAAGAATCCTTAACCATTGAGAACATGTTGCTTTGCTGGATAGGGGCAGAGGTTGCATTTGATTGGCTGCTGTGACGGGAAGCAGCGGGGGCTGTGCAGTCTCCGTGGAGCATGAGGCAGAGCTGAAGCGGTGGGCTATTTTTATCTTCCAACCCCCCCCCCACACCTCATGCACACTCACTGTCTCTCCTTTGTTCACTTCAGTCACTATATCGTCACTAAGCATTTTCTGCCTAGCTCAATCACGCAAAGATATTAAACCAGATCCAACTACAAGAATCAATCTGACAAATCACCCATTGGTCTCCAGTAGCTAAAGCTGATGCATTCTCCATATAGAGAGACTCGCACAAAAATCTACACAACGACTAATGTATGCGTCACCAAAAAAAAAAAAGTGTCAATAGAAAATGTTAAAACTGTTGCAAACAAATGCATCCAAGACCACAGACAGAGCTGTCACAGATGAAATTAAGCGTCAGGAATGACACGTTTATAATGCACCAACTTCAACAGTTACCTGGCGCGTCTATTTCTATGTAAAACAGCAGGTCTGATCCAGCTCCTGATCCGGAGTCAAGTCTCAGGCTCTCTAGATCTGCCATGCTTAATGGTGTGTTGCATATCTGGAAGGATTCGCATTCAGTTTTCTTGGCAAACCTCCTCTGAATAGATACTTTTAAATCCAGGTTCTTCTTGCTCGTCGCTTCGAGACCAATTTTCGAAAAACCTTGGAGAGTGGGGTCAGTGAAAACCATTACATCACTTACCCCAGCCAATTGTGCAGCGGGACTGTTGCTGGCCACTCCTGCCTCATCACCTGCTTCTATTTCTTCCAAGTCCCGAGTGCAGTGATGTCATTGCAACAGTGCTTTGTCCGTTTAAAAGTGGGCAATGAAACGCATAGCAAAGAAAGATGTATGTCCTCCAAAGTACGTGATCCAGCAATTTCCTTTATCCGTGTGGAACATGCGCGTTGTCTAAGCTGCTTCAATGCTGCCAAACGCATGGAGGTAAAAATCACCAACAAGGTGCACTGCAGCACAGCATCTTTCGAATGAGGAAAGGAACTGAAGCCTCACACTGTCCTTCTCTGTCACCCCCTCCCTTCCTGTATCTATGATGCAGCTTTGCTAAGCTCCGCCTCCCACTGAGTAGAAGCGATTTGGTAGGCAGACAAAAGCAGAGCCCTGATGACTGCTGCAGCGGCACGTAGGCAGTCCCTACGTCAAAGACAAGGCCGGGTCAGGAGGCAGGCAGGCACGGCTCGCAAATACTTCTTATAATCCCCAAATGCGACTCACTGAGAACTGCAGTAGGGGAGCGATCAGCTATATGAGCTTGAGAAGGTACCTGAAATAGTCGCAGTTCTAAGTAGGGTTAAAAATGGCTCCAGGAACGTGGGCTATTGTCATGCTCAGCACTCTAATGACAGGTCAGGGAGGCACTTCAGCTGGGGCGCTTAACAGCAATGCAGTAGGTCAAGTGTAACTGACTGCCTTTGGATACAGCAGCATGTAAATTTTTAAATGCAATTTGACACTTTGCATTTTCAAGACAATTTATATCTTAACTTTTTTTTTGGAGGCGATGAATAATACAACACGTTCACCTCGCATGTTCCGACATGCCAGTGTCAGTCAAACAGGTTAACCCACTTTTCGTAGCAGGTTGCACTTGTGCTAGTCTTGATACATGAGCATTAGCCAACCGCACAGTGGAGAAGCATGGATATTCAAGTCTGTGAAAGAGCTAAATCAGGACACAAAATAGGACATCTGAGAAGAGCCACGGTCATGCTCTCCGAAAAACCAGGTAACTTCCCAAAGCAATGAAATGCTGCTTTGATTTGATGCACTTCTAAAAGTAACCTATCATTACACAAAACTTCCTGAGACACCAAAAACCACACACTTACATTGCAAGTTGTGCATGTTCAGCAGAAGTCAAGCAGCCTTTTGTTCAGCAAGTCCGTCTGGTAAGCATTTCTCGTGATTCTTGGTAAATCCAAGAGACAGTCCTTTTGAAAAAATGTAAAAATATTCCCACTTGACAGGCGCAGGGGTCTACAAGTTACCGTAGCAGTTAGAAGAAATTCAACAAAATCCAAGTTGATAAAGAAGCTGAGTGCGACAGGTTGAAACCGTAGAGCCTGAGGAACTAAAGCAAGTCTGAGAGGGGTGGAGAATGATGCCTGCTCTGAGACGGCTAGGTTAATGATTGCTGTGGTCGCACTGCTGCTAACCAACTCTCTCTCTCTCTCTCTCTCTCTCTGCTCATTCACTCCGTCTGGCTCCAAGGGTTCAGTCTCATGATTAACTTGCTCAGGTTCAAATATTTGCTGAGCTGTGCACCCTTATGTTTTGGGAGGGGAATGTGGCACAGGCAGGAGGGGACCAGTGGGTGGAGTAAACTCCTCGGAAGTGAACGTTTGCAAGTGTGTGAGAATGCACGCAAGACCGAACAGCAGCCGTTGCAAGGGAACAAGAGAGCTCTGTGGAGCAGACCGCACTTCAATCCAACCCAATCCAAGTGGGCCTTTTGCCACCAGCTTAAAATAGCCACCAAGTAACTAGGAACATGCACACACACGCACCCTTGCACTCAAACTAACACACACATCCGTAGCTACCCACCACCACATGTGCAGGAATCGTGTATGGGCAGGTTGGTAAGGCAACAAGTAGCAGTTAAAAGGTGGCACTTGTGTGATTCGTGTTTGTGTAAAAGCTTTCACATAAGGTAAAGGCAGATATCGAGCTGCCCGAGCAGAAAGGAGGAAAGTGTGCTTTTTGAGTCTGGGCTCGCCCAACCCAGCCTCCTGCAGGTGCAAATTACTGACAGCTGAGCTCGCTCCATGCCAGGGCAAGGTATAAATAGGCCCTAACAGGTAATAAAACATTTAAACAGTCACACAGCTAGACTTGGGGCCCCTGGCAGCCTGAGAGAGATAGACGGATAAAGACAGGGAGAGAGACTTTACTGCTGCTATAAAAGCCCAACTAGACAACTGGTCTGTGTTCAGGGCAGCATACACACAGCAAAAGTGTCTCTGTGGTCTGTCCCATCTCTAAACGAACCTGACCCACAAAAGCAAGGGAGTGGAACAAAGATTTTTGCAAAAGAGCACTCCCATCCATTAAACATTCATATCAAAGTGCTAAACTGCAGCCAAAACTACACAACGATGAAGTGAAGAGGCATAGCTATGTTATATAACACTGATGAACATCAATGCTGTTGTCTTTTTGTAACATATAACAAATCAGAACTGAAAAATGTCCTTTTTTACAGCTTTTTTCCCCGTCCATTTCAGCAAAAAGCTAAAAAATGAGTAAAAAGCTGAATGACTGCACTATATGCAATGCCAGTGTTTAGTGCTTAAGGTTTTACAGATTTATTTTTAATTAGATAATATAGCGAAATTTCAATAAAATAATTTAAAATAACTTATTGGTTGAGAACCACTTCTTTGTGGTTTGAATGCAAAAATAATGGTGTATTTACCTGGAGCCACCTGACTGTCACTACATTCGCTGGTCACCAGGACTTCAATTATCCGGATGTGTGCCTCTGGGCTGGGCTCACAGCTGGGGAGGGAAATTAAACATCAGGGTTTTTTGCTAGCTGGCAACAATGTGATTCATCAGCATATGTGTGTGAGGGTGTACCTGGTGGGCTGTTGTCTGAAGAGTGCTGGGCTGAAGATCTCGGAGAGGGCACGAGCACTAAGCAGGTTGGCAGCTGATGCCTGGCATACACGGAAGAAGTGGCGCAGCAAGCTCTGCAGGGTCAGCCAGTACTGTGGAGGAAGTGTAGAGGAGCTGGCCACCAGCCGCAGGTGATGTGCGCATTCGTCTGTACCCTGCACTTCTGAAGAGACAGAGAGAAAAAAGAGTGTATATAAAAAAAGGGGTTCTCCCACCCACTTTAATGCACTTAGCCCGTCATCAGAACACATACCCTGACCTTTTTCACAAGGGCTATGTATTTATAGTGAACTAAACAATAACCAGTGAGGACATATGCAAAAAAAAAAAAAAAGTGTACATGCAGTCATGTGGAAAATTGTGCTCAGTACGCAGTGTGCAACTAACCGCACAAGATCTTAAGCGAGACAATGACAGAGTGAGTAAGGTACACTGAGAGGTGATTGGTTGACAGCGCTGATGTCGCAGATAAGTTTGCTTTAGGCCTATTAACCACAGATATCCTGTTTCCAGCCACGTGACCGTACATTACCCAAAAGAGAACTGAAAAAATAAAAATAAATACAAAAAAAACCCAACACATTCTCTCTCAAACTAGATGCATGTTATTTTACACCGTTAAAAGTTTGTTCTGCACACGGACAAAATGTTCAGTCAAACAGCGAGGGCAGATAAAGTTAACACCCTTAAGCCAAACACCAATACAACACCTGGAATACTTTTCACTGTCGAATTGTCTGGGGTTTGTAGACACAAAATCAGATAAGTGTTGGAACATGTGTTCTCATAAAAGCACACGATGTGATGATACAACCACATGATCTTGCTAGATGAGTCGACACTGCTGCTTTCAGAAGTTTCTGCAAAACTTTCTTCTTTTATGAGGACTCCTTGTGTTACTTTATGACCATTGTAGGAGGCTTACCATCTGGCTAACACACGTCAGAACAATAGCACCACCCTGTGGCTCTAATAATGAAATGAGATCAATGAAAAATGCTCCGATTATACCATGCATTCTTTGTTTTTAAGGCTTTTGAGTTTAATTTGATGGAACGCAGTAGTTCACATCAGAGAGAGATCACATAATGAACCAGACCACTAACGTACAGGAAATATGGGAACTCTGAACACGACAGCTGAAAGGAAGTTCTATATTTCAAATGATAGCCCATATTTAAAAATCTGCATTAGCATAATCAACCTGATCAAAATTCTTTAAAAACACATATTTTTGCCTGGTTTTAGCTAAAGAAGCTAACTTCAAGCTAGTGTTGCTGTCAGATTTTATTGGTGACTTTATATGTTACCAAAATCGAATCCGTAAACTTAGGAGCTGTACTTTCATGACTAGAACAAAGCATAGGAATGGTTCTTTGCTGACCGATGAATGAACTGATTTTAAAAGAACTTAAGCAACTGAAACTTTAGCATTTCAGAAAATATTAACATTAGTTTAGTAGCAAACTGAAAATTGGCAACTCGCTCCTTTGTAAGCTAACATGGTCAATTAATCAGTTTAGGGTGCGTGCGGTTCAGGTGCAAAACACGCACAAAACAAAAAAAAGCTGTACAACAATAAAATAAACTTGCGAATCTAGAGGCTGAGACATCGAGGATTTGGGGGGAAAAAATCTAATATTATTAAATTCTAAATCCAGCAAAGCAGAATTATAAACAGCAAGTATAATGGATCCTATCTTATCGAAACCCACCTTGAGCAATGCGTATCATATCACTGTAGACCGCAGAGGGGATGACAGGCTGAGGTAGATCTTGAAGATACCTCCTCAGACCATCGCACAACATCTGAAGGTCCATCTGCTCCAGATCCACCGAGGCAGAGTCTAATTCAAAGAAAACAAACATCAGTGAGCCAGGAACAAATAAAGCTAGCACCAGGCACAAAGAGACAAGCCTTAGATTTTTTCGATTTATTGTTTTTCACCTTAATCACCTTCAGCTATGATTTCTATTTGTAGTATGTTGGAAATATGAATGGTGCTCAATGTAACAATGCTAGCCTTTTCTGGATGTTTGCCAGGATGTGGATGTGGTTTCTAAAAGTATTTGGAGTAGCTGTATGTGGTTGCTAGGGTGTCCTAGCATTGATTGACACAATGTGAGTTTGTGTTTTATTTTTATTATCTGAAGATTTCGGACTCAGTGTGCAAAGTCCAAAAGTCTATGAAATTTTATCCGTTTAAACATTTGCTGGTGAAAGTTGCAAATCTGGCTGCTTAGACTGGCAGAACACCTTATCTAAAGAAACCAAATGTCTCTATCACCAACTTTATTACATCAGGCTGAAGTTTTTGAAAAGGAGCAATAGTAATAGCCAACTGTCCTGGTTAAGGCTGTGTTTCACGTTCAGCGTGGACAGAAAGCTTTAGTTACATTGCACTAGTTTATGACAGCTAACAGTAGCAGCACCTAATGGAATGCATCACTCACCACTATCAAAGTACTGTCTGACATCCAGCCCTCCTCCAGCAGTGAAGTTTCTGTAGAGCGTAGGGTTGTCTAGACCTGTACAGGGTTTATACGCGTGTTAATACATGCAGAAAATGCAATGATTACAGAGTGCACGTACATGTGACAAAGAAATATGCGTGATGGATTCTACTCACCTTTTCTCTCAATGGCCTCAAGGAGCTTGAGCAGCATGGGCGGTGCTACCTCTGGAGGTGCGAACTGCTCCGTCAGGTCTACCAGAGCGCTCAAGCCTAGAAGAGAGAAAGTTGAACACTCACATCAAAAAGCCGCCAGGTACCTTTGAACAACTTCTGGCTTTTCATTAAGCACCAAACGCCATCATTTCAAAGTCTCCAAGGAAAACAAGAATTTTACACCATGACCCACTCCAGAGTCACGGCAAGCTTAGATCAATAATAGTCCTCATGTATTTATGTGGTGCAGCAAGAAAGACATTTGGACGGCACATCTAAGCACTGCCGGGGGGTTTAGGGCCGGCGCTGACCGGTAGGATATGATTAAGTGTGCAGTGAAGGTGGACGAAACGGCTAAAGCAAACAGACCGCAATATGCAGCCGCTGGTGTAGGGTGGAGGGTTACTGAGATCTACAAGTCCAGGTGCGGGCATGAAAGGGCTGCAGGACTGGCTTGAGCTTTATTTGGAGTCACAGCACAGCATTTTAAAAGGCTTGGGTTTCTAAAAGACCTGACTGTTAGCAGCGTCTGAGGCCGCAGATCCAAACACAGCAGATTATGAATGGATTCCCTTTACACAGTCTCTTTTATAGGAGGTATCAAGAGTATCTTTGCAGTTTCTTAGAAGGAATGGCTCAAATTAAAAGTTTGGAGGCTGCTTAAATGGAAAAAAAACAACAACCACACATGAGGAAATGGGGGTTTAAGCCATTAGAAATAATAGTCTTGTTTAGTCCCAAGGCTCTGGGACTTTTTTTGCTAGCCTGGGAGATAAGCAAGGAAAGTTGTAGATATCACACCGCTTCTCTTGAACTTTACTTTGAAAGACAACAGCCATCTGGAGTCCATTACTGCCAAGGCAACATCGAGCATAAGGAGAGTTATTCATTTTCTGAGAACTGCTAAACTCGAGGCAGCGAGACTGAATGACAGATTCCTCATATAGAAATCTGGAGTGTAGTGTCACTTTGGTACGCTGCGCTGAGTGGTACCCTTGTGCCTAGACGGACACCTTATCCAGTCCACTGCTTCTTAGAATCCAGATTCAAAGTGCTGGGCTAATTTTACCTTAGCTCAAAATGTTCTGGTCAAAGTGACAAATATGGTCTTCATTTTAATGGATCCTTACATTTCCTACAAATGTTTGGTAAAATAGCTTAAAAGTCATATGATACTGTAAGATCGAATCAGTGAATAACACTATGGTGGTCTGAAATAAGATAAGATAAAATAAAATAAAACAAACGTCATAACGCACACCCCTCTGCAGGGTAGAACCGTATATTCCAAGAGTCCTGTGTTTATTTACATGTGTTGGATGGGCATTTCCACGGAGACGCGAGACTGAGAGGGGAGGGGGGATTGAGTTGCTTCTAAGTAACTCGGGGGTGACTTGATAGCACTGGCCTTCTACACGGCTAGATTGAATGACATTCAGGATTGATGATAGTAGAATAGTCTAAATGTCTTGGTTCAAGGTTCCACTATGTCCCCGAGACACCTTCTTGGAGTGACTAAAGAGGAAATTGATTTTGACCATGCAAAACACATTAGAATGGGTGGTAGCTCACAGGGTCCGAGTCTGTTCCTCAGTGTAATTCAATGGAATTTTGGGGCCTTTTATTGTTTATTGAATACCTAGTCTGACCACTCTCCAAAACAAGCTACGTGACGTGTTCCATGCCAAGTATAAGCAACAGTCACTAAACCTGGGCAGTCCAGCAAGATTGGATGCACTGTGCTGTGAACTCACGCAATATTACACACACGCCAAGCTCGTCAACCCACTGAGAGTAGCAATAGTGGGAACTTAGTGAGTGAGTGTTCCTGTGAACAATGCTCCAAAAAGCTCCAGATGGAAACATCCTCTGTTTTCAACTACTAGGCCTAATTTATCCAAGCTGTGCAGTTGAGATCACACAATCAGCAGGGTAATGGAAACAATTAAAGACGCATTCACTGTGAATTCCAAGTGCTGTAAGACTTTACGGGTAAAGGGTAAACATTAGCAACATTTGTGAAAAACAGCTTAAAGTGCCTCTAGTTCTCTGCAAGCAAATTAAACAAACAGAAAACAGGCAGAAAGCAGCCCAGCTCAGATTCAGACAACCAATCAACGTGGGCTGCAGATTCCGGTTGCCGTAGCAACTCTTGGAAGAGGGAGTCAGTATGCAAGTCTGAACATGCGTAGTGTCTCAATGTGTGGCAGTCCTGTTGTTTCTATGCCACAGGATGGTAGGAAAGGGACCCCAGGTTAAGGAAGGGAAAGCAGCTGCCTGGGTCTGTAGAACAAACTCAACACTTCTGAACCACAGACTACGATCAGAGAAAGTACACATAGCCCTAAAGTTTCTCAGCAGCTAATTTTAGGGGTCTACTTGTGAACCTAGTGTTTCCATTACTGACTAGTTCTTCTTCGAAATGTCATTCTAGCAAACAACTAAATGGTTATCACATTTCCCCCAAGCATCAATAGGGGATGTTTTGATAATTCAAGAGGACAACAGTAAACACTCAATATTTCAGATAAAATTAGTTCATTAATTCAGAGATTGTCATCGTTCAATGCACTCAAGTCGAAAATACTGCCAGAAATGAAGTGTACCTAACCAAGTAAGCCTAACGTGACAGTGGCAAGGAACCAAAACTATCAATGGGTCAGATTGTGCAGAAGATGATTCTTCTAAAAATGTCACCCATTCTTCCCATTTATTGTCTCCTAATAGTCTGTTATTGTTAACTCTTCAGTAACATGCAATAAAAGAAACAAGGGTCACTTAATTTTAAGATCCAATTCTCACCATTATCAACCTATTAACTACGACTTTTGCCTCAAATGCCCAATTAGCTGCTTGTTAACAGTTCTTATTATACAGCTTCGTCAGTCGCCTTGACGGTACTTAAACTATCACTCCACTGCTAACAGTTTGGCGGCATCTTGCGCCTTACACCGAACGCGAGCGGAGCGACACGACGAAATGCAATCAAACCTATTCTGCAGTCTATACTGGTTGCGGTGCAACAAATTCTCGACAGAAAACTAGTGCTGCGTTCTACATAGAATGTATTGACACAAGTTTTAAATGATTTTCAATGGTCGCTTTGTCGCGTCCAGTGTAGACAAGACTTTAGCTGTTGAGGCGCGATAACTGTTGCCTTTGGTGTACACATGGTGTTAAAATGCTTAACCACAAGTTAAAATAGAGAAAAGAACAAAAAATGCAGACGAATTATGACACAAAGGATCTAAACAAAGTAAAAAAAATATTTCAACTCAGATTGATGTTTCTTGTCTAATTATCTACTTCTGTGGCAAGACGCCATGAATAAGCCCTTCAGGCTTTATTCTGCGCCAACAACCTGCTGAATGTACATTATCCCTTACTTAATGAAAGTATGTGCTTTTTCCAAGTACTAATAAAAAGCCAAAATGTTGTTAATAGACATACTATTAAGCAACTAGTTAATAGTGACAATTGGTCCCTATACTAACGTGTTACTGATATAAGCAACCAAAATAGGCACAAAATTACAATGATTTAAAATAAGGAACATTTTGTGTTCGGCTATTTGTTGAAGAGTATAACAGCTCAAATCAAAAGAAAAGGGTTTTCATACAACCCACTACTCAAAGGCTTGAGACAAAAAGGCACTTGTGCTGACATTTAGAAACATCTACTGTAATAGCAATGTGAGATATTACATTGATGAAATAGTCAATATAAGAGGGACAATGTCTCTCTTAGTGCGGTCACAGCACACATGACACCTCTAGAGCTAGTTATGCATAAAAATAAATGTGGAACGGTGCACTGATGTCACGGTTCTGTATGTATCTTGGTTCGGGGGTGGAGGTCACGGTTTAATATGATTTTGGTACAACAACAAAAATACAAAATCTACTAATATCGGTTTCTTTTCATTTATTTTGAACAGACAGAAGTAAAAATGAAATTGTCAAAAGAAAAAAACGTTTTTTAACTCCCCCAGAAAGTTTGCTTTGGTAAAGTGCTTCAAACTGCTAAAACAAACTTAGTTTCAACCTGATTTTGTTTGAAATGAGGTCATAACAGTTTGTTCTTGCATGCAGGATTTAGCCAATCAGTGCTCGTTCACTGGTGGCAAAAAAAAAAAAAAAATCAACTGCAGATCTAAGATCAGGCCATATGCTAAAAAATAACAGTTCTATAAAATATTGAGAGGTCCAATTCATAAATATTTTGTTTCCTAGAAAAAAAAAAAATACTGTAAGGGAGAGCTTTGAAACAAATCACAAGATATAAGATATACATTTTCTATAAAGATGCTTGTAAAATGTAACCTTGAGTCTTCCTTTTTTAAACAATCCAAAGGAACTGAATTAGTCAAATTAACTTGAAGCTGAATTTCAACTCTACTACACGGGTTGGGAAAAAGGCTCTACTTCTGTGGTGTTCTCCCTCACCACTGGTGTTTAGTTTGCATTATATACAAACACTTCCATGTCTCTTCACATCACCAACATGCACGCCAACGATGAATGGGGGATGGAATAGCACTAAAAGTAGTTATCCCTTTGTGCATATATCAGTTCTGCTTTTTTCATTCTGCTCTTGCTCCACCTCTTGCAACGTGTTTCTAATCCGCCAAGCAGACATGCTTGTCCTTCAGTAAGAAGATTTGCAAATGTCTCTGGAGGCGATCATTAATGAAGACCACATGTACACACTCTCACGCACATCCCATGAACACCAGCTTTCACCACGGTACCACCTCCATTACAACAACCCTCCACTGTCCAGTCCAGTCCAGTCCTTTCAGTTTCAGACAAGTTTCTTTTCCAGGTTTTGCATTTTGGTTCTGCTGGGAACCTTATACAATTTCAATACCCTTTTGACCCAGTGGCTCAAACAGATATGATCTCTTTCTTGTGACTGTTATGCAACGCAGCACTTTATCCTACAGAAAGAGCCACAGAGAGTTTTTCTTGCTTTATCTGGCATCGGTGAACAAGTCGTTTTAAAACATAGTGGATGTGTAATGGCCATTCCATACCGTGCCAAACACATTCAACTGGACCAGCACAAGTTTCCTTTTTTGCAAGAGCACTTTTCCGTCGCCTACTGCACCAGCACTTAGAGACGATTGTACTGATGCGTCATGATACTAAATGTGGCGACCGAGCACAAGCTGTTCGAACTAAGCCACAGGAACGTGCACCATTACACCCACAGCCACAAACCAGTCCTGCCCCGGTTACATCCACCATGATCTAATGAGTGCCATTACTCTGCATAGGAACGATGCCTTTAGCGGGACAAGAAACTTGTAATAAAAAGATGCACCTCGCAAAGTTGATTGAGAAAAGGTCCTGTGCATCATTCTAGACAAAGCTGTTGACTTTGAAGATTTAAATTTGTAATTGTTTTTAAATGTATCAGTTTATACTTTTGATGACTATAGTACTATGGAAATAGTAATATAATAAATAAATAAAGAATATATCCATCCATCCATCATTGTTTTAAAGGCACCTAAATATATAAGTATCTAAACAAATACATTATTACATTTATTATTTTAATATTATTTAAACTTTTTTTATTTGGTAGCTTGCCATGTGTATTGGTTTACTACTTGGTTAGAGGAAAGAGCACATTCTTTTAAAAACCCAGCAACAATTCTCCCTCAAAGAGCTGCTTCAAGCAGCAGATGTTCAATCAAGTACTGAAGAGGCCCCAAAAAGGTGAGCACCACATTATCTCAAAAGCCAGCAATGCCTTGACATAACTAGCTGACACTTTCAGTTAACTGCCACAGCTCTCCCTGGCTGTTTTCACATGTACTTTCTCACAGTATGTATTTTAGTGTTTGTGTGTGTGTGTGTGAGATGTCCATTCTTTAAATTGAATGCTGCACAACCACAAGAGACCCTTAAATAAGACAGAGATAAAATTATAAGAACAAATAAGAAGATAAAAATCACAGCATCACCTTTGCAAACTCTCATGATAAAAGGCTGACATATCGCATGAAGCACAGGAATGTGGGCCTTGCATGGACTTGTATGTACTTAACAGTTTTGGTCCAACCATGCACAAAGTTTGATCACATCGACTTTAATTAGCCCTGGAAATAAAACATCTTGAACTCCAGAATACCAGAACGAACATTTAGTGGCCTTACTGAATGTTTTATTTCTAAAGCATGCTTTACATTACATCTTTTTTTGGTTTGTTTTTGTAAACTTGATGAGTCTTAAATATAATGCTTCTGATGGGACATCCAATCAGGGTTAGGGCAGATGTAATTAGGGGTGGGCGATATCTCGATGTTTAAAATATATAGAGCTATTTTTTAAACTTGATATGAATTTTGAATATGCGATATAATGTTTATATTTAATTTTCGCCACTTTGCTTGTTTGCCTTTCTCTGTGCTGTGCTCGCCCCCGCCTCCTTGCTTTTGTTCCCCCTCCCCACGCCTGTCATCTCATTCAACATGGCGGCGCCTGCGACCAGCATGGAGGCTACTAGGGTTGGCCCCGGTACCTAAAGTAACCGGTATGTACCGAAAAGAATCAAAACGCGGATTTCGTTGCGAGCGCACCACTGATTGCTTATAGAGTAAATCTTTTTCAGATACTTTATTAATAGACTTTTTAAACCTTTCATGCAATTTCATAAAAATAAAAAAAAATCATTCAAGTGAACAGTTGTACAATTTCATATTTATTTGCATACTGTATTATTAAATGTGAATTATGAATGTATTATTTCTTCCTTTATTGTTTTACAATATGTATACAGGGATTTTTTAAAGAAAATTCGCAGAAGCACTTTGATCTGAACTAGCTACCTCTGAGTTTCAATAAAAAAAGACTTGTTTTTGCAGTAGTTTTTGGCGGGTTATTTATCCTGTAAAGATAGAGATATATTTTTTGGTCCATATTGCCCAGCCCTAGATGTAATTTGGTCCTTCAAGAATTGATATAATGATTTGATTGCTTCAGTTTTTTTGTCCCACCTTCACACCACATGTTATCAGAGAAAATGTGTCATTGCAAGAGGGAGGGGAAAGTTTTTATTTGCTAGGGCAATTCTTTAATTTTTTTTTTGATGTGCATTGATAAATAATTTGTAGAAATCACTGCAAAGTTAAATTATTATAAATATTCAAATACTCATGCCACATTTTTACAAGCTCTGCCCCATCATTTTCCAATAAATTTGCAGTTGTGGATAAAGAGGAACTCTTATTTCCATAGAACAGAAGAAGTTAAAGCCATAAAAGATCTCACTGCCTGTTCATAGTCACGCACGCACATACACACACACAAAAAATTCAACATTCCAACTTGGGTTTTCACCCAAGTGAAGGAAAAACTGAGCAATATATTTTATGGACCCAGATTGCAGCTTTAGCAAGAATGGGTTAAGAAATAAAACAAAAAATTGTGCAAAAAGCTGGGATAAGCACATACGGATCCTCTCACTCCAGAGGCCCTCAGAAAGGGTGTTATAAAAAAGCCTGGGAGCCGGAATGGACTGGAATTCCACATCTGCTGTTCTCTGAACCGAGCCCCTGTGGCTCATAAAGAGAGAGAGACAGCGCTAGAGGCCCCAAGCTGAACACTCCCCCTTAATCCCCTTCGTCAGGTCTGACCCCAGAAGAATAATCCAAAAATTCAAAGAGGAGGATGGAGAAATAAGAGAGCTAGGGAGGAGAGAGAGTAAGAAAAATCTGGAAGACCATTCAGTGGCAGCTAATAAATCTGAAACACAGCTAGGCAATGAGAAGTGAAACCCGGGTGTCTTAAATAAACAATACATTCACACTGATCTCAGTACTGCAGTTTAAAAGAAGGATGGCACAAAGTATAGGGAGGGGGGTTATGGTATTTAAGGTATTTAAAATAAAAATAAAAATAAGAGGAGGCAGCTGTGGTTGCCACTGTAAATAAAAAAAACAAACTTGTATTTTGAGGAATTTTACAGTTTCTGAGAGTCAAGATGCAATTGTTCCTATCCCACAATAAATCACAGCCTAGTCTTCTCACACCATTTTTATGTTGTGGATACAACATTTTTTTTTTATTCTAAAAGAGCTCAGTTGGCTTTGGAGTTTCGTCGGAATTAAAAATTCACAATGACAAATAGCATCAATATTGAGAATCATTCTCTGGCATTTCACTTCTCTCTGCACTGATTCTTGCAACAGTAAATCAAATTGACTGACTAAGGGAAATTCAAGAAAAAAAAGTACTAATTTCAAATGAGGAAGAAAAACCAGAGATTTTCTAAAACCATCTACCTAAAAGTGCACAGTGTAAAACAGCGTCAAGTTTCAGTCAAGTAAATTGTTAATGCCCAGTCAAACGTGCTTAGGCTTTAAAGCCGGAATTTTATCTGGAATTGTATTCAGTTTTAATGGTGGTGTGGGGGATCAGAGTCCTGTTTCTACTGTGTGAGAAGCATAATGGCAAGAGCTCTGGCCATCATCCAGATCTGCTTCTGGTTTACATTCCGCAAAACTCAGTTCTCTGTATCTCTCCCTTTTGTTAACATGGACACAAATCAGAATAGTCATTCAGAACAGAAACAGGCTATAGTGTCACTTTAGCCACAGTCATGCTGCTTAAGCAATCTCTGGGAAACGTTAGGTGGGCTTAGTCTAACAAAAATAGCTCATGTCAAAGATCAAAAAGATGTATATGTACTCATGTTTTTATGCATCAAACCACATAGTACAAGGAAGTAGCAAACAAAACTGCCACTGCTTTTCAACAGCAATGATTCTGAGTGGCATATCTCACTAACGATCTATTCCATTGCTTGATAACTTGAAAAACAGATCAAACTTAGTTGTCACTATGACAACTGAGGCAAACAAGGGGGAAATGAATGAGAATACTGGCTTTGCATGGAAAACTGGGTTACATTTAACACACTTTGTTTAAAATGCGAATACTTTCTCTATGATTAGGATCGCCAAGCAGAAGAGCAGAACATACTGTCTTTTGACAAACGTTTCCACATAAACTAAACTTAAATCAAATGAAAACTCATCAAATTGGTTCAGGTCCAGAAAAGTTCAATCATGAAATCAACCTTAGAATCTGTATTTTATCATGTACAATAAATATAAAAATGAAGCCTTTTTAGACATTGCTGGTCACATCACTGAAAAAATTTATATAAGTTGTCACACGAAGACCAAAACTACAGATTAAGAGATCTGGCTGATGTGTTTCAAGGAGCCATAGGGGGCTCTAAATGCTCATACTGTGGCTGTGCGAAAGATGCAACCACGCCAGACAATTACAAACTACTGTGTGCAGGCCTTCATCCAGATCTGGGCTTCCTGCCATGTTTGCAATTACGAATCATAGCCCAGCACAAACCTAAAACAGCCTTAAATATTCAGGGGACATTTGTGTGCTGCAGCTATAAATCCAATCTCTTGATGAAATGGTGGTGTAAAATCTGGTCACTAGTTACGAAAATGGAAAAAGTGGCGAGTGGGTATTTAGAGAGAGGCATGTGGGTTTGGCATCAGCATGAATAGATCTAGTTAAGAGGAAAAAGAATTTGTTAAAATTATGCACCCCAAAATCCAACGAAACAGAGCTAAAATGGATGATGACAATTTTTAAACTGTAAATAAAAGAAGACTTGCTTTTTAACCACTGGTTAAGGTCAACTCTGGTTACCAAATATTAATCTAAAGGTTAACTATAGACAGCTTCTGTGGAATTTGGCAACTATTTAAACAGCAGCTGAAAATGGTAGACAGCTAGAGGGTTTGAGACAAATATTTTGAATTCACAAGCTCATTCGAATCATAGTGCACCAAGTTGTGGTGCTTATGCAGCCAATGCAGGATTGAGCCCAGTTAGCAACATAAGGCCATAATGTGGTTCAAAAAATGCTGAAAAAACAAACAAAAACAAAACAACAGCTTACTCACTTTGCTCAGAGTCCGAGTCTGGCCTTGCAGGCCCTGGGGCCACAGGTAGAGGCCTTGGGGGTCTTGGTTTAGGAGTTGGTGGAGATATCTTTCTCTTGCCGATGAATTCCACGTACGTACCAGGAAAGTCCCCCTTTTCCTGAGTGGTTTCATTAAAGCCAGGCAGCCATCCGATTTCATCTGGTCTCTCCTCCATCCCTTCAGTGTAACCAACTGCGAGTAGTGCACCTTTATTGACTGTAAGAATGTCCCCTACATGCAGGTCAATATCCTCCTCCCTCTCTTTCTTATAGTCATACAGCGCTCTGTACTGATATCCTTCTGCACTCATTTTGATGGTGTCGTATCAAACTTTTGGTATCACAAAAATGATTATGATCGCTTACAAAGGTTCTCTGAACCAATATTTGGATAAGGCAAGAGTCAAAATGTTTTGTTTTGATTTTCTTTAAGCCTTTATTAACATCATCCACGTTATAGTCTCTAAGGATGAGTGGATTATGTAAAACTAATAGTCCAATGATTGGGTGCACCTTCAAGGTGCTTTATACACACTCTTCCCATCTGTGTGAGGCCTTATCCTGTGAATCTCACAGAGTAACTCGAACCTGAAACACAGAAGAGAAGCCATTTTATACACACCACACAAAAAGCACATCGACTACACAGACTCCACTCATGGGAAAAACTGTATTTCAAACAAAAAAAACAACAACAACAACACCTGTAAATGTACTTTTTGTGCTCAAATAAACAAATAATAATAACAGAAATTAAGTGTGCTGCTGTTTATTTTCTGTAGTAGCTTATTAGTATAAACAGTGTGCTAAAACATTTTATAAATATGCTTTTTGTTTTAAACAAATTTTTGGCTATATTTTGTATAATTAGTATTTTGAAAGGATTCGTGGAATGCTTCATTTCCTTCATGAAACAAACTTATTTCTAAATTGTAAACACAGCATGGCTAAAAAAACTGACAAACCGACCGAGAAAATTATCAAAAGAATAACAATACACAAACGCAGATACACAATTTTTTGGACAAGTGCAAATAAAAGAACAAATGGGGCTGAAGAAACGGCAAAGAGCCGCGATGCTGACCGTGCAAAACTTTCGATTGAGTTTAACGGAGTACGATTAATAATCTGCGCTCTTTTAAGATCAAAAGTAAACAATTTAGATAAGCATAAACTTACCCATTGTGAATTATTTTAATAAGATAAAAGATTAAAGTACAACTTAATAGTATTAAAGTGCACAATTAAGACTGAAAACCACAATCAAATAATAGACAAACACTCACCACAGATGCAATAAAATCAAACTTACTGCAACGTTGATCTCACGTTAATCGGAAAGGCTTTTGTTTATAGAATTATATTAAATTTGATTGGTCGGGGTTAGCATATTTTGCTAACGTTAGCCTTAAATAATATAACAGATTATTATTACAGCGAAAACTTCAACGTATACGCAAAATAACTTAGTAAGATAAGTTAGATAATATCTTTAATAACGACGCTAAAACGCATGGTCGCGGTAAAAAATAAATCACCAGACTGAATGTGAAGTAACGTTAAGCGCGCAACGGCTGTAATAGGATGCAGTTGGGACACGCTGTACTGGAACAATCGACACAGTAAAGCGTTTCTATTAAACCTCCCATAATCTCAACATTACAATGCATATCAATTCTGAATACGTTGCATATTTCGTAAAACAAGCATACGTACCGGGGAACTGTGAAAATAAAGAGCAGCTGAAGTATATCTGTGAACTTTAGTAAGTTGTAAGGGGCCCGTTCATGAAAACCAGGGCCGAGAAAATCTCCTTCGCTTCCCGTAACTCCAGTTTACGCAGCTCTCCAACAAATCCTCTCACCACAAACGCTATAAAATACACCTCGTACGACGCGTCTTCGGGGAAACAACATCAAGAGGTAAGATACATTTCAACACGCTAACTGAGAGTGTTTTTTAAATACTTTTAATTTAATGATTGAGCTCGTTTCCCGACAGTAAAACCGACTCCGCCCGAGTCACCGCACACTGAATCCTCTCAATGGCAGGAACGCCAGAATACAAGCCCCGCCTTCCGTATTGCGTCAGCGACAGTCCCCCTCTCATGCCCCGCCCCACTAGTTAATATGTATATTCGCATAATACTGTGGCAAACGGCTGGACATGCCTGGTTGCGCCCGCGCCAGTCGGTCATAGTAGAGTTACATAACTTCCACATGTGGAGCGAAGAATTTAGCCATGATAACTATTATATTATAAACAATAGCTGTTATCCTAATCATAATGTAGCAATCATATAATATACGGACCATGTGGATCTTCTTACAAGTTACTAGCTTGGTCAACTAAAAAGCATTAATCAGTAAATCAGTGACGCAGCAGATGATAATGTAACAGTATTCTGATTACTGAACAACAACAACAACAACAAAAAAATCATGTTGATATAAATATCCCATGACACATGTTTTGGTACAGGTGGTCCAAGTTTCTTAAACAACAAAATAATGTAGCATTAATGTGTTTGATTACCAATTAATGTCAAATGTAAAATCTACGTTGTAAAATAAAACCAGGTGAAAACAATTTGGTAATTCAGCATGCTACAGTAAGTAAAACAATATGGTAAAGTATTTTATGTTCTTAGTGAGTTGCATAGCCTATAAAAATTGCCATTAAAAAATTAAAGTAACAACGTTTTGTGTGCATTATAAAAAAAAGCCATTCCACATGATTCACTTTTTTAAATTGTTTATTTTCCAACAGTTTTGTTAGAATGTTTCTTTACATTCTTGCAGATGGTGCATAAAGCATAAATGAAGATTGTAATCATAAGTGTCTCATGCAGCATTTTCTCTCTAACTCCCTGTTCCGTTTGGCTAATTAAATCAAGCTGAATTTCTTCCACAGTCACCCTGTTTCTCAGTACTGGAACACTTACCCTTCTCAGAATAGAGCAGAAAATGTCCTTAGTGTATCACTGTGCACTAAGGATGGTGCACTAAGGAGGACGCTGAAGCAGTTACAGTATATTGCAAAAAAAGAAGAAAAACTGGGGCACATTCATCTTAATTTTGTCACATTTTCCTCATAAAATACACAGTAATGAATTTCAAGGAAAAGACAAGAAATTGAATTAAAGGGCAGTAAAATTTAAAATACCATGCTGTGTCTGTGAACGCAGATAAATGCAATGTGATCTTATCACCTGATTTCAACTTTACAATCTAAGAAAATACTACTTTCCTTCTTTCTTTCTTTTCTTTCTTTCTGTTTCTTTGCAGGCAGCTTAAAAACAATACAGGAGTGAGTTATTGCATTTATAACAATAACTAATAAATTATAATTTCCTTTATATTGTTTTATGAATTGATTTCTTTATAAAACTCGATTCATAAAAAAAATTTTTTTTCAGAATTTCACATAAACATTTAGACAACTGATGTTAACTTTTCCTTCTTTCAAAACTATTAGAAATCAGATTTACTTCAGTCTTTTGTGAGCAGGTTTTGTTTAACGTCTACAAAATCTATAGCACTTCAAGATATGTATAGTGGTCATATCAAAGCAGGGGCCATTTCCTGTGTTTCATTATTCCCTGTCAGTCAGGATTCAATATGGAGTACACTGGACTCATTTAGAATGGCCAATCCCAGCCGCATGACTGTGAATGTGGGTGGCCTGATCATGGGGGAGGTTAACTTGCAGAAATCCCCTGTTGTGAGTACCATCCAAAGGATACAGAGAGAGCTTACAGCATTATGTGCTAGAGAATAATTGAATAAAGCTGTATGTTGTGAAAGAATTGCAATCAATACTGTGACATTAGAATGTAAAGCAATGTATTAATGTATTGCATTCTTTCTGCAGTCGTAAAGATCTTCGAGGTGGAGTTTGGCAAAAAGGCATGCAGTAGTGTTCTGTTTGGATAGCTGTGGTTTCCTCCTTGCTGCATTCCCATGCACATCACCTTTTACAGATTTGTTTTCTTTTTTCTGAATGATACATTCATGAACATTAATTTTAAAATGCCAGCACAATCTATTGGAATATTATAGTGCTATAGTCTTACTGAGTAACTTAAATACACATAGAAAAAATGAGTAATGGTTTTGAATGTTTTTAAATTGCAGAGACTACGTGTCAACGTTTTTTAGAATGTGCTTCTTAAACACACAACTGAAAAATATACTGATCATTTTAGATGCCAATACAATTTAGGATGAGTTGTATACAAGTGTACAATAATACAACGAGAACAGTATGAACAGAAGCAGTAGAAACACATTAGCATTTTTTTTTCTGATATTCTGTTTTATTTTATTGCTAGTTTATTTTTTATGTTATATTTTATTTACTGTACTTATTTTTCTATTCTATTTCTATTTTGTTGTTTACTTAAGGTTTTTCTTAATGTGTCGTTTTGTTGGGCAGTCGTGCAATACATTTCACTTCATGTCGTACTTTGTATGTATGTAAATGTGACAAATAAAATTTGATTTGATTTGAAAACAAGGATTAAAACAGCTCTATTGTGAAAAAAACATATACTTGTTTAAAGTATTTTTAAATATTATTCTAAATGTAATATATAATTACTGTAAAAACGTGTGATATTATTACAAGTTGCACTTTATTGAAAGTAAACTGAAGTGTGTTAAAAAACATTTATACAACTCAATTTAAGATACATTAAGTGGCCTTTATTTAATAACAATAATAATAGCAATAATGGTACAGGTACATATATACAGTATATATATATACAGTATATATATATTTAGAAGGGTATTTTTCAATCTTATTTGCACACAGTGCTTTTCAAATCCAGTGCACAGCTAGACAAGACACTTCGCTCATATTGCATGATCATAAATTAGCCAAACTTATTGTGACATACGAGTATCCCTTAGAAGCAGACAAAAAGAGTATGGCTTTCTCCCTAATGGAAGTGTGCTGATTTTGGCTGTGTTCCAGCCCTTTTAGCTGCAGGCTCTCAATTCAGCATTACAAATCCAGACCTTGGGTTGCCCAGAAGCATCGTTCTACTGATAGCGGCTGTTTATGACTTACTTTGGAACAGTTTGTCCTGAAATGCTGTCACTTTGTTATGCATTTTCACCTATAGCCCTCTATAGAGATGAATTAAGCAATGATAGAAGGAGTTACTGTAGTTCACAGTAACTTGAGCAACAACATTCACTGTGATCTCTGCACTTCAGAAATGAGCAGACAGACCTACAGGCAATATACAGTTGCAGGTAATTACACCATTATCACCCCATTCACAGCTCTGAGCTTTAGGGTTGTAGCGTGATATGAATTCTTTCTTTTTATAAGCATTATAACCTGTTCTACTGCCATGTTCTCTAAACATGTTTTAGCAAGTACTGTGGTGGATTGTTTTACCATATCACTGATAATTATGCGTTTTATGGTCCTCCAACAAACAATACAATGCAAACTGTACTACGTATGTCCATAATAGTAGTTTTATGTGCAGAAATTACTTTGAGCATTAACCACCATGTCTTGCATTGTCCTGTTTTTCTTCCTTTTTCAATTTGTTTTATTTATTTATTTTTTAATCTAATGGTTGTTTAATACAAACAAGTTACCATAATTTACTGACCTTCAAAATGTTACAAAAACCCCATGGAGGAGCATGGTTGAGAACCAGTGTTATAAAAGAAGGAGAACGAGGGTGAATAAATGATAGTTTTCTTTTTGTTCAACTATTCCTTTATTGCCTTTTAAAGTTATATATTTGTAATATCTTCAAAAAATATTTATGACCATGAAACACTCTAGTATACTGAATGAGAACACATAACGCCACTGAAATGTGCTAAAAAGCAAGTTCAGACATGTCTAAAAAAAGAAAACCCTCATCCTGCTGCTAACAGCAGTGCCTCTTTCTATCTATTTTCACCTTTGTGTTTACCATATCCTGATGAATTTCTACATAGAATGCATAATTTACAGTTTTGAAAGGAAATGAATCTCATTATTAAAATGACATGCAGAGGAATCTTCCCATGCTTTCCAAACTAAGGAACACCTCCCCAGTTCGCCTATCTTTTTCTCACAGGCTGAAAGCAAAGCAAATCGGTCCTGTTCACAGACTTTTGCTTTTGGCTCTTGTGAGTTATAGTGTCATTTTAAAATGTGTTTTATTAGTGCCTGTACAAGACACAGAAGGGTGTACCATAACATTCAGTGTATGCATGTTTGACACTTAAATAATACACAGAATATACAGTGTACTTTTGACTTTGGATTGAGTGAACTGTTCCAAGGCCTAACCAATTTTGACTGGAACTGTCGGCTGGTCTTTTGTTCCTGCTGTAGATTAGCTATGCTGAGGCTCCAAACCTGTGTGTGACCATCTCATAAAACTGGGGGGCCATCAAGCCGCGAAACTTTGTAGAGATGGCTATTATTATGCAAATCAAATATGGATATTGAAGCAGAGATCCTCACAGACCACCAACTGCCAGTCAAAGATGTGGATGGGAAGTAGGGCACAGACTCAATATGTCGAAAGGCTTATACCTTGAAGAAGTAAAAAATGTTCTAGAGCTCATATATACTGGTGCATCTTTAAAAAAAAATGTAAATATTGTGAAAAAGTAATTTTTTGGTAACTTGTTTCAAATAGATAAAATTTCATTCATTCATTATTAATTTCATTCATAAAACTAAATGTTCAGTTTTTTTTAGTTTTATTGATTGGAGCTAATAGCACAAGTAAAAAAAGCTAGTATCTCAAAATATAAGAATATTTCCTAAGATCAATTTTAAAAAGGATGGGCAAAAGAGAAAAGTTCAAGTTATGTAAAGTTATGTCTAAAAAATATGTCCATTTATGCACTCTGTGCATCATCTCTGACTGCAGGGTTGGGCTGTTTTGATTTGGGCCACATGCAATATATGAAAGGAACATCATGACTAGAACAACCTGAACTGAAATTGAGCAGCCTCTACGATGCAATGATTGAAGTTTCAGCTGTACAGTAAGTATATTAATTTATGACACATTCCTAGAAGTTGCAAGCCATAGCATGTGTCTTCTGCACTCATTAGTTCTGAGGAATGAGAACAAAGTTCTATGTCTGCATAGTCCAAACGTTTTTCTTTCTAGATTTAACTGAACACTCCAGGTAGTCAACATTGGGTCCCTCTATGCACACCCTCAGCAAATGTCTAATCAACCTTTTAAAAATTTCACTTTGCACAAACTGGGCCCCCTAAACCATTTATCAGACCCACTGCTTATTCCACCACTGCAGTGACGGCTCTTTTGAATCTGTCTTTTCATTAAGCCTCCCATTCACTCATTCTCCCACTTTTGTGAGCAAGCTGAGAATTCTCACACAGTCTATCCCATAATATCCAGTGACATAAGAGGAACCTGTGAAATGCATCACCCACCAACGCTCCATTTTTGCTATGCATCTCTATCTATCTGTTTCTTTTTCTTTCTTTCTTTCTTTCTTTCTTTCTTTCTTTCTATCTATGAACTACTGCTTTACAGAACCTTATACTGTACATGCATGCCAAAGCTTCTGTACATCCCATAATTCATGCATGTCAGCGCTCCCCCACACAGACATTAAACGAACCATCTTTCTTGCAAGACAACTCCTTGGTTGTCAACTTAATATAGTGAAGAATATATCATATGTTGACATTTATATGGGCAAATATGTCAAACAGGGCATTGAAGACACTGAACTTACCTACACTAACATTACTGTCGGCTAAGTTCACAGCAAAAGTATGGAGAATATTTACTCCCATAAAACCTTTATAGGCTGTTTTTCTATAACTCCAGACACTTTTATGTATTTACATACAGGGGAATATTTTATTGTTTTACTTTAGTTCCAGATCCACAAATAAGACTGTTTCATTGCACATTTGATTATTTGACTGCATTTGCAATATAGTAAGACATAAAAACAACATATAACATTTAGTAACAGAACATATTTGCATAGATATGCAGTTTTTTTTACTTATAGATGCATTCTAGCACTGATCGTCCCTATGATACTTTATACCGAATATCACTAATGATTTGCACATGAAACCTTTAAAAGCAGAAACTCAGAGCAACAGATTGTGAGACACTGTGATTAAAAAGACTCGGAGAGAATTTGCATCCTTGATTGATGTAGATAGCCGTGGTTGCTGTGATTTAAATAACTGTAAGTCCTAAACTCCTCCAAATCCTGTGTGGGAAATGTTGGAAAGAGTAGTTTCAAATACAATGTCACAGTGTTTTTGTGAATTTAAAAATGAATATTACAGTGATACATACTTGATGTGTACAATAGGTGTGTGTGTGTAAATATAGATAGATCGTCAGATAAACTGCATAAACGCGGCAAAAAAGAAAGGGCCCCTTTTCAGGGTACTGTGCTTCTAAGATTAGGCAATTAAGGTCACAGCTACAATAACTTAGAACAGTACAAAGACTTTTCTAATGACTCTGAAAAACACCAGATGAAAGATGCCCAGTGTTCCTGCTCAAATGTGTGAAAACGCCATAATCCCGCTGCAGGGACGCATAAGGACTACAGATGAAGCATTCGACTACAATGTCCTTGATGTAAGATCCCAAAAACAGCGCTAAACAGGAAGGTCTGATCATCGTTGAAGATATAACACACAAACATTTCTCATCAAATTAATCTAATGTTTGTCTAAAAACCTATTTAGTTGCTCAGGTTTACTTTCCAAATCCATTGTAGCTCTATTCTCTGACTTTATTTCAGAATGAGTTTTATGTTTTTCTTAAGGAATTCTAGAAGACAAAGTTCATCTGTCCCATGTTCATTTCTACCCTTGGCAATAGTCCTGAAGAGAGAAATAGATTTAAGCTAAAGGCTAAAACTAAACCTCAATAGAAATGCACAAAGCCATGATTTATGCTGTTCTCTATTTCAAATATCTTTAATGCCTGTTCATCCTGTAATGACATGCAAACCATTTTGAGCTCAATGTTTGGATACATAATGTACTTTACAGTGTACCAAACATATCTGGCTCGTATAAACCTGCATTTGTAAAACTGGGTACATGTGTACTTAATCAAATCAAAACTGCCTGAAGCTAACACATGTACTGTTTACTTTTCTAATACTAGTACATAAAAATATTGAAAGACCTAAATGAAAAAATAAAACCAACAACCTTGTTTTTAATATTCTTCCTGCACTGTTCTCATCTTTGGCTCATCAAAGCCAGTCCATCATGGTTTCATTTAGTTTCATCGGTTTCAACTTTGTTACACACACAATCAAGCAGAATTTAAAGACGTAGTATAAGCATTATGTATAGATTTATGTGGCTTGTGTTAAAATATTAGTTTTTTACAGTTCCGTAATGCTATTGTATTTTTCCCTATTTATTTTTTTTCTAAATTCATCAATAAAATATCTGTCAGATGTGTCCAAACTTTGCTATGTAAAATGTAAGATTTTGAACTTAACATTTTTGGTTGCCATATTTCCAATATATGTCAATGTGACATTAAAGAAATGTGTTTTTGTTTTGTTTTTGTTTTGGTCATGGTTTGGTAATATATGACTGTAGGACAAAAAGCATATAACAAAAATAATGGAAATTTTCTTAAAACACAACATAATGTAATATGTAATTGAAAATGTGGATAAAATTCCTGTTAAAAAATTAAATAATATACACATTTTTAGGCCTGTTCTTAGAGTGTACTTAATTTTGGTTAAAAGTAACCACGTCAAAACAAAGAACTCTCTGTAGCTGCTTGTCTCAATTTAATGCTGAGTCCATGTCCTTTTCCACTTTCTCCCTCTCTGCTCTGTAATGTCAAACCCATCACAACTCTTCTGGTCGCTTACTCTGTATATACAGACATTGTGAAAAATGCAGAGAAAGGAATGGTAGAAATGAAGCGAAGGTTATACACACACATGGATTTTGTGCAGGGAATGGATACAGGAATATGTAAGCAAGGGAAGGACAAAGGGAGTAGTGAAAGGGTTGGGGGCTGAGTAAGACCCTGGAGAATAGAGCAGCAGTTTCACAAGCACACTGAAGTGATCTGGTTGATCCGTGAAAGGAAGGGTTGACCTAGTTTTGCTCTGGCTTGGTTATGGGTGATGGGCACACACTAGTGAATTCTCCAGCAGACAAGACAGTCTTGCTCTAGGCATACTTTTCGGTTCCAACAGCTATGCTTTAAAAGGGATGCTGAGATGACTAAAAATCTTTTGATCACATGGAAGAACCTGAGATTCGTGGACAAGGCAGTTCAAATTATAATGTGAGGCCATATATTATGTTGTGTGAAAACCTAGAAAAATGCAAACAAAGAAACATATAACACTGCTATATCAACCC
>JAUCMU010000097.1:21933412-21947748 GCA_032275025.1 Enteromius treurensis | reverse complement strand
GTTAACCAGTTTGAGCAGGTCCTGTTTTGTTGCTTTACGTGAGTAGTGTATTCCGGCGGCAGAGAGTAGTTGGCGTAGATTAATGATAGTCCATTTTCCTGCTGTGGATCCGGCAGATGTATAAGATGAAGCGGGCGAAAGTGGTGGTTGTCTGGCTGGAGGAGGTGATCTGGAGCGGGCGCGGCTAGCAGGTGAGCTAGCCTGCCTGGTAGGCCTGTGGCCTCTGGCTGGCTCCGCGGCCTCAAGTTAAGCTGCTGGCGGGGCTGCTGCTTGCTGAGCAGTGGTGGGTAGAGCGAGAGCTGAGCGGGTAGCGGGCTCCTCGCGAGCATAATCAGAATGGTCTGACTCGGACATCTTGGCTTTTTAGAATGTGTTGTAAGCACAAAAGCGAGATGTGGGAACAGGGGAGCTGGGTATTTTTATAGTGAAGAGGAAAAAGCTATGATTGGATGGGTATTAACGAAGTAATGATTAGAGCACGAGCTTCCAGCCGTGCCGAATTAGACCGTCCAGCGATTCTCTCGAAATGCGTTTTTTGCAAAACGTACACTAAAAGATAATTAATTTCTAACACCAAGCGTTCATTTTCAATTAATGATTTTAATAATTAATGATAAAGAAACATTAGTATGGTTTATGGTGGTTGTGTCTTACTGTACATTTCAGTACATAAACAGTAGAACATGGTGCTAGCATTGACAATGTCATCTATCTTATCTCAACGTGGTCTAATAAAAATATGTACCTCTGCGCACTTTTTGTGCAACACGTTTTTACGTACCTTACTGCATGAGTTGCCATAGTTTCAAAGTGAAATGTCCACTGAGTGGCGCTAAAACACAGATTCAATATTTGAACCCTGGCACGTTTTTTTACATTGATATAGATGTGTATTGCAGCGGTTCAGAATTGAAATATCCATAGATTGTTGCTAAAATTTAGTGCTCTATCATGTTGGAAATATGGCCTACACCAAATCTAAAAATAAACCTATACAAAAATTATATAAAAACACATTTGTTGATGCAAGTGTGCTATTTCAACAATATGCAGATTCGAACTCAAGCTCCTCAGCTCTTAAGTATGTCTCTGTATTCTGTGAGCTACCGAACAAACCTTAGTTTAAGAAAATCCTTAGGTATGATATGTGTGATGCTAACTTTCAAAAGCATCAGTTTTCAAATATCACAGCTTAATAGTTTTGTTTTGAAGTCATAACATGATGTTCTTCAAGTAATTGTGCGAAAATTACATTTCATTAATTGAAACTGCAAATTTGTGTGAAAAGGTTTAAAGGTATCATAGTTTTACTGCATATAGTGTTCATTTATTTTGGAAACTGCATTGATATGTACTTGTTGTATTTCGTGTCTCACTAAAAAGTGCACCATGGCACGTTTATGCCATGAGACCAGGAAAATCCATCTATATTAATTCTAACTGAGAAACTAAATAAGGTTGTAGAAATAAACTTCAACTTGTCGATACAGTTCCTTGTCTAAACCTTTATTAGAAAACATTTTTGACTTTTGCAGAACTTATTTAGGCTAACAACTAAAAAATAAGCGCAATTTGTAATTCTTTTTAAAAAGTATAAGGGTTCAGTACAAGTGCATTTTATAACCTTTGTCACTTTGTTACTTACAGCAAGTCTTGATTTAGCAGGTCAGAAGTACTTAGCACGACTGAACCTAGTGGATTTCACACATATGGTGTCTTTACATGGATCAAGCAGAGGATAAGGTAAAGGAGAGGTTAGATGAGAATTAACACAGCTCATCTCCTCACCTGTAAACCTGGTTCCACTCTCTGACCCCACTCTCCACAGACATGTACACAGATGGTCGGCTGATGCTACAGACCACACACAAACCCTGAGCTGGAGGTGGAAGATGTAAACTTCAGTTAAATGCTTTGGCACAGAATATAAAGGAAGATTGAGATGTTTATGGTAACTCAGCCTTGAAGTTCCTGACGTCAAATGTCTGTTAAAGAACGGTGGTGTGAGAGAAACAGCCCATGGTGAGAAAAAAAAAGTATAATTTCATCTGGTAATATGAATGAACAGAGGAGTTTGACTTCAGAGGGTATATTTAATTTACTACATATAGCACTCATACTTTTGGACACGGTCTCACTTAGGAAAAAGTCTCATACTGACAGAATTTCTGGAAACCAGATACATTCTTGGATGTTTTATAGAATCTATTGAAGTTCTTCCCATGTATGCAGGACACGTGTTGTATTGTCTGTATATTTGATTAATATTAATAAAAATTTTAGACTTAGTGTATTATTTGTGAGTATACATTTCCATCTGTTTTAAAGTGCAAGACTCAGAAGTGACATAATTGGTGACATAATCAACAAATAACCTCCATTGCTGTGAAAGCCCCTTAAGTAGCTCAACAGCCCTGTCTGTGCCCCTAGACAGGATTTGCATTACCATTCAGCGGAAAGAACGTTAAGGGTTTGGCTGGACTGTACCGGATTACTCGTGCCCTGTCACCTATGAGCTTTGAAAGGGTTAATGACCAACCCACTATTATATTTCAGCTGGTTGGGTGGGTTGGGAGTAGGAGAAAGGGCTACTGAACCCTGGGTGAACCCATTGTGCTATGATAGCCATCAGATTGGGCAAGGGAACATCCAGCAAATGTATTATTAAAAGACCATCTGCTGAGTTTCACACAATATGATAGCCATCAGCCTGCCTCCACCTGAACACTATACTCATCACTGCCTGCCTGTCTGTTCTCACCCATTTTGGAAAATGTCTTCCATTTTTTAAATATATTCCATATCCAGATCCACTGTTTTCCACAAAAAATACAATAAAATAAAAATAAAATAATAATAATAAATGTCTTATTATTTGTATAATATATATCTCTTGTAGACACAGTTCCTTGTCTAAAACTAAAACATTTTGACTTTTGCAGAATACAACCTATTTAGGCTAACAACTAAAAAATAAGTGCAAATTTTAATTTTAATTAAAATTTTTAGCAATTCAAATTTTAATTGGGACTCAAGTCTACTAACCTTCGGGTTACAAGTCCAACTCCCTATCCATTAGGCCACGACTGGATTAATTTAGGGAGTATAGCTTGCCAGTTCCTGAATAACAGGTTGTAATAAAGTTATAAAGTTTTACCCAAATTTCAATTATATGGCAAATTTGTTTCTACTGTATTATTTGAATATTTTCTACCCTTTTTAAATTTACTGTAAAATAAACACCTCCTAGAGTGAAATGGGAATGCAATAAGAAAATAACACATTTGAATTTAGGTCAGTCATATTACATACACACACCTTACTCTCTACACCACTGTTCCAGTTACCTTTTGTAATTTTGTATGGCTTGATCAGACAATGGTAGGTAGAACCTGTGGACCTTGCCAGTAAGATGGGCTATTTAAACTCTGTACACTGTAAATAGACACTTTAATTAAGGCAACTTGATTTTCTTTTAGCAAAACGTGACTTGTGATCTCATGTGCAAAATTTGTTATGCTAGTGTGTTGCCAGTACTCTCTCTGTGGTTGCTAAGCTGTTCTGGATGGATTTTAGAATGTTACTATGCTGTTGCTAGGGTGTTCTGGGTGGTTCTTAGGCCATTTCTAGGTGTGTCTAAATTCTTGTCTCCATGGTATTTTTGTCTCCAGATATGGAACCAGTCTCTAAATTCAATCCATCATCATTCATCAAGCAGGTTCATTTGTAGTCTGATATGCAATTGCCATATGTTTGTCAAATATGTTTATGGAAATGTTTGTGGACTCTCATAGTATTGCATGTAATGGGTGCAGGTTCATGTTATGTGAGAGGAATCACAATATAAATTAACCCGTTATTCAGGAACGGGCATGTTAAATTCCCTAAAGCATGTCCAATTTAGAATGGATCAGTTCATCTGAGGGTTCATATCTCTTGGCGACTCAGAGAAACCTGAGTGGTTGAGGGGCACACAGGCCTCTTCCAGCTGCGCAGCTGGGCTAAAGTGTTGGCCTCTGGGTCACAGTTCGCACTGTTTCTCATAAGGGGTGTAAGACTTGGGAAAACCCTGGTGGAAAGAATTAGCTTGCACTGCAATTTGATACTGTGTAAAAGTATTCATGAACAGCCCTCATAGTGTAACTGGAAGATTGGATTAGTTTTATATTTAGATATTGCAATTAACATGATTGAGCTTGAATGCATCTAACAATTCATGTATTAAGAATATAATACTTTTGTGGATCAAAAAGATGTTTGGATGGTAATTTCCATATATGCAACTATGCATGTATTTCATGTTGAATATTTTGTCATGTTTTCTTTGTGAACAGAAAAATCATGAGACCATGAGAACAAGACCAAAATAGGGACAAAATAAAGAGAAGTGAGAAACTTAAAAAATGAACTACTTCAGATAAAACATTTTTACAAGATAAGAGTAACTTGGAAAACATTTAAGGACTGTTTTTTTTTCCCTTGAACCACTCAGATTATTGTGATTCATGGTTTCCTGTGTGAATGTTCTTCCTTGATCTGTATCTCAGTTAGGGCAATTGGATGCAACTCCAAAGAACTGTTATTTTTAGAGCTTGTTTAATTTCTACATTCTCATAAACCTGATTCATTTTGAGAAAATAATTTAAAAAGCACCATTTTATAAGCTGAAATTAAACGTTTATTTTTACAGAAGTTTATATAGCCTAACAAAATACAAATGCAGTTTCAGTTGTCACTGTGTCTTAAAATTATATTATTGTAATAAAATAAGTCAAGTTATGCTACAGTTAATAACTGTACCATCCAAATGCACAGACTAGCTCAAATGAATCAGACTCACTGATGCTTAAATCATGTTTATATTGTGGAGGTTGCATTTTATTATTCCCTCAGTTTTTTATAAAGTTCTGTATGTTAAGAAAAAATGGTACAAAAGTGAAGCAGTGTTTACAATGCTTATTGGAGTTCGTTACTGAAAGAACTTCACAGTTAGGTAAGTAACTGTCAAGCTGCTTAATAGTGCAATTTGTTCCTTATTTTTCATTGGTCATTCCTTAACATTAATTGTGATACATCAGTATGAGCAACACAATGAATTTATAAAATTCACATTCAATGAAATTCGGAAAACTTGAGGTCGTCCTCTAATATTTGACAAAGGTCAAGTAGAAGGTACAAAGAGATAATGAGAGTGACAGGCTAAAGAGAAGGAAAGCACATTTCCCGCTCAAGCTGATTAGAGCACAAGCCCATAATTACAGAACATCTGCACCCTGTGGCTTCTGTCAGCTCAGTCACTCTCTCCAAACCAGCAGAGCTTTCAACCCGAGATCCAGACTAGTTTCGCTTTTTCAAAAGTCTGTTCTTATCAAGACTCACATCTGAGGTCCAAACTATTTCAAATATACACATACCAGGGGTTTACATGGTCACATGCTTAACTGGATGCTTGGTCTGACAAGTCTGAGCAAGGAAAAATATACATGATGATAAGTTACAGAAACAATAGACATGTCTCCACTCTGTGTGCCAGCTCTGGGAAAAGGACATGGTCACTGCTTCTAGAATGTTTCAACATTGTAGATGGAGTACGGCAGGTGACAGCTGTAATTCCTTGCTGTTAAGCTTAAATGTACTTATAACACCTGTTGTCCTCTGTCACAATGTCTGATGAAGAACTTTTATGTATCGGAGTCATATGTCTGGACAAGCAAAAGAATTTCTGACTGATATGTATTTTATCTCCTTTCTATTTTTTAAATGATAAACAACTATGGTTATTGTTTGCATGACTCGTAATAGATAGCCTGGAATGAAAATACTGTTAAAACAAAAATCATATGCTGTTTTATAAATAAACATAATGATTGATTTTGCCACATACTAAAAATAAAATATTCTGTTCCAAATCTTTTGGGTTGCAACTTAATTGCAAGTACAACAATGTATGGATTCTATTTTGAAAAAAAAAAAAAAAGTTTTACAAATAACAGTATTTAACAGTATTTCTTGAACCAAAATGTGCTGATCTGTGGTTTAGAGCAAAAAATGTGAATATAGTTGCATATGTTGCCCCAGAAACAGCATGTTTAGTAAGAGTGGTACAGTTAGGAACAGCTTGACCACCAGCTAATGTCATGTTATTTGATACAGCCCTCCAAAACAGAAACAATACCATTCAATAAAAACATAGGGTTCTATATTCTGTTTCACAAATATGTGCTATGGAAACAAATATGGCCACAACTACCATGCTCCTGAACTGAACCCAATCCCATTCTGATTTGGCAAGAGAAAATAAACTAACAAGCAAAAAATAAAGTGATACTTACTGGTAAATTCTGACAAAACAGAGGTGTTAATTATCAGACCTAAAAACCCCACACGTAATAACCTAGAACACTGTCTAACACTTGATGGCTTCTCTGTCAGTTCTTCTTCATCAGTTAGGAACATAGATTTGCTGTTTGATAGCAATCTTTCATTTGAAAGCCATATTTCTAACATCTGCAAAACTGTGTTTTTCCATCTTAAGAATATATCTAAATTGCGTCCTTTGCTCTCAACCTCAAATGCAGAAATGTTAATTCATGCATTTATGACCTGGAGGTTAGATTATTTTAATGCTTTATTGGGTGGTTTTAATGCTTTAATGGGTGGTGCAGGGGTGCTATAGGGACCCGCAGCAGCCGCAGGCAGCCGCAGGCAGCCCCTGAGTCACCACAGCCTCCCAAAGCTTTTGATCCACCCTGGAGGCGACCTGAGACTTTGCCCCGTACAGCCTCCAGGGTGCCCACCCCGGTGATCTTTTTCCTATTTAGCACCCAAACTCTGGAACAATTTATCTAATACTGTTCGGGAGGCGGGCACACTCTGTCAGTTTAAATCTAGATTAAAGACACATCTCTTTACTCTGGCTTAGACTTAACACACTAATACACATTTATTAATCAAATAAAGGATTGTTAGGCTGCATTAATTAGAACACTCCCCTTAACACACGATGTACTCGTTACATCGTAAAAAGAATGGCATCTACGCTAATATTAGTCTGTCTCTCTCTTATTCTGTTCCTCAGTCCGTATCCAGATCAGATAAGTCCTTTACACAATCTGACATGTGCCTTAAACTGTGCTGAAAATTAGGTGCTGGGCATCTGGCTGGCCCCAACTAAGCCAGGTTTCTCCCAAGGTTTTTTCCCCCATTCTCTCATGAATGGGGTTTTGGTTCCTTGCTGCTGTCGCCTCTGGCTTGCTTAGTTGGGGACACCTGATTTCTAGTGATTATCGTTGTCTTAACTACAGAGACCACCTCTGCATTTGATAAATAAATAGTTTAATTCTTGTTATTATACATTAGCATCACTCTGTTCTCCTACTTGATAATGTTCAGTGCTTTGCTACAATCTTTATTGTAAACGTGCTATATAAATAAAAGTGATTGATTGATTGAAGTGATATGAATTTTCCTGAAATGTTCCATAGTTATTTCCAAGATGGATGTAACATAAAATGTATAACAATATATTACTAATATATTAAATATAATAGTATAATATATTATCAAATGGATAGTTGCAATCTATGATTAAGATTGGTTGAGTTACATTCAAAGCTGCTGTACGCTCTGTGTCATGCCTAACACTGGTCCTTAGCTGTTCTACATTTACTGTGTTTTGAGGTGTATTGCTTTAATATGTAATATCTACAACTGTGAGAAAAAGCCTACTGTGGTTTGTTCCTTTCTACACTCCATCTTTGCACTTTTTTCCCCTGCAAAAAAAGCCTTTTTATTCTTATAATGGTTAGTGGTAATGAATAATTAATGCTGACACTTACTATTCTACTGTACACAAGGCAGTATATGTTCAACAGATTTGATAAAAAAAAATTATGTGACATCTGTACACTGTTAAGAACCCTTTAGACATGAAATAATCTCTTTAATGGCCTTCTAGTTTTAGTTACAGTGTTGTGCAAGTCTTATTGAAAAGAAGAAGATACTTAACTTAATGCACATGAAAATGATTGATAGTGTTTGACGTTCCCATTAAAACAGACTGTCCTTTTCGTTAACAACACACTACCTCTGTGTCATAATGCTGGGAGGTTAAGCTTTTTTGACCTCAATGGGCCAACAAATCATCCATACCCTCCACCTCTGTGTCCTCCGTCTGACAATGGCTTATTAGTGTTGAGGGTATCAAAGCCTCTTTCACTAATGGCTCAGGCAGAGGCTGATGAAATGCACAGCTGTGGCCCACGTGTCCTAAGCCAACCCTAGTTATTCACTTTCTGACGCAGATCAACAAATTCCATGCATTACTATAATACACTACACACTTAACAGCACTTACCAAAGTAAGTGCATTAGCATTTGATCAGTACCCATCTGTGTTTGTTAGCACATCATCTCTGCTTGCAGACATGCACAGACTCAGTGCTGTCACCCACTGAGCGTGCAGTGTGTGCAGAAATATACAGTGCGGTTAATGTATTCAGAATCTTAATTATGGCTGCTTAATCAAAGCAACGGACCATAATGTGTAGTAACTCAAACATAAACTAAAGGATTTCCCCCATTAGAATGTCAATCTATAAAGTGGAAAAATATAGAAACACTCTTACGCAAATGCATTTCAACAGCTGAATTTCATGTCACGAGCAGTAAATGCTGATGCAAATTATATTATACACTGGATGCCACACATTCCTTGAAAGGCTATGTAGAGATATAAAAATAGACACCGTAGAAGAAACCCCAAAATGAAAAATTTAAATCTTTTACATTGTCATTTTGTCTTTGGAAATAGGTTTCGTTTTTTTATTTAGACTATTTATATTTATTTATTTTAGCTTATTTCAATTACAACAGACAAGCAGATTCAGAGCACTGGGGGTGCCAATTATAATTGAGAAAATAAATTAATTAATTAATGAATAAATTTCAGTCTGTTTCTCAAAAAAAAAGAAAAAAAAAAAGATATGGCTACAGAAGGAAATTTGCAAATTATGCATTAGTTTTATGGTCACTATGTTGTGAGAGTCGTGCCATTCTGCAAAAACCTTCTGTCTGTGTTCCACTGAAAAAATATGGAAAGTAAAATATTGCACAATAAATTTAAACAAACTTGAAACCTAAAATTTAAGGTCAAATTAAGACTATATCTTCAATATACATTAGCTTTGGGCACAGCTTTCTGCTTTTGTTAAGTGGGGTAAAAAGCCACAGAAAATTTGAAAATGAAAATTGTCCATAATACCAATTCCAAAAGTAGCACAACCATTTAGGGAGTTCATCTGAAATTTCGCAAGATTTTTTTCCATTGAAAGCATAAAGTTAAGGCCATTAAGTGGTGTGTGGAGGATTAGTCCATTTTCCAGCAGACATACTGTAGTACTTGGACCCAGGTATTACAAGCACACATTTTTATGAACTGAGCTTTAAATCTGGGTGATCTCTTTCTGTCCCATAATTTACAGAAATCCAGGACAGCAGCCTCAATCAGGGCTAATCCACTCTGGGCAGTGGCAGGAGATATCACTGCCTGGGAAAGCTTGGGTAGGCATTGGATTGGAAGTGCTCGCTCTCAACACTTGATATTTTCTGACTCTTATGCAAGACATACCAGCTGTGGCCAGTGCATGTTGAGTTTGGCTTTACATAACAGTCCTTGGGTTGCTTTCATTTCTCCTAAACACAGACCACAGTGCAAAGAATAACAGGGGTAGTGAAAAAGACAAGAAGTGGTTGCAAATGAACAAAAGAAGCAATGTTTCACTACATACAGGTTTTATCGCAAAAGCATTGTCAGAGGAAGGTCAGGGCTGTTCTATTCCTTCATTCTTCCCTCTGAAAAAGTGTTTTTCTATGTATCCATTTTCTTGAACACTTGAACAGGGCGTTTCACAATGCATACTTTAGAGTACTTATTACAGAAAAAAACACACTTTAGAACACAAATACATGTGCATGTAAACTGAATGCATGTTTCTGGGATTTTTATTTCATTAATACTTCTATTGTCTGAAATATGGTTTCTGTTGAATGTACTGACACAAATTTATAAAAAACTGAAATATTTTTAAAGTTATTTCCATTCAGTATTTTCTAATGATAATCTTTGAATTTAATACACTTAAAATATATTAACTTCAGATATAAAACTCCAGTTTACATAAAATCAAAGATTTTAAATTTGCTCATTTTATTAACCAAATCACATTAAAATAAATGCATTCTTTAAATTCACATACGATTATTATACCTGATTTAAAATGTACAGTAAAATTTAATTTTAATTTGACATTGTAATTTGACAAGTTGGGAGAATGCATTTACGACCCAAAAATGTAAATTATTTTACTCACCCTGAAGCTGTTCTAGGTGTATATAACTTTCTTCTTTCAGACAAATACAGTCTGAGTTTTTTTTTAACTTTACCCTTGGTTCTTCAAACATTGGTAATGCTGGTGGATGGTGGCCTTTATTTCAAAGCTCTGTGAATCGGATATATCCGCAAGTACTGCGTCGTAAAACTAACCTATACACCGTATCATATGTCCTCTGAAGCAGATGGGTTTTTGTAACAAAAATATTTTTAGTGTTAAAATTATAACGTAATTATAACGTAAATAACTGACTGACTCGATGTACGATGCACGACTCTTTCTTTTTGGAATTTTCAGTGTGAACACACTAATAACACGTAATAGTTTAGAATAAAAAAGTCCATAAATCGGGATGCACCAGTAAAACATATTTTTTTTACATCAAATTTAGTTCCTACTCTGGCAGAATTTCAGAAATAGCAAATGGATTAAATCAGTATGCAGTTGTATACATTTTGACTGTACATACTGTACCTTTGCAGTAACTTCAAATGTATTTATATTTGCATTTTAGACTTCAAAGTATAAATACAACCACAATGCATCATGGGATTAGCATAGTCTTAGTATCTCAGTACATAGTACTGTATCTCTATATTTGTCTGACTTCAGGTACTTTGACCTTGTTAAATGAGGTATTTCAGCTTTTTATTCAATACATAAAATTAATAGACAGAGATCTTGCAGTTCTGAAATGGTTCAAAACAGAAGCATTTGTAAATTCTGACTAATAATTTACTTGCTTATTATTCAAATAATAATTTCTTTGGAGTCCATGTTGAAGGTGCTATCTGTCATGGGGAACACTCTTGAGTCATCTTGCTCTCCTCTGACCCTGCTTTAGCCTTACTAATCACGTCCTTTGCAGTGACCCTAATAACACACTGGGTGACTCCTCTTTCATGGTCGTGTAATTGCATCTGCAGAATGCTGCTCTGATCTGTGCTAAGCCTCAGGCCTAAATCCTCTTCAGTCTGTCTATATTTACTTGCTGTGGGCCCACATTGGAAGCTTGGTGCTCCTCTGGGCTAAAGGTCTTGGTCTAGTGTCTGAGAGAGGATTTCCCCTCCTTCTTCCTTTTCTGAGCCTTCTTCTACTTCATTATACCTTTATACTCATTCTGACGCAATACATAAATAAATAAAATGAAAAAAATAACTTTAGCACCACTCCACCTTTACAAGCTCAGAAGAATTAACTTAAAGCCCTTAATTTAACATGACACTGCAGAGCTGATGACTTATATTATTACAAAGTTAAGTGTTGTAACGATGAAATGAGGGCTGGCATTAGCACAGAGCAACAATTATTTAATTTCAAGAAAATGGAAGTTGTTTCCAAATGACTCTGTGAACTTATTATTCGTTTATGAGCCAAGAAGTATTTTGAAATGAAAAGTTTTGGGTTGGTTTTAGGTTTGTAAAGCTATGTCCACATTGTTCAGGCCAAACACACTCACCACAGTTTCATTACATTTCTTCAGCTTTCCAGGACATAGCTGGTCATTGGCAGGTCAATGCATGGCTTCCAAGGCTTAGATAAACAGCCATTATTATTGTTATATTTGGCCCTTACCGCGAGACCCTGAAGAAGACTATGTGCACAGCTGCACTAGAGGCATGGCCTAAGAAGATTTTGAGCTTTTGTCAAAAGGCGTAATTTATACGCTTTAAAACAATAGTGTATTTAGAGTAGCACTGCTATTTCCCAAATCATATTTTATTATTACTATTATTTTCATTTAGAGACCAAAAGATCAGTAAGTTAGAATGAGTTTCAAATGAATTATTAACAAACTAACTACAAACCTTCCAAACCTGTAAAACCTTAGTTTGTTTTTGGAACACAATTTAAAATATTTTAGATGAAAACTGGGAGGCTTGGGACTATCCTAAAGGGGAAGTACACAGAACATAGTGATTTCTAAAGAGCAGTTTTTGACAGGGTAAAATGAGCGTATTTTTTACACTATCTTTGAGAATTTTTTTCATGAATTATATTACAAACTTTCCATTAAGACCCTAAAGAATCATATTAGCTAGTGGAAAATTGGCTTTGTATGACTCCTTTAAAAGGACAGTCCATTTGGAGCTGCCATTGCACAGTACCTGGTGTTTCATATCGCAATCCTGCTGGCACTCAAACTAGTCCCCAGTGTGCTTCTGATGATCACTCATGTTAACTACTATTTCTTGCCAAACAGACTGCAGTTCTTGTAATACACAGAAAACTACCACCTGATCAAGGTCAAAAGTTTAAAGTGTAGTTTTAAACCCTGAAATATGGTCAATGGTTTGGGGTCAAGTCTAAGAAGAGAAAAGAGCTTTCCGAAGTGTGGAAACTCAGTTAAAACCCAGTAGGTCAAAGGTTTTCTCTGACGCTGCCATAACTGGTTTTATTTCTTTAGGTGCATGACACCATTCCAGTGCACTGATAACAGGGCAGTCATCATGTGACTTTCATAGCATTTAAAGTTTGTATTCCTTTTTCCAAAAAGCATCTTTGGTTTGTAATTTAAGCAATGTACTAAGACTGCTCAAGCCACACCTCAGGAATTAATGGAATCCTGTTCACTCTGAGGTATACATCGTATTAGAATTTTCCGCATAACAGCCAAGTGACATGATGAAACATCATATGGTGTCATCCACCACCTGGTCTAATTGATCACAGATGAAACATATCCCAGTGGCCATGGAACCTTATGAATTCAAACACTCTGAATGAAATTTAAGCCACAACAACCACTTTGATCTCTTTATAAACATGATGACAAGCCCTTTCTCAGAGCCATAATAAAAGACTTTCTCAACAAAGGAAAATATTGTTCCACTCATTAGTTTTATCAGTACAACATAGCCTTGGGCAACAGATTGCATAACCTCTTTGAAACTAAAAGGTGTTTTCTTAAATAGACTATAAAGAGGACAAACTAGAAGCCAGGAAAGTATGAGGAAAGAAGAAATTTGGTAAAATGTCATTTGCCCCAAAGGTAAATTCCAAATGTTTTTATTAGAAACGGGTAGGGAGAACAAACTGACATTAAGTGACAGTCTTTTATGGTTTTACTTTCCAAAACAAACTCTTTAGATGTTGTCGCTTGAACTGTTTGTGAAGTTGCAATGGACACATAGTGAAATATTTTCTCAGTGTGGCAGGTGTCATATCGTTAAGCAACATCCATCCTGTCAGGGCAAGAGGCTGTGATGAAAAGTATAACTGCAGTTGTGCAATTCCAGATTCACAACACATTTGATTTTTAACTAATAAACACACATCAATATGTATTACATGGCGATATTATGACTCATTTATGACTCATATCAAAGTGTTCCTTAGTAAGTGTTTTAAATGCATTGTGTTATATCAAACTGCCTTTCATGTAGAGGCATGATTTATTTGTGTGTATGTTATTGTCATAACGGAAGCTCCTGTACTGCCTCCTCCGAATCACCATAGGGAACCTTCACCTGAGTACTAACCGGTATTCGGACTCCGTTTCCACAATGCCTCTTACCTCGAACTGAGCACACACCTGCACCTCATCACCACACACTTACTGATCACACACACACATAAAGATGCCATTCAGTGCAAAGTCTTGATTTGCCACGGCTGTCATTTCTGAGCGTTTCCCTAAGTGAGTTTTGATCTTGTTACTGACTCTGGACTATTTATTTCCTTGCTGATTGTTTGCTGCCTGCCTCGACCTTGCCTTCTTCCTCTGATCTGTGATTGTTTTCTTTCTGCCCTGAACTGCCCTCTGCCTGTGTACCTCGACTCTGATTCTGTTTGTTTTTTTGTTTTTTTTCTGACCAAGCCTCTATGACTACTTCATTAAAGACGCTTTAACCCCTTAAACTCTGCGGAATTACAGAATTACATTCAAGTTGTGCCTTGAATTTTTAACCCTTTGCATGCACCAATAACCCCATATGTGGTACC
>JAUCMU010000097.1:21900505-21921434 GCA_032275025.1 Enteromius treurensis | reverse complement strand
ATTTAAATCTACAGTAAGTTACTGGCAAACAGCTGCCAGTAATACTGTAATTTCTACAGATTTTTTTAACAGTGTACGTATAATATACATGGACATATGATACACCTGACGTGTAGTTTCACCAATAATATATCCATCACTTTGATGATGTTATTTCCACAGAGCACCTCTCTGATGCTTGACCATTGGAACAAATGTCCAAGACACTTTACTATCTCTTTCAGATTCAGAGTGGCTTCAATCTGTAATGTTAAAAGCAATATGTAAATAAAAGTGACTTGACTTGACTTAAAAAAATGCAAAGCAGCAACAGAGAGCAAAACCCTGTTACTGTTAGTTACAGCTTTTGAGTTAAAGTCATCCTGAAAAAAAAAACAGAACTAACAACGCCTCGAAAAGTGTTAAACAACACATCATGAGGCGGCAACAGCTTCACAGAAATATTTAGAAATCTTCAGAAAATAGCAGACACTTGTAACCCTTTTTACGATATAATAACAGAGCAACAGGTAAATAGTTATCTTTAACAGTATTTGGACCAGTAACAGAAGATGTTAAGTCTTTAAGAACCAGTGGGTTGACATCAATAAAGACAGAGAACAGTAATTTTCGTTGTTGTGACCACTCAACAGGACAAATAATAACAGGGTAATAATTTAGTTCAGAGAATGTATATAAAGAAATAGGAAAATAATAAAGCCGGCATAAGTTTCCCTTAAAACAAAAGAAATAAAACCCAGTTCCAAAAATAGTCTTATAGCTCGTTGGGGCCCTTTTTTTCCGGGTTACATCAGTGTCATGGCAGCATCAGTATCTATCCCGGTATCAGTATGCCAGTGCTCGTGGATCCTACCACACAATCCGTGAAGGAGGGAAAGTGAGACTGCGCATAGACTTATGCTCGTGGGTCAGAGGCTTGCCACCGAATGTACACTGGGAATCTTTCAGGGTTTCAGGGTGTGAACATCCAATCCAAATCCAACCGGACAGATTTCAGCTCCAGGTCGGGCGTAAATTCCGATCCGTGTGCATGACTGGAATGAATCTAGCAAAAAAAACCTGACCTACTGGTTGGCCAGAGGAAATCCAAAAGCTCATTACATTCATATTCTGTCTATCTCATGCATTATCACCAACCAATAACATTCCACTTTATATCAACTGGTTCAAATCATGTTCTCTAGAAGGTTTAGTCGTATGACCATAATATATCAAGTATCAGATCCAAGTGTTTATAGTGGTGAACTATAAATATATCCTACAGCGCTTTTACATCCATGGTCATTCATTTTAAACAAAACAAATTTCAAGTATTAATGCTTATTGCTATTCAAAATAGTAACAAACTCACAATTCAATACAATTGAGAACTACAATTTGTGCTAAAAAAATAACGCAAGAACATTCATAAAGATCTAGGCAGTGTTGCCAGATTGGACGGTAAGTTGCATTCAGATGTTCAGCTGTGTTCTTCAGCATCATGTGAAGTTACAACCAACAGCATGTTCCTTGTTCTGCATTTAAAGGTAACGGGCCTGTCTGTCTCTCTCTCTCTCTCTCTCTCTCTCTCACGCACGTTAATCCGCAGTGAAATATAGCAGAAGTAATAATGAGGGTTATTTTAATGCTATTACTATTCAAATAGATAATGTAATCTAACGTTTTTTAAATTTTATTATGAACGAATTAGGTATTATTTTACAACAATAATCTTACAATCCACTGTAAAAGTTCATTGTGTGTGAGGAGAAAGGACATAGATGTGAACGGGTTATGTTGTAATTTTGCCATTATGTGTTTTTGTACTAAGTTACTTGTGTTTGTCGCTATAGCTGCAGTAGAGGACATTAAGTATTGCCGTTAAAATAACTGATCGAACTGAAACAAATATTAATCAAATATTTTGGGCGGTTTTGTGCGCGTTTGGGCGGGTTTTGGACAGTTTTTGGGCGGGGAACCATCAACTCTATCTGGCAACACTGGATCTAGGAGGTACTAGTAAGGCTAAGCGTGCTTCATCATCCCTCCCTGCACCGGTAACAGTGAGAGAATGCACTAAAATTTGACCTCTTAACTCACTGACACGAAATTCACATACATATGCTTTAACACTTTTTCTCCTTTTACACACATTGATATAGAATGCAGCATCGTTTGCAACCCAAATGGAAATAAACAAATTTTTCCAAGGATAAGGGCGCGTATGTAGCACTAAGCACCCAAGCTAGCAGGGTAGCTACACTCACATTAGGATCGTGATACAGCATTGAATAGCTATTACAACAACAGCCCTTCTAAACGGCAGCTTATCAACTGTTACCATTTCCAGCATAATTAGTTCCTTTACAGGTAACCTAACAGGTCTCAGAGTTTTTTTCACTCACCGTTGAGTCAATGAGTGGGTCTCTCTAAATTGGTTGTCTGATCAGCGGCAGCCAATAGGGTCAGCTTGGCGTACGACCGTTTCCTTGTGGTAATGCCTGGTATTGCAGATAGTTCAACACATGGGCAAGGAATTTCTTGCGCTCCTTTTTACTTGCCATTGTCACAGAGTTTTTGCTTTAGGAATGAGCTCATTGTATATGTTAATTAATTAAGCAGGGGCGTTTCGACGGCGGAACATTCAGCTGCACACAATTCCACGGTCATTTGTGATTTATAACCGAATGACTGGCGTACGCATGGATTTCGTGCGTACGTTCGTTTTCTCTGAATACAGTTTTTGCATTTGATTTGCTTTGCCATTTTAAAAAACCACTGCTGTGATCATTACATTTTACATCAACTCTTTTGAAACATATTAAATGTCTGCCTTTTCATGCAAATGGTTTAGCCAGAAATATATTTGTATTTTTTTTTTTTCCTCACAACTTGAAAATGTGCAAACTGAATGAAAATAAATAATGACCTCAAACTGGAGGTCAAGGTGTTAAATATGCATGTAGATTTTTTAAAATGCTTTGAAATGAGCGGCAGAAAATATAAAATATAAGAATAACTGATTCAGCTAAAATGAAATTGAACAGCTCATTACCATTTTTCTTGACAAATAAGTCACATATAAACTCCGCCTACTGTTATAATTTTAACAGCCCGATGTGACAAATGTCACCACAATATCTTCGTAACTTGTTTTAAATAATTTTGTTCAAGAAATGCATTAAAACCAGGTTAAGTTTAATCTAGGATGTGTTATTTAAACATTAGAATTGTTGCATGGGTTAAAACATGCATTTAGTAACAAAAACAAACATTTTAAAATAATTGCTGAATCTGCAACATGGGCTATCCAGACCACCATTTTGGAAATGTTGTTCTGTCAACAAAAAATGCAAATATTGTCACGTGACTGAACCTGGGTGTGGATTATATGTGATTTAGGGACTTCCCACAAGATCTAGGGGGGCGTGGTTGGATCCACATCTAGGGGATGGAGATTGGTAGGTTTAGGGGTGGAGATAGGGAGTTTAGGAATCAGGGGGTGGAGATGGGTAAGTTTAGGAATTAGGGGTGGACATGGGTAGGTTTAGGTATGTAAGGTAGGAGTTGGAGGATCTGGATCGAACAACACCCCCAGGATCTTGTTGGCTTGAATTTGTCATTAAAATGTCATCAAGTTTTATTATTTTGTCAAATTATTTTATGACAGAATATCTATTTTATTTAATATTGTCTAAGTATGTCAAGTTGTCATGACATAGACACTGACAGATTATGAAGTATTAGTTTATGTCAAGTTCACAACTGTGAAAAAAAGTGAACAATGTCATCTTTTGCATAAAACAATGACAAAACTGAACGAATGACACTTAATAACAGCTGTCATTAACATGCATAAAACCTTCATATTCCTGACGTATGTCATGTCATGATTATGAAGCTGTCATGTCAGTCTTATGCCAACCAATCTGACTTTGTGATTTAATAATTGATGCGTCAGGAATCTACCTTTTTGATTTTGGAGATTTCAAGACTTAAGTAATTTTAAAGGAAATAAAATGCAACTAATGGTCTTTTTGACATGCCTTTTTATTTTCAGTATTATACAACTTTAGAAGTATAAATATTTGTTTAGTATACAACATCTATGACATCCATAGAGTTTTCTGTGGGTGATGTACAAAACTCAAAACCACATCTCTTATTGCACAGATCCTAAAAGACAATGATAAGCAGAATCATCTACATAAACACTGTTTTCACACATAGAGAGAAGAAAGAAAACTCCAGAAAACAAGCAAGAACATACTGAACTAGAAGCACAACATTAGGCTACCACACCAACGGTCTTCAACAGCAAGTGTCTGCTAAGAGGAACTCTCACTCTCACACACACACACACACACGCACACCGATCACAGGATAACTGCCTGTGATGCAGCACATTAATTTGGCAAATAACGCAAATGTACAAAATATACATCCATGAAGTAGTTGTAAACAAACATTTAATGTGCTTCTTAAAGGATTTAAACATTAACGGTCTGAAAAGGTAAGAAGGAAAAGAAACACCAACAACATAAATGCCTGGGGATAATTCATAGCAATACTATCGATACTGGAGAACAGACAATGCATATGTCCTATAAAACATTCACATTTTATCATTAAAGTTTCTATTATGTTTGCTCAGAATCTCTTCCCCAATTTCCCAATAAGCATTGTGTTTTTAATCTTAAGGTGCCTCGTAGCTCTTTAGACCTCCTAAGCTACGTTTGTAAAGCCTATAATGAACTGAAACATCAGTCTGCTAATACAAATGTCTACAATCTTTCCATTATAGATTATCTTTACACAGTGCATTCTGTTGTTAGTTACATATGCAGATCTGTGTGTTCAGCTCAGATATATACTCTGTTTACATAAGACATTAAATCACAAGTACTTCAATATCATACGGTAATATGTTTCACAATATAGGTATACTGAAACTGGCCTAGATACACAGCCGCTTTACTTTAAGTTGGTACGTGATGTATGCTTTACCAGCAGAGCTATAGCAGATTTAAAGTTCAGACCAAACGTTATCAAAGGGCACAATTCATCCTCTTCTCTGTTCTGATGCTAACTTTTAGTGGTCATTATGCAACTGCTTAAAAGGTCAAATCAAGCAAAACTAATGACAAATATGTTTTTTTAAAGTTTGAGCACAAAAAAGAAGGAAAGGTGTTGAAGGTAAAAAGTGCAGGAAATGCGCTTGGTGGTCCTATTGTGTGATGTTAATAGCACAAATGCATTACGTAAAGTATTACACAATTCCCGTTTGCAAGTGCTGAACCTTGCATATGAATATGTAAGAAATACGATTGGACATGAAAAACGAACATGAAGTTCCTGACGTTTACCAGAAGTGCTCACTACCAGGCCTGACATGTTGCTAAAACACATTTGATTATCCTCGTATAAGCCCTTGTAACCAAACCAGGGGAAGTATCATGTCAAATGTTAGCCCTAAAAGCTTGGGACATAAAAGACATTTTACTTTTTGAAAAACAGATTGTATATAATCTACATAGTTAGCAAACCTTAAGCTTGGGGTAATCTTTCAGTCTCTGAAACTTGACTTTTATATAGGGTGCTACATCTGCCTTGTCCCGGTTTTATGTAAATGCACGATTTCCTTGTCAGTGGCGTCAAGTATAATAAACATTCAGAGAGCAACTCTGCTGCGTCACTTAAAATACATATCTGACAAATGCATGTGGTTAAGCCCTACATACCTTAGTGAATCTTCAAGTACACTTCATTTCAGTGAGACTATCATTATTCTGCTAGTTTACACTCTATATCAGCACAATTACTGAGCAGATAACATCACTAGGAGACTAACATTAAGTACAGTATACAAACATATTATGACATAGCAAAATATATACATATAAAACATACAACACTCATTCTCAACTGACCCCTCTGTACAATTACTGCTGCTGTATTTACAATATATTGCATAAAAATTAATCCTTACAAATGTATGTGAAAGGAATGTGAATTTCACCATGACCTGCTAATAACAGCAAGTCATATTTCCCCAAAAAACTCTAAGGCCCCTTCCACTACAATTCCAGAACCATAAGATGATTCCAATATAAAATAGTTCCAGGTGAGAAGCGCAGGACAAAGTGCTTTCCCTCTGTGCACCACTACCCAAAACAAAACTTTGTTGACAAGGTCGTGAAAAAAAAAAAAACAAAAAAAAAAAAAACAAAACACAATTGGTGAAAAAGATAAAAATAAATAAGTGATCTGTTCTGCTTGCAGAATGTAAGCCACATCAATAGCACCATTGCTACATATTTTCCTAGTGGTTTTAAAATACATCAGTTACCAGCGTAATACATAATAACGCTAGCCTGAATAAGCGTGAAGCTTTTTTTTTATTTATTTATTTTTTTTTAAACACAGTCAGTTAACATGCACCTTCATCTCTAAATTTGAGGTGCTCTTTGTTTGGTACAATTACACTCAACCATGATTGGCACAGTTCATTTAATCCTTAAAAAAGGCATCTACACTCGGTCTCCCCAATTATTGCACACGCCACACGTGACATCACATACAATACAATTACTAATTTTGGCGCTTCTGTGAGATCTAAAACAAGACCACAATTCAGCAGCAAAACAAGTCAACATTCAGCCTACACCTTTTTTTTAGACATAATATTAACGGAGCATGATAGATCACAACACAAACGAACAAATTCATCTCTGGTTTCTTATGAAAACCCAAAGTAACAGCTTCACCGGTCCTCAGATAGAAAGGGTTCATGATATTACATATAGACAAAAATGATGTTTAAATCCTCAGTCTTTTTAAAATTCAATATGCTTGGCAACTACAATACAATACATCACTTTTTACAAGTTGAACCACGCGGTGTATCCTTTGTTTGTTTAGGACGGACTGAATCTTTTTCAGTAGTAGTACTATCCTTTGCCAAAGGCATGCCTCTTGATAAGTCTTTGCGGTTAGTTTTAGGTGCAGATGATGTATCTAGTGTAGGTTCCTTTCTCTTCTTGTCCACTTGCTCTTTTCGGTTGGATGAATTTTGCTTGTCAGTCACCTTTGACTCACTAGAGGCATGCTTAGGGTCAGGACTGGATATAATAGTAGTGGTTGTCCCTATGGGATCACTTGTGCTGGAGCCCTTGAGAGACTCTGATCTTGGAATATCAATTCTGGACTTCACATGTTCCTTTGAGGAAGGTCCAAGTGATTCAACTACAGAAGTGTTGCCCTTACCCGTAGGAAGTCCACTAGAGACATGGATTTTAACCGCTGGCACAGGCAACACTGGCACAGAACCGAATTGAGAACCAGTGCGGGTCTCTTTATGAGGCTGAGATTTAGGTGTAGACAAGCCAGACTCTCTTAGCTCCTTTGGTTTTACTATGTTGTCTTTGACAATAGGCTGTAGCTGTGCTATGTTTTCCTGCTTTCCCTTATCTTCAACTGCCTTCCCAAAAGACTGCGTAACAAGCGGAGAGTCTACTCTGGGCTTGTTTTTGGAAATCAAAGGGGTTTGTTTTAGTGTAGCGCTACCAGATGGTTGCATCTGTTTTATTGCAGTCTGTGCTGGACTTGTTTCTGTCATAGACACGTCCATAACTTGCTTCTTGGCCTTCTGAATATTAACATCAGCAGCAGTCTTGGATTTCTGCTTTACTTCTGTTTTAATTGTGGATTGCACATGCACAGTGTCTTTTGTTGAAGTGTCACAACTTCTAGTCTTGGGTGGGCTTCCACCCGTGTCCACTGATGTGATATTCATGTTTACTTGGCTTCTGAAGATGGCTTCCTGCTTTTCACAGTTTTCTGAAACTTCAGCTTTGACTGAAGGGTTAGAGGCACAAGTAACCTTTTCACTCATACTGGATTTGGAGTCCTTTTTAGAAGCCATTTTATCTCTCGAGTCCATTTTGTCTCCACAAGCTGGAAGGGTTTTAAGATCCTTCACCATTAACTTGGATTGGCTACTTGCCTCCTCTGCATTAACTTTGTCTGCATGTTGATTTTTGTTTAAACCCAGTTGAGACTGATGGGTTTGCATACTGAATTCTCTGCTACCACTTGATGCACCGGAATTTTGTGTTCTGTCTGAGATTTGTTTGGAGAGCTGAGCTGAAATACTCGCTGTCTGTCCATTTGCCAAACCGACAGAGCTTGAAATTTTGGCACAAGTCTGATCAGACTGTGGAGGTTGGATGGTGGTTGTTTTTACTTCAGCCAACCCAGAAAGTTGTGGGGTGGTGCTTACACTAGATTTGGATTTTGAATCAGTAGCAGGCATGTCTTTCAATGGGGCAGCATTGGCAGATGGAGAGGTTTTTCTTTGTAGGGTAGGCAATGAGCTTTTAACAATAGTGGTCTCGTGTGCATCTGATGGTGCCGACACAGTGGATTTTATGACAGAGGAAGCTAAAGACTGATTCTGTGAGATGAGTGCTGTTTCTTTGACAGATTTCTCTGGTTTAGGCTGCCTTGAATCAGGATTTGAGGTTGAAGTACCAGCAGTTCTGTCTCCCAGTGTAGACTGGGAAAAAAAGTTTTTCTCCAAACTTTTTACTTTTTTGCTAGATGTTTTACTTTCCTTCAAATCTTGAAGATGCTCAGGATTGATGTCCAGCAAGTCCTTGGTGCTACAAGCCCTATCCTTTCTATCTGTCACAGTCTTGGTTTTAGCCAAAATTGGGCTTGATGTTGCAAGTGCAGTGTCCATAACATTTTCTGACAAATGAACCTGCTTGATTACAGCAGTGGTCTTTGTATCAGCTGGTTTGTCTTTATTTTTGCTATCCTTCTTCGTAGAAATTACTGGACTGTGTGAACTAATCAGTGTCTGAGTCAGCCTACTATTATTTTTGTCAGAATTTGCTTCTGGAATTTGCTTTGCAGAGTTGAACTGAGAATAAACAGCAGAAGACACTGGGATTTCTACAGGTTGATGTGTTCTACTAAGAACCGGTTGTATGTGCCGAGTTTCGTTTTGTTTTGGAGATGCATCCTCTATATTTTCCATGTCATCTTCCTGGTCTTCATTGCTGACTTCCCTGATGGAGGGTGTTTTCCCACATGCAAAGTGTGCATTGTGTCGTGCAGCTCTAATCTCCTGAGCTGTCTTTAGCCTAGTCTCTGATTTCACACTTGTGTCCATGGACTCCACTTTAGTGGTTGTAATCTGCAACTTCATTCCATCATTACATTTATTTCTATCATGCAAGGCCTCATTGCAAGCAGAACTTATTGTAGAATCTTTATTGGAAATTGACTCTTCTTTTGTAACCGTTTTACTGCTCAAATACACATTGTCCTTATGTTTAAGTTTTCCACAAAGGTCTTCTGCCAACATAGTACTTTCAACATGGCTGTCTGCCATTTTGAAAAGACATGTGTCAGTCTTGGATACCCGAGGTCCAGAAAGCAGACCAATGTCCAAGGTGCCTTCTAGTGGCTTTAAAGAGGAAACAAGCCTTCCCTCCAATTTATACTCAGAGGAGGTCTTTCTGATAGGACCATCAGAAGAAATCATCTGAAGTTTTTCTACTGCACTCTCTCCTCTTCCACTAAAAAGCTTGGGGGCCAAAGTTTCAGAAGTGCAGTGGATGTTGCACACGCCCCCTTTAACATGTTCTAAAGCTAACGCAGAATCCAGCTGAAGACTTTTGGACCTGGTGGTGTTGAAATGAATGCTTTCATGAACACCAGAGGATATTCGACACAAGGAGTCCTCCCTATCCTCAAAAGACTGTCTCCTTCTGGCAAACTCCATGTTGGAGGCTTTGAAATCTGGTTTATTGCTTTCCTTCATTGCCCGAGACATTTGGCGATCTGACTGACATGAAGGTGACCTCCCATTCTCACTTAAAAGTAATACACAGTCTACATTGGTGACAGACTCAGCAATGCTCTCACAGACTCTTGGATTTAATTTTTTGTAAAGGACATCCTTCAAAGTAGCATTTGTAGACTTGTCCAGGGATCCAGACTCAGAACCCTGGGGTCTCACACTGGGACGTGTAAGGACACTCCACTCCTTATCTTCAGCAGCACATTCCACATCTTGCACAGTGTCTTGTTTTTGCATAGACTCTCCTCTCTCAGCCCAGTCCTGCCTCTTCACCACCACTTTAGCTTTCAGCTTCTCGCGATCTAACTCTTCTACTGACTCCTGACGACCAACTTTGCGAGTAACAGGCCGCTTTAGGCAACCCTGTTCAGCAGGCCTCACTCGAGTAATGGTGGGTGGCTCACAGGAAGTGCTCTCCTCTATGGATGGTGGGATATGCTCTCCTCTAGATGAGGCCTCCCCTTGAGACTCCTCTTGGGTGACCTCCAAACTGTGCTTTCGGGTACATAAATGTTTTTTGTCACCAGCGTAAGAAGGCGAAAGCTTCTCCTCAGATTGAACTCGCTTCAAGAGTGGGGACCGAGGAGGCTCTGCACTTTTAGGTCGTACCATGTGGCGTACAATAGTTGGGGGTGAGTGCATTTTGGCAGGGAAGGCCTGAGAAGATTTGGAGCTTCCCACAGTGTGAGTCAACAAGGGAGATGGTGACCGCTGAGGGGAAGTTGGCTGAGGCTGAGGGGTTGGGGAGGGTGTGCGAGCCAATGGTGACAGGGGAATGCTTCCTGCTGATTTACGTCGACCCTGACGTAACCGTCCAGGTAGTTTTGGACCCAGGCCATGCAATGTGCTGGGTCGGATGTGGCCAGAGCCAGCTGGTGAGTTAGGTGCGCTGGAACTGGGGGAGCTACTTTGTGATGAATTGGCACCTGGATGAAAGAGTGGAAAGGTAAAACACAAGATAAATGCCAATTGTTTTATTAATACTTTCATTCAGATTTCATAATTTCACACTGAACTGAGCAGATGCACAGAACACAAATATTGACATCCCTTCATATTTATTTATTTTTTTACATCATGTCTGGGTAATGTAAGACACACATACCTGACTGGCTGAAGTCAGGTGTTGGGCGAAAGGCAGCTGTGGGGGAGCGTGGTGAGAGACTGTGTGTGGGAGATCCAGGTAGACTCTCTCCTGAAGACAGTGAGCGGTTTAATGAGGAGAAACTACGGCTGGTGTGTAAAAGTGGAGAGGGCTGCATGGCAAAACGCTTGAATACTGAACGCCGCCTGGAGAGAAAAAGAAAGCTTAAACTGAAAAAACACACTGGATGATGAAATTATTATACATACTGCCTAAAGTTTTAAATAATATTTAATATAGCAGGTCATATACTATATATACACTAAACTGCAAGCAACAGAAAAGTGCTAATTTTCCATTCTCAACGGTGTGTACAAAAATAATGCAGCAACAGCTACATCTAGTGGAAAAGGGGGTTCTTGCTACTGAGATGTAGGCAATTTATCCAAATATATGTGGTTATGTACTGTAAATAAAAGTTTGTAAAACTCGAAAAATAGCCATGAATAATGGTATTTTTGGGGGGTTTTACCTTTCTTGAGTTTTTTCTTTCTTCGGCTTCTTGGTTCTTCTCACCATTTTGCTTCTGTAACTATTTCTTCTAGCTGGACCAGTTTTGATAGAAGTGTTTTCGAAAGGAGTTGTGGAAATTGCCACTTTACTTCCACTCTGTGAAACAAAATCATATGTCACGTACAGACATACTATAACACAAAATTTAAAAAAAAGCAATTGTAGTTGTAGGTTTAACATTGGTTGTTTTATTGTTACCTTCAGCAATAGTTCTACCACCTCAGTGTGAAGTAGCCCATGAACTGTTTCTCCATTTACATGAGTGATCAGGTCTCCAGCCCTCAGACCAGCCTTGTGGGCAGGGCCACCATCCTCTACATTCTATTTCCAAACAATGCAATATACATAGTAAATTATACATGGTTCAAAACCTTTCAATGTGTGTGATGCAGTTAACTGAGATATGAAAATTTAAAGTGAGAATGCATTCTGTCATTTATGAAGTGGCATGCTGGACAGCCCTGTCACACTTACCCAGACCATGTGATAAACTGTATAAACATCACTGTCACAGGCGTAGACCCGGATTGCTCGCAGAGTAAAGCCAAACTTCTTCCCTGAGCTGTGAATGATGATTGGCTGACGACAGACGACACCACTAAGGGAGGAGTCTCGGCTGGGGGAGGAATCTCTAGAGGATGGGTCCGATGACAGCGAGTATGGAGAAATGGGGCTTGCTAATGGTGACACACCAAAAACATCTGGGGGGAGTAAATCAATCAATCATATGACTGGTGCTTTGCAACAAGGTAACCCATCTTTCAAAAAACCCATGACATAGACAGTAGCAAACACTTGGTCACAAAAAATAAAGATACTTGCCTCCAGGAATCATGAGTGACAGAGCGCTTGTAGATACAGATTTTGGGACTTTGCTGACTGCACACGGTTTCTCTGTGGTCTCAGGTTTGGGAGCAGTCAGGAAGGAGGCCGTGTCAGAGGAGGGTTTACAGGAGCTTTCCAGACTATCTTCTCCATCTCCCTGTGATGGGGCCTGATCTAGATGCTCAGAGAAACTGCCTACTCAAAAAAAAAAAAAAAATAAATAGAAAGAGAGAACAGTTGGTTCTAACAGTTATTCAACCTACTTATTGTTACATTTGTATTATTTGATTCTCTTTAAATATATTTTTGAATATGAATATTAATTACTAAGGAAAACTCAAAATTCAATCAACATAAAATACAGTAAATACACAGTAACTTCATGGCTATAGTGCTGCATGCACCAATACCATGTGAAAATGTATTGCATTTATTAATGTTTTATACATTAAGTCTCTTGAGACCTCAAACACATTTAAACATTTATTTAGTTATTGTGGAGGACGTTTGATGCCATCTCCTTCAAATCATCCCTGTATACCTGAAAGGGTGGAGTTACTGATGGTGCTACAGGGTGTGGTGGGATCAGGCTCATCCTGAGGCAACTCCCCAATACTAAAGGTCACTTTACTAGGGTCTTCCAGAGCCAGGGAACCCTCGCCTTCTTCCACTTCTGCAGAGATTGCAAACTTGGGAAGAAGACCCGAGCATCTGTTCAAGCTGGTGCTCTCAGTGTCAGATGAATGAGAGAGAGAAGGGCTGGAGAGGAGAAGGAGGGAAATTACATGATCTACTTGAAAAAGTCAGAATCTACAAATATCAGATAACCACTTGTTAAAAGTGGACTATGAAGAAGGCATTGACCCCGCTAGGCAGTATAGTAATCAAATCTAGTCAACCAACTTGGACCAGAGAATCACCATAAATAACAAACCTAGACAATATAAAATGATCTACTGTACCATCAGAAGTTGGATTTTCTTATTAAAGTTAACATACATCTCAGTGAAGTCTGGAGTCCAGCTCAGTGAGTCAACAGTGAGAGGACTTTCTGTTGTTTTCTCTGGCTGTTCTCCTTTCTCTTCCAGCTGTCCTCGAGACAGATCCAGACTACTGTAAACCTACACACACACACCACATACAAATGCATCAATAAACTCCATCATCTTGTAGTAAAGGTGTCACAGCATTTAAACAAGAGAATGAGATAAAGTAAAAACTGAAAAGTGAAGAAGTGTAAACTAAAACGCTTCGGCTGGTCATTGCTTGGTTGCTCTTAAGGTGTTCTGGGTGATTTCTATGCGCTTGCTTACTCTACCAAACCAATTAGTGACAAATTGGAATTTGTACAATCTCATTTCACATAAAGTTTAGGTTTGAATTAGGGTAATAGATGCAGCTTTATGCTTACTTTTTTAACCCAAATATATTTTTGTACGAACTGCGTACAATAGCTAGAATTATAGTATTCATTTGGTATAAAACAGCAACTTATAAAATGGCAATTACCACCAAAAAATAACACGATGATGCATACAATGATAGTATTATTATTCTTAATAAATATAAATAATTAAAATGCTAAAGAATACATAGAATCAATAAATAATTTTCCTTCCGGATGTTCTTATAAACATTAAAACCAAGCATCAAACCCATTATTATAACAGATAACAGATATTTAACATGGCCTTCACCAGATTCTGGAAGCAACTGATACTGCAATGCACCAAAGCCTGAGAACAAGGACGTGCACGAGTATTTGTTGTGTGCAATGCTGTTCCCTGACCTACAAAAATACATCGCTGTAAATCTATGAGCTGAGCCCTATAGCAGAGACAGTGCTGGCCATAGTTTTCCACATTTTTATTGGAACATACACCAAATTATTCTGTACTGCATGAATTGAACAGTGTTTGATGAAAAAGACAAACACAACTCACTTTTGAGAATCGGTGAGAAGACGAGGAAAACTGTCTCAGTTCCACATTGAAATCTTCATCATTGGTATCATCCTCCTCCTCAGTTTCCAAGTGATGGTACCTATCAGACCGTGCTAAGATTGAAAGAGGAAATGTGTCACATTAATCTGTTGACATTTCTCCAAGCAAATGACAAAGATTCATATCATCAACCAACTGTGCTATACTAATATATGATGAATGTATCAATCTGGGAACATCTGATTCTCCCTTAAGACATGGGCACTGGCTCTCAGCCCTGCACTATTTGCATGGACCGTGAAGGACAATGACTTCATTCCCGCTGTCACTCACTGTCGAAGTAGCTAGTGTCATCCTCAGACTCCAGCTGGGGGATGAACTCTGCCTTCTGCCTCAGCAGGCTGTTCCAGTCCAGACTGTGAAAGAACTGATGGTGCTTGACCTCATATGCGCCTCCTGCTTAAAGAAATGTATTAAATCAAACTACAGAAACGATGCGATAAAGCAACAAGTGGTAAATTCTATTTGCTCCACTTTGGGTATTAAATATCGGATTTGCTTTGTTTTCTGTAGTTAAGGTTATCGGTTGAGGTTTTGTTGCATTTTACAGTATTTACAATATGTTATTTATTATAGCTGTGTGCAGAATTATCTTTCTTGCGCAGCCCTAAACCATTGTGAATGAATCTAATGTTTTGAGGAGTATGTTTTGACTGTCAGTCACCGAACCGGTGTGGATATTTATTGTACTTCGCAATCAAGATTTCTAGCTACGTCTTGGAATATATGACCCAAATAAGAATTTTCACCGTATATTGTCATCTGAACAAGTAACAAGTTTGCCACATTTGTTCTGACCAACTGAAGATAAAAATATTATAACAAATTGCGCTAACAATGGGGATTAAATCCAATAATTAATTAGCTCATATCACATCAAACCTTGCAAGGTATTATTGTTTTACTTTATTCTCAAATTATCGAATGTTAACAACATCAGCATTGCGTGACTATGAAAATAGTGTGTATTAGTGTGTAGATTTTAGTTCCTGTACAGTCAAATCTAATTGTCATGCCATTCAAATTTCACATTAGGAAATTCTTTTAACCTAAAAAGCAAATGATGCTCCCTTCAAACTTGTTTTCTTTAAAATACAAATCTTGTATAATCCCAGGCTATCTGTAATCAAAAGCACATTTAAAACTGGAATATAATTTAATTTCATAAACACATAATCCTTTCTGGATTACAATCCGCAATCAAAATGATAAGTGTAATAATTTTATCTGCTGTGAGAAAAGGCTATAAACGATGCACCACCTGCAGCATCCTCACGTGCGATATCCAAGTAGCCGGAACAACCTTTTGTTTACAGACCTGATGTAATGAGACCTGCTCAAATTTCCAATGAAAACCTACCCCTACAACTAAAATTAGAAAACATCTTTATGAGCTAACCGTTGCGAGTCAGGCAACAATTTGGAACACTGTCTGCTCAAATATTTATTTACGATCATCTTTAAGCAAATGAAAGTTACATGTGGCAGCTTTAATTTATGTATGCATGTTTTACATTGCATTTGTCTGTACAGTCATGTATTACTTTGTTACCTTTCTGGACAAACTAGACATTCACTTAAATGCCAAAAGCAATTTCTACTCCCTTTTGGAGCTTGGGAAGTCTCACCAAAAACATTTTGAACCCTTACCCGTGCCGAGGCGCTCCAGAGGGTTCTGTCTGAGCAGTAGAGTGATCAGCTCCTGAGCATCAGCTGGTGGTGCATCCTCTCCCTCCGGCCAGTTTATTTCATCTAAGACAAGAAGCAGCATACAGTTTCATCCTCATTAACCAAATGGAATAAAATCAATGTCTTTTCCAAAAATCATTACTTCTCATTCAAAATGAAAGCTCCTCTCTGGTTTTGTCTTAAATGCAAGATAAAACTGTTCACTCGTGCACAGCACCAGACTAATGAATACAGAGAATATTTTTACATATGAATCAAATGTGTTTATTAAAATGCATCAAAATGCCTGCTAAACAGGCATGCATAAAACATCCTAATATTCCACTTTCTCATGCATCAATTCCGTGCATGGATTTCCAGTATCCAGAGGTTATTTTGGCATTTTTCACTAATCAAAGAACAGGACCCTTGACACAAACAAACCACAAATGATTGCAGAGCAAAAACAAAACTGAGCTTGGATCAGAAAGAAAAAGGGAATTTAGTACAAAGGCCAGGGGAGTGAAATAAATGAAGAGCTGTGCTTTGTTTGTTTCCCGACTGTCTCTACAGCAACACGAGTCTCACATTTAAATCACATTATGAAGCATGAATATTCATCCAGGCCCAGGGCCCAGCAGCTCGCTGGCCTCATTAATTAAGACTCACACCTATGCTAACCCCAAAACAGAAAACTAACACTAAAATGTACAATTGGAAGTAGAAACATTAAATTGCTAAAATAGTGGAATAATGTGTTCGAAATCCTTTATCGTCCATTTAGCCAGAAAACCTTAAAACCACCCCATGTTTCTGCAGCTTTTTACATTTTTTAGGTCCAATTTAAGGACGGAGCAAATATACTCAATTGAAGTAGGGTTGCTATCATTAAAAATGCATTAATGTATTCTTCACATGGCATTTAATATGAATGAGATCATCTTAAAATATCTTGGAAACAAGACTATGTGGCAATATAACTACTGCATCATAAAATGTAATAAATGTACTAAAAATAAACAAATAAATATAAACTTTCTTAGCTCAAATGAATATATCACAAACAACAGAAAAATAATTAGAAAAATACCTGAACTATGATGTTAAGGGTTTGGTTTTGGATGAGGACTGAATTGGGGGGTCAAAATTATTTGGCACGGTCATCATGAGGATATTCATCAATTTAGCTTAATGCAACACTGCTAAATTTAAGAATGTAAAACATGCTAGTGTTAAAGTCAAACCTGATTGTTTGATTTAAGGTACAGACATTATTAATATCTGTGAGAGACAGGCTATGTGGCAATGTTTAATATTTAATGTAGGTATTTTGTTTGACTAAATTAACATTTTATTAGATATGTCACACTTTGATTCTTCAGAGTCACATGTGATTTCATTTGCATAAGACAGCAATGAACAAATCCAGAGAGATCAAGGTTTGCATAACAACAGGTGGAGGATAAGAACAGGAGACCCATGTGCCTGCAGGGGTCTTCTGCTGATCCTACGAGATACTGATATGCATTAATGAGAAGCATAGTTGAGATTACGCAACAGAGTCTGAATCTGCTAAAGCTCTTGCTAAATGAAGAAAGCCTGTATTGCATAACAGGAAGTCAGAATGTGACTGACCGCTGATGACCTGGCCGAACAGTTCTTCTGGAGTGTCTCCAAAGAATGGTACACAGCCGACCAGGAACTCATAGAGGATGATGCCCATTGCCCACCAGTCCACTGGCTTCCCATAGCCTTGCCGTAGGATTACTTCTGGAGCAATGTACTCGGGTGTCCCACAAACCTGTAAAAAAAAAAAAAAACAATTATGCAGATATTAGCTGGCCATAAAGGCTGGTGTCTAGCCTTATCTAGCTTAACCAGCAAATTGCTTAGAAGCATGGCCATGCTAGTCCTGAATCAACATCAAACAAGCACTAACCAGGATAAACCAGACATATGTGCTTCTCTAAAGACCAGATTTTCAGAGAAGATATGAAACACAGAGGTTATGACAAAGACTATGCAAATTCAAATGAAATATCAAGTTGTTAGGATTTTCACAGAGAATTGGATTTTTACCTGTTTGTCAGAGAACTCTCTTGCATCCTTTTCAATGTGACCCTCATAGAGGTTAGTGGTCATGTTCATCAGCCCCACTTTTGATAGTCCAAAGTCTGTCAGCTTGATGTGTCCCATTGAAGTGACCAACAGACTATCATAGAAAAACAAAAACAAAAAAACATTTAGTTGTATTAGAATTATCAGAGGAAAAAATACTTGCCTGTATATACATAGCTGTTTTTTTTCTTCCAGTTCTGGCAAATGCTCTGCATACTCTAGCTAGCAGAGATATTTTTCCAAAACCAAATCAGGTCCACCAGGTGGACCAATACAAATCACTAGCTAGAATGTCTATCAGATTCCATCCGCTTGGATTTTTCTCAGATTGTTTACTGTTCGTTTAACTTTAATTTTGTATACTATGTGGTGGTTCACTAATCAATCCCACACAGCTTACTTGTCTGGTTTGAGATCTCGATGGACGATTCCATAGTTGTGGAGATATTCCAGGGCTAACACAGTCTCCGCAAAGTACATTCTAGCCATGTCCACAGGGAGTGGACCCATGTTCTTTAGCAACGTAGCACAATCCCCTCCTGTCAGGAAAGAAAACATACAAATGAGTGCTCCTTAAAAATACAAATATATAAGATAAATAGGGTAATTAATTTGCATAAAACACGATTAACAGTTACATTACATTTTTTGGCTCAAGTCTTATTTGTTTGTTGGTTCAAGCACTTTGTTGGTAAATTGTTTATTTAATTAGTAAGTATATTTTATTTATTAATTAACTTGGTTAACAGCTTACTTAAATATTTGAACATACAGTATGAGCTGATAAAAAAAGTAAAATTTGACTTGACTAATTAATAGTAATGAAACTAGATTTACACTAACATTTTGTAACCATTACTAGGTCATTGATTTATTAGTCACTGTATGGTTTACTCTTCAATCCCTGTCACTACCTGTACACTGTTACCATGTATACATTTCATGGCTTTTATTAGCAGTTACACAATGATACAACACTACTTTAAATAAGTAACCTTCCTGAACACTGCAAATGTACAGCATACCTTCAACATACTCCATAACCATGCAAAGATGTCTGCGAGTCTCAAAGGAACAGTACATGCTGACCACGAAAGGGTTCTCAGCAAAAGTCAGGATGTCTCTCTCCACAAAGGCCTGCTGGATCTGGTTCCTCAGCATCAGGTTCTGCTTGTTAATCTTTTTCATGGCAAAACGCTGCTTTGTCTCTTTGTGTCTGACTAAGTACACCGCACTGTGGGGGGTGGGGTGACAAATATTGGTTTAAATGAACAATGTATGAAAATTTATCACACAGTAACCACGACTTAGATAAAACTAATGTAAAGGACCAAGCATGGAGTGGATTATTATGATTTTGCTTACTGTGTCATATGTACTACTACTGTATATGTACTGCAATCCATTAGCACTACAAAACCCTACGAGAAACAATATGCAGCATACAGTGCTAAACATTTCTATCTAATAACTTGATTTAATACCGTCACATGACCTCATTGCATGTTTTAGCTACTTACCCATAAGCCCCATTACTGATCAGTTTGATCATCTCAAAGTCGAGCTCACATGGTTTTCGCCGGGGTCGCAGTGCTGCACTCAAACTGTGGGACTGGATATATCATTTTAATAATATTTTTGTTTTGAAGACTGCTATTCTAGAAAATTAATGTCATATTTCATCTTCATTTTATTCTACAAATGTACTTTTTCTGGTTTAATAACTTCTCTGTATCATGCTTTAATAATCACAGTTCTTTGTTTGTTTTATATAACATACATTTCTCAATAACAACAGTAATGTATTATTTTCCTGTCTTGTTTAAAAAAAAAAAAAACTACTTACACTGACAGAATCATCCGTCTCAGGAGTTTCTGCAATCCCACTGTCGTAGCTAGTTAACTGGGCAATTTCTACAAGACAAGGAAAATTAATTATAATATTTATATTTTATATAATATTATTATTTGTGAGGCTGTCTTTTGTGCAGAATGTTTTTCATCTTTTAAAAGAGCCAGAATGACTATTAAACATTTAAACTAGTAAAAAACTGTTCTTCCATTGTTTTTTTTTTAAAAACAAAACAAACTAACTAACTAACAAGTCATTTTTCCAAAAGAGTAACTTGGTAGAGCTGACTGCTGTGGTTTCTAAACGAGTTAAATGGTCTGGAAATCAATGGTTAAATCTACACACATCATGAAACATTTACTTGGAAAAACCGCCACTCCGAAGAAATCCCTGTGAGACAGTTCTCAGGGGGCTCCAAAAGTAACTGATGAACAGCAGGAGGTAATGAACTGGAGGGTCATTCGGCTGCCTCGATAGACAACTAAGCCCATCAGAAAGCCCTCACAACAGCTGCCGATCTACATTTCCAATCATCACACCAAATGATTTGGATGTTCTCCGAGGATTAGAAAGCCTTGTAGGCCTTTGTCTTGCCATCTTTGCCAAAGCAGTGTTAGTTGCAAAGGCATCAGGGTCTAAGAGTGTATTCTGTTCTCATTACCAATAATGATTGTCTTGAGAACAAATTCAGAGCTTTGTTACAGTATGTTGTGTCTCTACGAGGCTTTCAGCTAACATTACAAAAATTAAAACTCAAAAGTAGTGATTTTTCTGCACCTCGGCTCGTGACCTTAAACATATAAAATGCATTGATATATTGTTGAAGGTTGTGAGCAGTAAATTTAAAGGTGCCATAGAATGGAAAACTGAATTTACCTTAGTAATGACTTTATGCAATATTTTACTTCCAAGATTAATACTATTAGATATAAAATAGGAACTGTGCAGCTGTCAGC
>JAUCMU010000097.1:21865623-21900405 GCA_032275025.1 Enteromius treurensis | reverse complement strand
AGCTACATACCTTCTATGTACATATCAGAGAACAATTTAAAATATTCTCTCAATGCATTCTATGGCACCTTTAAAGCCTTTACAACCTGTTGGTGTGACCAACCCAATTTTATTGTTATGTGAAATTTAGGGACAAAACAACTGAAATTAATAAGATCACAAATGAGGGTGCAACAAATCAGTAGCTCCTTTAAATAATTGTGCTAGTATATAATTTTGAAATACGACACTAAAGTAGCTGAATTCAGTAATATTTATCAATATTTTCTTGGACAACTTTTTATTTTTGTTTTATTTAGCCACACTGAGCCACAAAAAACAGATCTTAATCCAACTAAGAATTTACAAGTGGCTCTGACAAACTCATGACTGAAAACATGCGTCTACTAATAGTTAAGTCAAATCAAGTCATATCATATGATATATCTATACTACCAGTCACTTTTTTAAAACGTTTTAAAGAAGTCTCTTCTTCTCACCAATCCTGCATTTATTTAATCCAAAATACAGCAAAACAGTAAAATGTAAAATATTTGTATTATTTAAAATAAATGTTTTCTATTTAAATATAGTATATAATGTATTTCAAAGCTGATTTTTTTATGATCATTACTCCAGTCATGATACTTCAGAAATCATTCTAACAGTTTTGGCTGCATTTTGGATAAAATAAATGTAGGCTTGGTGAGTCTCCTTTAAAAAAAAACATTATAAATCTGGTAGTGGATAAATGTATTTATATCAAGATAATTTATATATATATATATATAATATATATATATATATATATATAAACCAACCAAACCTTATCAGTGACAGTGATTAGAAAAAAAAAAAAGTAGTCGATTAAATAAATACTATTTAACAGTTGTGATACATTTTGTTTCATAAAAGAATATTTCTGATGATCACAAAAAAAGCTTAATTGAATCGTTTGAATGGTTTAATGTTGGAAAACTATAAAACAAACTCCCAAAAGAGTAACTAGATCTACAGACAATGAGCTCATATTAACCGGTTTAAAAGGTTTAACACAAACTGGAGCAAATCCAGCAACTAGTTCTTCATTGGAAGCACTCAGCCTGAGAGCCATCTCTAAGCGGACTGATAAAAACCTGTGCCCAGACTGATTTTCAGCCAAGCAAACTGAAACAGAAATTTACACGCTCTTGGAACTGGTGCAACATGCATCAAACAGCTTATGAACAGGCAATGGGTGAACCCTCTGAGGCCAAGACTACTAAAAAAGACATGTACTGAGGTCTTCCTACCCTCGAGTGGGTCCCTTGTCAAACCAAGTTGGCTGATAATGTAGCGTGGGATGTCGGTCTTGATGCCTTGGCCCTCTTTGGCATGACCCTCTGCAGCCTCCAAGAGATGATAGAACTCTTCAGGGTCAAACTCCTATAAGAAAGAGTATTTATCATTAACACAAAACTTTAAATCAGGCTGGCTGACCGTTGTTAAGAAACAACATACCAGACATTCAAGGAGTCGAGCAGGCCTGGCGATGACAATGAGAATCTTCTTCACAAGCTCCTTGATGAAGGTCACCTCTGCGCTCTCTGATCGCTCAGTTGACTGAATTACAATGACAGAACACATCACAAGTGGCCCTCTATATGCATGCATGAATGAAAACAATTTTAAGAAACAACTTGAAGTGAAAAAAGTGAAGTGAAGGCATCATTTACCTCCTGAAAGAGCCTTTCCAGTTTATCCGTGAGCTCACAGAAGTATCGTGAGGTAATGAGGCCGAGTCTGGACTTTTCCAGGCAGTCTCTGGCTAGCTCAATGATCTGATGGTGTGCGAAGCTAAGGACACCATCGGCCAGGGGCAAGACATTCTCAGGGGACTTGCTTTGAATTATCTCCTTGATGCGCTCCTCCATCTGAGCTGTGGCCTGAAGGGTGGAGAATACAAACCAACAATGAATTCTTCTGTTAAGATACAATCACTCAACACTCAAGAAGATTGTTGAAAGTAGGTTAAACTTACCTTGGGAAATCTTTCTTTGTACACATGATTCATCATAATAATCTCATGGTCACAGCATGATGGGGATCTTCCAGGACTGTTGATGCAATTTAAGAAGTCAAATATTTTTAAATGTACTCAGTCATGTGATAATTCTTTAGAAAATTCTAATAATAATTTTGCGAGAATAACATGGAATATGTCCCAGTTTGTATATGTTCATGCATTTCAAACAAGTAAATAATTTGTGACATTCTACAACAATAACATACATATTCATGTGAACTGTGATGCACTGTGATACAGATTTTAGATAAGCTTCCTGTACCTGAGACTGCGGGAACGTGGCCGCATAGGTGTAGCTCTCCTGTGGTCGTCTCCAGTAATGCTCTCAGTGTAGAAATGCTTGGACAAGAAGTGGAGCTCGTCTGGTGTGGGCTGGAAAGGCAGCTGATGGAGCTTCTCCTGTGATGAACAGGACGACTGGAAATGAAACGAAAATACATTGAAAAAGAAAAGAAAAAAAAGAGAAAATGAAATGAAATGAAAACAAATCAATAAAGAAAAGATGCCCCGATGTGTTACAGTACATAACACATCATTAGGTGATAATGCAGATGATGGATAAAACTAAAAACACAGCAATGGGTTTTCAAGTCTTCTAATGATGTGGAGTAGAGAACTCCATCAACACGCAAGTATCTAAAAGAATAACTAAAAAACGAAATGTCATTGTTTACCCCTCATTTAATTGCACAAAGACAGAATTAAAAATTTTTAGGGTCAACCTTTCATGTGAGGGAATCAGAATCCAAAATTTAACTATGAAGTTGTTATTCTTTTGAGACTCAAAATATATCTGGTTACACTTTATTTCGATAGTCCATTTAGACATTCTACTAACTATAAGTAACTTTGTAACTACATGTCAACTAACCTGCGACGTTTCTGATAGTCAGTATGCAGTGTGGTGTGGATCCACCAAAATAAAAATGTTTTTTTAGAGTATTAGTAGACTGTCTGCTTTATATCTTTTGACTGCTAGTTGCAAAGTTAGTTACTGTTAGTAAACTGTGTTACCATATATTTGAATTCAAATTTTTTAAACATTATGTACTGTACAACATTTTGTTAACATGATGCAAAAGAATGTGTTGACATGCTTTAATGTTCAAAAAATATATGCATATTATTTTTCAAATACAGTACATTATTGTAGTTCCTCTAGGCCTCGCCTCTCTCAAACACAGAATTTTCTTACAAAGATCCTCTTTCCGTCTGCTCTGATTTGCCAGCTCACCCAGAGAAATGTAATTTGACGAACCCCACAGTAACACCCCTTACCATAATCTCAAGTTTAATTTTGAATGTGCTGTTCTGTTGTACTTATTCTTAATGATTCCTAACTGAATCTACTTTCAGAAGGCCAAATAAAGTGCTTTTGCACAGAAACACACAGCATCTCTCTGACATGGATGCATCAATACTACTTTAATTACTAAATTCCCGTAAACTGAACATTGGTTGGCTGGTTTGCCAGGATCACATTTGCCATTTCCTGTAAAAATGGGCAGCTGCAGCAACTGTGTCACTAAACAACAACAACCAGAGAGTGAGCGAGTGAGTGGGTGGGCAGTCTGGCACGGATTCAGGGACATATTTACCAGCAAACAAATCTGGCTCTGCTCAGAGGCACATGAATCAGACTGGGAGACAGTCATGGCAGCATCTGTTGCCCGGGGCAGACAGTCTCAGCCAAGTATCAATTCAGTGGTGCATGTAAGCGCAAACACACAGTCACAAACCAAAAGCTTTAAAGCTGAAACAGCAATGAAGCTTGCAATGTCAACAACATACAAAGTAGTAATGTTTGTGGTGTTCGTTGCATACAACAACATGTATACAATTTTAGTTGATAGTTGTAGAGTCCTCTGCTACTAAACCTAGTGAGCTGCATACCTAAATAAATTTTTAAGCCATCAATGATGTACTGCTGATAGAAAAGCAAAATTATATTACAAGCCGCCTTTATTTGTCTAAGGTAGCATCACATTCAAGGGAAAAAAAATGCAATGCTAAGATGAATAACTAGAAATGTTGATTATAAATACATTCATTTAATACTTAAAGTAGTTAAAAGTAGATAAGTATGAAAGTCATGTACATTTATTGGTTAAAAAGAGTGAGAACCCTACAGAACAAAATACTTTTTTCTGGAAGTATGAAATTAAATGTAATTAATTGGATTTTATTTTATTTTTTTTGAAAATGAATAATTTAATTGCATTTATTTATTTGGTAAAACTTTATTTTGATAGTAGATATTCTTCTAACAGTAAGTAACTTTGCAACTGCATGTCAACTAGCAGTCATTAGAGCATTAGCAGACTGTCTGCTTAATGCCAGTGAATGCATCTTCTACCATTTGAAAAACGTAGTACTTACAGAGACGGTGGAGCTGGGTGTGTTTGTTCCATAGCCAGAGGAGGGAAGGGATGCCAATGACCAGCGTCGCCCATCAGTTCTACAAACACAGACATCCCTCAGTCCATTTCCTCTCAAATAATTACGGGTACTGTGTAAAATCATCACCAGTAAATAATATGTTCTAGATTGCATTGCATTGGACCTAAGACATGAGAGGCGGGTGTTACACTAGATAAAAGGAAAATGCTGAGTGAGTCATTTATTTTCAAAGTAGAGCAGATGAAAGACAGTGGCAGTGTAATCCATGAGCTGGGGGTTGCTATCTTTTCGAGCAGTGCTCTGTGAGCAATTTCCTATGGGTCTCCAGGCTGATTGAATGATCTTATGATAATCGCAGGAAGACAAATGCCACAAACACTGGGAGGAGTGTTACATGTGGAGAGTAAATTGAGACAATGCCAAAAATGGTTGTGCAGGCACATAACTACAGTGAACAGTTTAAAGTACATGGAAAGGAGTGTGATGCACTATGATTGATTTGTGGCACAAATGTTCAAGAATAGAGTGAATCTCATGAAAACATGTCCAGATCAGATGACAATAAAGTCATAATGAAAATTTCTTTGATAATACACAAACAAATAAATTCATATATATATATATACATATATATATATATATATATATACACACTATGTGTGTGTGTGCACTCAAAAACATATTTTTGTGCATAAGTTTTTCACTATGATAAGGCAAAGTCTTTTTTTGTTAGTGTTTTTAGTATGCTTTCAGTGTTTTGTTTTGCAGTGGAATAGTAATTGTGTAACTGTTGGCCCGCCATTATAATATCGTGGTAGATAGCCGTGGATCACTGGCGAGCTACGCAATACCTTGTTCAAAATCAGAAATAAATTGCTTCCGATTTTGAAGATGATCTTGCGTAGCTTGCCAGTGATCTACGGCTCCATGTATCAACTGCCGCGCATTTTAAAAACAGCTGATTGAGATTTACAGCTAATCAAAGCTTTACTGACAAAATGCGTATGAATACATTGACGATTAAATTGCCCAGCCCTACCCTATGCCAAGCCATGTTTCTGGGACTGAACTTGAGCAGTCCTTCTGAACTCGGGTACACACATTTGAAGAACTGCAGAAGTTATTTCTGGAGCCAATTCCTGTTCTTGGAATAAGGTTTGATGGGTTACATTTAAATACCAATTAGAAAATAACTGTAGTTTGATATTTCTGCTATTTTATAATTGTGTAAAGTAGTTTCAACTGTATTTAACTGAAGGTAACTGTATGTTTTGTTCTTGTTTAACAAATACAGTTGATAATTTGTGACATATCTTGTCTTTTATGATTCATTACAAGACAATCACACACAAAAAATGTTTTGTTAAAGGGAGGGTAACTTCAGACCAAAATTATTTAGTTAAAGTAACTAGAACAAATTTGATGGAACCAATGTTTATAATTTAATTGAGTTGTTTGGAACAAACCTCCTTATGTTGATAAAGTGAAACACATTGGGCAAGTTTTTAATAAACCGAAACATGTTCACAAAACGTAACTGGTTTAAGTTACAGGGAAGTGAATAAATTGAGTTGGTCTTCACATTACATTCATGTTAATAAAAAACAATTTATGTCTATAAGTATTTATATTCATAATTTAATTAATTAAGATTAAAGAGTCATTTTGAGTGTGTGTGTGTGTGTGTGTGTGCGTGTGTGTGTGCGTGTGTGTAATAAAATCATATATATATATATATATATATATTTGTTTATTTGTGTATCATCATAAAAACCACAATTATGATTTTATTAACAATCATAATGAAAATGGTAAACTAAAAAAAAAAAAAAAAAAACATTAACTGACTTAAATGGAATTATTTTGAATTTGGTGAAATATGACCTGAAAATGTTTCAGACAGGTATCATGAGATTCACTTGACAAGTTTGATTTGAATTACCTGTCTGCTCTTAGTCCATGACTAGAAGATTATAAATAGTGAAAACAAAAAAATAAAATGATAATATTTGAAGTAGAAAAAAAGCACATGAATTTTGGAAAAAAAGACCCATTTTTCACCCCATCCTGTCTTATTGAACAGAGTTTGACGTGACAGGTTAAATCTGAACTTCTGAACTATGGTTTTAAATTTGTTACCATCTAAAACTGTAGAAAGCCTGTCAGCTCCTGAGTTTTTCAAAAGCAGCAACCAAGAGCTTTCATCAGCCACATGCTCCTCACTTCAAAGAACATTGTTTACTTGAACATCATACTGATGTCCTGATATTCCTGACAGATCTAGACCACTATTCTAATAATACAGATATTTACCTTTTAAATTATGGGTGCTATTGGTAGTTTACACACGGTTCTTCTTTACAAATTTTAATATTCTGGTGCTTGCATCACAATGATATGGCTTGCTCTCCCAAGTCAAAAGACCCTAGCCCAAGTCTCTACGACACTCTTGTCCCTAGATACAACTTGTACCCCAACTTTACTATAAGTACTGTATTGATAAGAATTTCATATTCCAGGCAAAAACCTGGAAGCTTAGAAGTATAGAATTTTTTTCTTCAAAAGTGTAGCGTAGTCTTTACCTGCGTGTGAAGGAAAAATGAGCTGAAGCACTAGGGGAGAAGTTTCTAGGGCTGTCTTGTGGACTGGTGCCTGAAAGAAAGGAAAATAAATAAATAAATACATTTAATTGTGCCAGCAATACTCTAAAATCTTCTAACAAACTGATTAACCGTTTATTTCTGCAGTTATATAAGGCCAATATATGTCTGTGCCATCTTTCTTTTTGAAGGGATAGGCAACACTTTTAGTAAACAACAACATTTTGTTTTGGCCCTAAAACTATTGCACTGTTTCAAATGCTTTGGATTATAATTAATAACGCATATGGACAGTTTTTAATAGTATTTTATGAGGCCCTTTGTACTTTCTGGCAAACATAGGAGTGAGTTAAACCAAAAAGGTCCATACACCATTGTCACCATATGTGCCCTCTTATTAGCTAAATCCCACTGTTTCTGGGGATTGGCTTTTGGCAATATGGCCACAATTGAGGGTCTGGGAGATCCCAAATCACAGCCATTAGAGCCAGTATCCCACTTCCACCAACAGAAAAACAGCCTTTTGCCCTGCAATTATTACAGATAATTAACCTGATTGAACAGGGGAAAGAGTTAATAGTTAATTAACAGACATGTCTATGGCCCCGCCGCTGTTGATAAAGAGAGGCCCCTGAGCTTTGCTGCTGGTCGCTGCTCATTAGTGGTGACTCATTTACTGATATTCACACACAACTGATAAACACAGTCAGAATGAATTGAAATTAATGCAAATAAGAAACTAATCATAATGTGGAACTTGCATTTTATTAGCTGATATGAGGATTTCAATAGATGATGCCAATATCAGCAAAATGGCAGACTGCTGATACAGTGGGATGAATACAATATATTATCAGCCTGTGTGTTTGAAGTCACCTTTGTGAGGGTCTGTTTTATATATTAATATAATATTAATATATTTCGCAATTGCGGTATGTCGACTTTATCTCCTGTGTCCGTTTTAAGTTATTTTTAACATTCTGCCAGTGATGTAAGTACTCTTTTTTTGTGTTTGATACAGTATATTAATAAAATAAATAAATAAATAAATAAATAATTGATACACATACTGTATTTTTTAATAGAATACAATCTTGTATGTACATAATCTGCTATTCATATTGTATGCATAATCTGCTAATCTGCTATATATTATTTTTTTTATGCATTCAGTTGATATAAAGTGAAAGACTTCTACGTTGTTACAAAACATCGTTTGCACTTTTTATTCAGCAAAGAAATCTGAGATTAGGAAATTAGGAACCACTTTATATGTCTTGACTTTTACTACTGTGTACATTTAAAGTAATTATTTAATGCAATGCACTTATTGTTTACATAAATGTTTTTGTGTTTTTTTAATTACAATCTGTTGTTAATTATACTACTCCTACACTTTTACCTATCAAACCATACCAACAGACCTTTGCCATCACAGGTTTATATTGAATTAATATACATATTAGTTATTTTAAATTGTAATACGTTTTCAAAATATTACTATTTTTTACTATATTTAAATGCAGCCTTGTTGAATGAAAATACTTACGCAAAAACTATTTCAAAATGTCTTTCGGATCCCTAAATTTAGGCCACAAATTTTAAATGTATTAACTTTATCCTCAAATAATTCATGACTTATGTCTTTAAAGGGTGTGCTAAATGGTATATGAGAGCATAATCTGTTATGAGCCAGCTGACTATGCCTCATTTTATGACTATGAAACTAAAGTGATGTTTAATCACATTAATACACTGTAATTAAATCAACAGTAATGCTGAATGTTCTTTAAAGGCTTCCTGTACAGGGCAGCGTGTGCTCAGTCTGCAGAATGAGAGAGACGAAGACCTAGTGCACAGCTCATGAATCACTTCCCTGCTTAAACACACTTTTTCCTGCAGTGCTTTATTGACTTTAGTGGGTCTGGCTGTCTTAAAACACTGCTTTCTATGATATAGGTAAGTATTAAACCGTGGCCTAACCAAGTGTGAAACAACAGTTAAATGGTTTAATATAAAGTTTATATTAGAGGGTTTTTTTTTCTACACTGTAAAAATATGAATACAAGTGTCACTTGGACAGATTCTAGACACTGAAGCCATCACTAATAACACACATACACATACACAAACAGACCAACACACTGAACCGGTTACCTGTGTGTGACGACAGAGGCGAGTGTGGTCGAGGAAGGGCTGATGATTGTCCACTCCCTATCAGACTTTTTCTGTTGCTCGTTCTGCAGCTGGAAAAATAAACCAAATAATTCTGTTTTGTGACCACAACATTAAAACAGGTTAGCCATTTTAACACCACATATCATTTATTCACTGCTCTGTCTGTCAAATGAATGTTTAATAGAAAAACAATGAGAAAAAAAACGGGGCAGTGAAATGCAAAAAAAACAAACAAACAAAAAAAAACAATTACTGGATGTCTGATATTTCATTTTTGCAATGAAAAGTTGAAAGGTGTGCTGTTATCTTTGTTGTTGTGTTGATTGCTTATATAAAACATTTACCGGTAATAATACCCTTTTACTTATACAAGTTATAGTGTGTTGTTTTGAATTTGAATTGCCTTTTTTATTTCTATTGAATATTATTTCTGAACATATAAGATGTGTTTAAGACCAGCTTGTAAAATATTAGTTTTTTTTTCTCCTTTCTGCAAATATATTAACCAAGTGATTTCAAATCATGTTAAATTACCATGCTAAACACCTTATCTGTGGTCCATTTGGAATTAAACTTTCTATATATATATATATATATATATTAAAGTTATTAATAATAATAATAATAATCCAAAAATTCCAAATTACTTCTTAAAAAAAGAAAAAGAAAATGTTTCCCCCAATATCGCTCAGTCCTTAGTAATAGTTATGCTTTAGCAGCACAATAATAGAGGACATGGTGAAATCCAAGAGGGGAATTGAACATGTGACTGTGGCCTCTTCTATAGCCATTGATCCCAAAGTTGGTGTCTGAATGGCAGCTGGGCAGACATCACAGATGACATTGCAAAGCCCTTGTGGTCATCACCTCAGCAAAGAGACTGCGAAGAGCAACTGCCAGCGAATCACATTCATGGAGGTGTAAAAGGAATAGTTTGCTTCTACTATACTCAAATACTCTTTTTTTTTTTTCAAGGAGCCCACAAAAAGATATTTAACAGAATGCCCAGGCTGTTCTTTTGCATTAATGCAACTTTTAGTGTGAGCCATGACTTAAACAGTCTCTGTGAAGTTTATTCTTCCTTTTCTTCTTGAAAACATGAATAATTTATGAAGGAAAAGGCCATGAGCAATAAGCGCTGGCCACAGCTCATTATGGGCAGGAAGGTTAAGACAGTTGAATATTTCTCTCTGAGTTAGAGTCACCACATTAGCTGAAAATGGGGATGATTTTAGTAAAAAAACAACAAACAATTTCCAGCTTTTAGTGAAACAGAATGAACTAGGCAACAATCTTAAGTACTCAAGCAAGACCTTCACTACTACCAGTAAAGAAGAATATGATTCATACAACTTATAGAAACATAACAAACCACTGAGTAATGTGACATTTGTCTACATATGCAAGTAAATTGAAAATAATTTAAGTAATTCTCCTGAATGCAGATGGAGAGGCGGATGACTCTAAATACACAAATAAAATGTCAAGTAAGGGCAATGGCAATGAATCAAAGAATCATTTTGAAATACATTAAAAAGGAGCCATATGCTACATTTGTGTACCGTTCTTACTTTATTATTTTCCGTTAAAGCCGACTTATGCTAGTCAAGGTTTCAAATACGTTAAAGACATGTAATTTTGAATATGCAAACAAGGGCAGTCATACGCTGTAGTGAGCACATTGTTATGATGTTAAGATATCATAATAATTTATTTTTGCAGTAAATGTTGTTTTAAAATGGTTAAAGAGTTTTAAGAATTTGAAAGTTAAAAGCAATCGCAGTACATCAAAACTTTACTTTATAAGAGCTAAGAAAGTCCTGTCATGATGTGGCTCCTTTAAATATACGTAGCATGATTCAGAATATTATCTGGTTCATGAGCGCTCGGTTAAAGAGGATCAGATTTTGCTATTTATACAGCTGCTACACACAGGCAGATTAGAAATGGACAGTACTCAGCTCCACTCTTCTTGCTGTATAGCTTTGATGAAATTGCAATAGCTGCAATACTCCATATTTGAAAGAAACCCACGCAGAAATGACTGTAAGCAACATAACAACTGAATCAAGTATCAGTTTTGCTACTTGACAGCAGACATTTTGCCTTTGTCACTGACCAAATCACACGGGCATTTACAGACACTTAACAAAGGCTAATTGTGGAGCGGTCTCTTTAATAAAATATTTGATTTGCTTGTCCTTTGTTTCATTTACAAAAAGACTTAAATCCATGATTGTTCTTTGTACATAAAAACAGTATTCATTAGATAAAAGGTAATTATATGATGTTTAATTTATCAAGCAAGCTCTGCTTTTAGACATTACCTGGACACAACCTTATCGGTCCATTACATTCAATACAGAAAAGAAACAAAAGAAAGCTCTGATTACTAAATTACTTTCCAAGTGGCCCTTATCTAACCCATGCTATCACATGACTAACAATTTAGAAGACTGCAGAGATTAGGTCCAGTGTTGTCAGATACACACACACACACACACACACACGCACACACACACAAAACCCCCTATAAAACACGATTGGAAGCAAGAACTTGTACAATCATTTACAAAGATGTCTTTGACAGATGGACACGCCATGCTTTAGTTATTATGATATATATACATATTATATATCATATATATGTTCATGTTATATACATAACACAAACTGAAGTCATTATTATTATTACAGAAAGAATATTGGTGTAACAACTGAGTGTCGTTATCAAAGTTATTACAGATAAAGACATTACTCATTACTGAAACCTCCACCCAGTACAAAGCAATCAACAGCACTGTGAAGAAAGCACAAACCTATTTTATTTACATATTCTCCACAACTTATTCATTTCAACATACTGTCAATGACAGATTCAGTCTGATTTACTCAGCTTGAGGATACTAATCGGATCATCTGTATCATTAATGGTAAAATAGGTCATTCCCAGGATTGAAAAGTGGGCAAGATGGAAAAGCACAAGCAGAAATGCACAGAAATGCTCTGTTTGATAGCAGAGATATCTATGGCTTTTTGGTCTTGTCACATGAGAGGTGAAAAGGATACGGCGCAACTTCAGCATTTCCTGCGAGAGCAGTGTATCTGACTGTATCTGTCAAATAACACAGAGACGGCCATCTCTTCTCAAGAAGATTTACAGAACAATCCTTTTTTCTTACATTCAACATGCATATTTAGGCAAATTCACTGTAATTACGCACGTACGTAAACATCTTTTGTGCCTGCTGCATGGACTAAACAATAACGCCTTGATTACAATCAAGAGGTACTCCAGTTTAACATTCACAACAGAAATCTAACACAATAGAAAACACAGCACCTGCATTACCATATTGTTCTGGTCTAACCTCAACTGCCTTCCAATTCTGACAAAGGTTTAACCAAATAAAAACCTATTGAAAGTAGTGACAAGCAATCAACTTGATTACCTTTTGGAGCGCCGTAATCTTGCTCCACTAATAAAGTGAGGCATAGAAAAGTTGGAGAGTAGAGTCCATAAGCTGGAGTCGGACATTGTCCCAAAGTCATGCCCCCAAAGTGCTCTGAGCTGTCTTGAAAAAGAGAGTGAGGAAAAATGCCTGGCTTCCAAGAGAAGTAGGCACCCAACGCAAGAGTCCGGTAAAGTCCTCCCAGCGCACCGCTCTGTGACTACAGAGGTTCGTCCATGCACATCTGCTGCTCTCTGCAGCATACACAGGCTGTCAAGGGGGACAGTGTGTCCTTTGAAGTGTCCTAAATCGAAGAGTGTGAAAGCTCCTCTGAGCTGTTTCCTATTCAGGTCATATCTTGAAAGCTGGGAGCCTCTGGGATAGAGGGACAGGACTGCTTCCAGCAGGATGACTTTTTGTTTTGATGTGAAAGTCGCACAGCTCTGCTGCTATCCCGTAGACTCATTGAGGCTCAGGCGCGCTCCATATCGTGTAACAGGCACCTACCGTACCACATCCTGAGGCGGGGAGGGGAGAGGAAAGGAAGGGAGGGGGGCGTGAGTCAGAGCAGCAATGCATCATCAGCAGACGATGCAGTGAATGCAATCACGGCTCTCCCCGTCTGGCCATGCTCCAAAACCCATCGGACCATTCGAAATGGAAATGCACTGCTTTTCAACCATAACCATGTGCAAGTCCTGCACCCTGTAGCCAAGCCCCCCCCCCCCCCCCCCTTTTCTGGACCAGCCATATGAAGAAAACCACCCTCTCTCTTCTACTTCAGCACCTTTGATCTCCTCCTGTTCTGTTCTTCAATCTGCTCTTTTGGCAGGCAGGGACATTGAGAGGCCCAACCTCCCTGACACATGACAGATGAAGTCGGAGGGGTGGAATGGGGCCACTCGCCATTGACAATTAGCCGTTGAATGCAGAGGGGCCCGCTAGCCACTAAGGTGTCAGGCAAAGGATGTCACTGTGAGCTGGGAGAATCCTAAATCAGCATACGACTAAACCAAGTGTGCAGACAACTAATCAAAACCTTCAAAGAGTGCTTCAGATATGGACATAATCAAAAGGAACCTGGTCACGCATGAGGTGAGCAAAGTCTAGCTCACAACTTTAGTCTCATGACTTCTTATCTCTTCTTGCAAGGCCACTTGACCTGTTGAAACTTATATAGGGGAACAAGCCAAGCCTAGTGTCTTCTGTGTCAGTCTGCGCTCAGGTTTGCTGTTTTTGGTGCTCCAAATGAATTATTTGGTTGAAAATAGCAAAAAAGGTCTTTCTGTGTTTGGCCAAATGAGCGAAAATACTGAATAAATTGTACTGAACATTGACATGACGCGATTAAGTAGAGGTGTGTGCTAATGCAGAAACATCTGCAGTGTGGAAACATTTAAAAGTGTCAGAGAAAGATGTAAAAATCATCATAAGCACGGACAGCATTATCACAGCATTATATATTATATATAGCCTTATGTATTAATATGAATTACATCAGCTTTATTAATAAATTTATTATAATATTCACAGAGTTTTCAAACTGGGATCTGTGATATTTTCTTTTAATGTTTTATTGTCTAACAAAAGCAAGGCTACATTTATTTGTCTGCATTACAGCACAGTCTGCTGATATCGGTGTGCACGGTCTGTGTGAAGCCTGATTACTGTGACCATGTAGTAAAAGTGATTTGAGGGCCTGAAAAGAAAGATCCACTAGATCCATCCACACTCTGCAATGAATTGAACCCATTGCGCAATTTTCATTAGCTACATGTGACATGTACATTTACCAAAGGAATGGATTTTGCACTCTCAAGGTCTTTCATATTATTTTTCAGAAACCATGCATATAAATGATCTGTAATGCAGCCATGACCTACTTATCATCTAAACAGTTTCACAACTATTGTGTGTAAACACCAACTAATCAAACTAGTTTAAACAGCTCAATGACCCATTTCATCAGCAAGCCCAAAAGACTTCGACTAGAAAAAGGCAGACTGGCTGTGCTGTTCAGTATTTTTTTATTGTTTGTTTTTATGTAGAATTCTAGAACAGGCCGCAAAGCATAGAGCAACAAACAAAAGGAAGTAAAGCTGTGAAACAGAGGGAAGTTTCAACAAAATGTGACAAATGTCAATTTTCACTCAAGAAATTATTATAGATTCAAGCAATCCATAGTCATGTTTATATCTGGTCTAAAAACCTGTCCTGAATGATCCGATTACAAGAGTGTGAGCTGAGACACTTTGCTGTTAACAGGTTAACATGTGTCTCAAACAAGTCTCCGGTGTCCATTCGTGATCAGATTTCAAGGAAGGGATTTCTGATTTTGTGAATGCATGCTCCAGTGCATTTTCATAAAGAACAGTTACCACACTAATTCAAAGTATTAAGATATATGATATAATATAGCCTTTGTCTGACTGTATCTATGTATTTTTAAAGGCAAATTCATGCATTTTTTGTAAACTCTTCATGAAATGTATTCTAACCTATAAAACCACAATCTTTTAGCAACCGATTAATACATGCCAATTAAAAGTAAGCGCTGCTACAGTTCCTCATTTTTAATCTTTTGAAATGACCTGGATTCCACCAGAAATCTTCAATAGCCAAAGCAGCAAATCCTATTTGTCACATAAAAGAGGGCGAATGAGAGACTCACCAAAAAGGTTGGGGGAAGGGGGGGGGGATATAAGAATGTTATATAAGCAAAAGAAACAAAGCTATTCCCCACAGTTTTTGACAAAATCCCACTCAAAGATTTCGAACATAAAAATAATAAATGACTAAAGACCCTGTGCCGTTTCGATCACTGAACTCCATGATTTTATTTTCAGTGGCAGAACACAGAGCTTTGAACATGGTAAGCCTCAAAACAAAATGGCTATGTAAAAGAAGCACGCGCTTACCTCCAAAAATGAAACGCGTGCAGCGGGCTGCATGGGCTGCAAGGGCTTGTGGGAGTTGGGCTCAAGCTTCGTGGAGTGAGGCTGGAAGTCAAATTGAGTTTTGTGAATGTTCATCATGGACAAGAACAGTCTCTCTCAGGATGTAGCTTTTAAAGTTGAGAGCTTATATAAGTGCAGAGACATACATGAACCGGCATGCATTAACCACAGAGCAGTATCATGCATGACCGTAGAAGGCATTTCGGGTAAGACGCCTTCTTCTGAAAGGGTTGCCAAAACAGTGGTCCATTTCATTCCATCGCTTATGCATGAAAAAAAAATATATATATATATTGTATACTTGTTGATATTATACAGACTGGCCACAATTTCCAATTTAATTAACACTGAAACATTCATAAAAATAACTGTTAATCTTCAAACATCATGTGTTTATCAAGCATTGCTTTTTGCTGAGAAACAAAACATGTCAGGTTAAACTGCTGAGCTGACATGTCTAGGAGATACGCATATATCTGTATCCTTAGCAACAGCAGCCATGATGCAACACCTGATCATAGCCGCAAACATGCATATCTTGCGACCCCTGTAAACAAAAACAAAGGCGTCTCATTTTATAAAAACATCATGGCCAATCGAGGATGACGAGAGATAAACTGTTTACATCACTGCACCAAACACTACAGAATGGTGGCGTCTTTGACCCGCTAACAGGTTGACAACAAACAGGCCTTCTGTAAGGAGATTCAACCAGTTAATTTAGCAAGCGATGGTGATCGAAAGCTACAGTATAAATGCTGCGAGAAGAGACGTGAGCGTAGCAAAACAGAAAGGCAGGTCCCCCAGCTGCTGCGCAAGTCCTTCTGGCTCTAGTCTGACAAGCCATGGCTAGAAGATGATCCTGTATTGATCTAGCATCATCATCTTTTATCCAAGCATGAGCCCGTTCCATAAAAATCACATGCAAAGCTGCCGCAGAGGGACACTAGGTGGATCTACAGAAGCTAGCAAACCTATATTTACCCTTCAACACATGCCGCAGACACTGCTACTGTGGTAATGCTGCACTGCTCAGCTCAGATGTGCCGTCACCAGTACAGCGACAGACACACTGCAGATAAACAGTCTGCTGTCATCCCAGCCAGAGAAAACATGACAGACAAGGGAAAATACTCACTCCAATGTCAACCCCGGAATCCTCAGCCTCTCCCGCTGGGCTTTCATGGTCGCGCTGCACTCGTTCAATCTATTGTGTACATGATATATTCACGCCGCTCGTCTGCCCGCACCCCCGTGCGCTGACAAAGAGCCAAAGCCGGGGTCTGGTGCAGAGAAAGTGGGAGCTGCTCACAGGGGAGGAGTAGATACTGGGGACCCAGCGCTCTGAGCCATTCAACTTCCACCCCGAGCTGTCAGATGTGATCATCAACTGCCTGTGGAGGGCAGGGAGGCTGAGCGACAATGCTTTTCCCCTCCCCTGTCGCTCACGCAGCAGCACTAAACAGATCTAACGCCCCTCCTCCACTGAGGAAGGAGACTTACGTCAGCAAAGCACAGTCAGAGGAGTCTACAGTACATGCAGCACTTCCTAACTGCAGCAGGGCTGTTGACCATCATTCACGTTGTCTGTGTTTTTCCCACATTACACTGCAGCATAACTGTCAATGTTCAAAATAAAGGCACTAAATAAGCAATAAATGCCTTAGAAGAACAAAGAGAACCCCAAAACAAGACATGACGACAACTTATCAGTGATTGCTAAAGCAAACATTCTTATAGCTAAGAATTAAGAATTTGAGCAAACCTTTAACCCCATGTATTAATCGTTGGTGCGCAACTCCTCCAGCACGGGTGCTACAGGTATGAATCATCACTCAAATCAGGTTCTGTCATTTCCCTAAACAATACGACATTTTGTTTTACCTGCCAGATAATAAAAGGGCAAGAAAATTCCACAGACTTCAATTGAAGGAAGGACTTGAGCTATATTTAGAACAGAGTATCAGAGAGATTTGGAGGTGGGAGTTTATAACTTGGACTAACATTGAAGTGCACTAAAACTAAAAGGGTTCAAATGAAAACTGTCATTATTTGAAATAAATCTTCAATAAAATAAAACAAACATGCCATCTTGACAATAAACCGAAAGAGTTTAACTTTCAAAACAGTGGTCCTCAAATAGTGAACAGTCTATTTCCTGACCTTAGCTTGGTTTGTAGGTTTCGTTGGTTCCTAACAGAACTATAACATTTTTATGGTTTCCATGGCTCAAAGTGAGCAGCGCATCAAAACCACAAAAGTGTATAAGCCACAACTGCTCAGGGTTGTACAACAGTAGCAGACACATGATAGCAACATTTCATATTCATACAGTATCTAATTGGGGTCAATCAATGCAATATTTTATGATTTTATAGAAAAATTCAGATACCACAGCTTTGGAGATGGAAATTTACAAGGAAATGTACAGTACAGTAACGACGCGAAAAAATACTTTTAAAAATGAAATATAAAAACTGATCATCTTAGAACTTTGAATTGAATTTCTCTGCTTTAAAGACCATGTCTAAACATCAGTTTTCTAGAATGCCTTAAAAAGAATCTATTGATTGATGCATGGAGAATATTGCACTAGTCTGTACCAGGCACTGAGTTTCACTGGGGACAAAGGTGCTTGGAGACCGCTGCTATAATGAGCTCAAGATTTAACAAGCAATTTAACCCGAGTTCCGCTAAAGACCTGCTAATGAAACTCATAAAGCCGGGAAAGGCATCAGACCTGATACAACATGTTTCATTCTGCTTGGCAACATCAATATGATCCAGTGAAATGAGAGACATATTCGGCCTCTGGCATACTTTGAAACTTTACTAAAAAAGTATTGCAACGTCATATTTTTTTTTATGCACACTTGAAATCTTTTTCATTGTTGACAAGTTTTCATGTCAACAATAATCTTCAAGACATTTACATTTAATAATTTAGCAATTAAGCAGACGCTTTTTTCCCAAGCAACTTACAAATGAGGACAACAGAAGCAATCAATATATAAGTATATAAGTGCTGTGACAAGGCCCGGTGTACTCTAAGTAAATAAAACTATATCATAGATAGAGCTAATTTTATAGGGTCATTTTCTCAAATTTCTCAAACTCAATTATTGCTTACTGTATGTATAATTGTTAACAAGGTATATAAAATAAGGTATTAAGTAAAAACACACGATATGCTATTAATGCATGCTTGCTAATTAGCAACTACAGTAGTACATAATGAGAACTGGTCCCTATACTTGTTACATGTTTTCAGAGTTCTGGTGAAAGAGGGTCAAGTGTAGATACAGTAGAAGAGATGTGTTTTTGTCATTTCACCAGCAGGGAACAAGGTAAGGTAGAAGCCTGTTTGGGATGGCATCAAGTGCTGTTCCCCTTAAAGAACATAAGCTTTAGGAGGACATACAAGTATGGATTAAGGGGTGCAGAACCATTCTGGATTAGTTGTAGAAGTTTGACAAAACTGGAAGACCTGCCATTAGAGCATTGCAAAATATTCCAACAAGAGCTTTAACAAGGAGTTATCTAGAAACGAGATATGAAGACAAAACCAATTATGCCAAAAATGAAAAAGTAAACTGTTGTCCACAGTTGGCAGGCTCATGGGAGTACACAAACGCAGATGACAGTGTACAGTACAGTGCATTAGACCAAACAAGAACAGCAGGCGGTCGGGAAGTGGGGCGCAAGGACAGAACCCAGTTAAACACCTGCCGCAGTTCTTCTGAATTAGGCCAAACTCATTCATGCTGAGAAACTGGATTAGCAAAACTTATTTATCTAAAACATATCAGTCTGAAGCAAAGAGACAATGCTTTAATGTATAATCAAAATGGCTTTAATCTTTTAGATTTTTCAAGAATGTTCAAGGCTTATTGTGTACATGTGCACATGTGTTTGAGGGAATGAAGCAATCAGCTGAGGCTGCTGGATCTGCTCCACTGGGATTTAACAGGTCACACTTCACGTATTACCCTCTATTTACATTCATTAATTGCTGCAACCCTTTTCTTTGCCACAGTGTCATTATATTGGACAATAGCGTACTTGTGAGTTAGAAGGATATCTAAAGGAAATTAAAAGAGGTAACTTAAATGCGTCATATTTAAATAATTGTATATTACCCAATAATGCAAGTTATGTGTTTTAGATTACATAAAAAAGCACTGCTACTGTAGCTGATAAGAAATAGAAATAAATATTAAAATTACCAAAAAAAAAACTGAACATCATCAAAATTGTTACAACTAATAAATTCTGACATCATAACACCGTGGTGCCAAATTAGAACTGTTGCCATGGCAAGCAAATGAAATGTAAAGTGAAATAAAAGATATTTAAGGACTAAACACATTTAAACTAAATTCTATATTGAAATCTTAAAACTAGGTAATTTTTGCTTGTATTTTTCACCATTTGCTACCTAAATAAAATATATATAATATATATTCTTTTTTTTATTTATTTAATACATTTATAAAAAATACTTTATTTTCTAATAAATACATTATAATAAAAAAAATAGATAAGATAAAAAAAAAAACAAGTCAAATTGCATCTCAAAGCCACTGACCTGCTGCTGTCCATGCATAAAAGGGTGACTCATTTCTAATTAACATTCAGTAAACACATCTGGAGAGCCTGACCTGAGTGTCCATAACCTCCCCATCCACCACTTCAACTACATCCCGCTGTTGATCGAGTCCAGTCACATGACTATTGCATTGACTTACTCTCTCTTTCTCTCAAAAACAAACAGACAACCGTAACGACACATTCATCACACAATGCCCGTGCCGCCGTCACAGCAGCATGCCATAAATCATAAACGCAAAAGGCCAATAAAATTCATTGACATGTTTTTTTTTTCTTCTAATTTGTTTCTGACAGGTTGAGACATATTGAAGATCTATCATATACATCCAACCGAGAGAGCGTAACTGACGGAAAACAGGTGCGATGAGCATGTATTTTCAGAGACACTGTTCTTTTCAAAACATTTATTTATGAGAAAACTGATTGCAGTGAACATGATGAGTGCACGGCAGAGTGGGAAAAAGCTAGACATGTCTCAAACAGGTTTAAACAGGATATGCAAACCACAAAAGTGTTGTGTACATTTGCCACAAATCACTTCTGAACTTTAGTTACTTTATGGAATGCATGGATAAATAAATACGCATATTTCATAATTAGAATAAAAAGGGTGAAGAAACACACCAAGGAGGTATTGGGTCAAACAAACAATATGCGTTGTACATATTGTAAAGGTAAATTCATAATGTTATTTGTTTCAAACTAAAAACTAATTTTGCACAACCTGTGATTTTGTGATCTTGTTTAAGATCACAAAGATTAGCACCTTAACATATGCCTGACAGGTCAACTGACACCAGACAGAGTCATCAGGGTTACCATAAAAAAAAACTGTCAACTGTCATGGTTTCTAAATATAGAAATTGATATCTCTGACCCATTACAAACACAAACAGCCACAACCACCACCAAACAGACATATAAACATATGCCAGATTCTATATGCCAATAATTCTATATACTGTACCTCGGCTTAAAACTAGGGCTCTCAATCAATCTTAATACAGAAATAATTACACAATATTTGAAATACAATTATAAACCTCTTAATTATAGGGTTAAATGAATGAAATGAAGACTAGAAATTTGGTGACCACTTCCTTTGGGTCATCATGGGGAATCACAAGGTGCTCACCTGATCTGATAGATATATTGCCTCCTAGGTCTGCCCTGGGGGTCTCTTCCTTGTTGGACATGCTTGGACTTCCACTAGAAGGTGTCAAGGAGCCATCCAGGCCAAATGCCTGAACCACCTCAACTGGTTCCTTCGAAAGCTGTGAAGCAGTAGCTCTGTGCTGAATCTCTCCTGGATGTCTGAGCTTTGCTTCCTATCTCTCAGAGTCAGCCCAGACAGCAGAGAAAACTAATTTCAGTCGCCTAAACGCTCAAACGTATTATTTTGGTCATTACTAAGAGCTCATGAGTCATGACCATAGGTTGGAACACATATCGACTGGTAAATTGAGAGATTTGCCTTTAGGCTTTGCTCTCTTTTCACCATGACAGTGTGGTACAATGACCACTTTACTGCTGCCACCACAACAATCCAACTGTCAATCTCATGCCCCAACCTAACCTTACATGTGAAAGACCTTGAGGAACTTCTCTCAACTGCAAATCGCCCAGGTAAACACTGAAGTTCACAGCCAGATGAAGCCATCAGGATGATATCATCCACAAAAAGCAGAGACACCATATATATCTCCTGTCTCTTCTCAGCTTTATAAGTGAATGATTTTATTTATAGGATGATGAGTGAACAATATATTACAATATGTGCTATGAAAGCCTGTGGGCTCTTCAACTTTGTTCAAAAGTATCTGTGTGTTCACAGACAGTAAAAAAACATTGTGAGTGAACAACATTCAGAGGGAATGCTTTTATTGAGATGTAAACAACAACAAGATAAATAATCAATTACCAAGATGTTTGAATTTTGCAATTATTCCTTCTGGACATTAATAGAATTTGGGAATTTGAGACGTTTGGGAAGGTATCCTGTTTCTCAGATCTTAGTTCTCGCATATACTGTACTGTACCTGTTTCAAAAGAGATATTGATGTCACAGGCTGTGCTGAGACTAAAGACTTAGCTTTGCTTTTCATATAAGCTCAGAAAGTCTTCATCTCATGTGTCCCAAAACGAAATAGGAGCTATATTATCTGCATTAAATTTGCAGCTCTATACTCTTACTTTATGCCTTACTTCATGTTCCTATATTTATAATGCTTTTCCTAAAAATAGTAAGGAACTTTGAAAATCCAAACCGATCTCTAACACACATGCAATTAAACAAAGATCATATTATAAGGTCATATCATAAATATAAATTCTGTCATCATTTCCATGCCTTCAAGTCATTCCTAAACTGTATGACAACCATGAGGTCAAAAATTCTCTTTAGTTTACACAAAGATTGCAGTTTAATAATCATTCTATGTCAAATTATAAGTTCAATTTCAAGTCCTAACATAATTGTTGCAACATGTAGAGGTCAGTTTACTGAGGGCCCAGTTCAGACGACAGTCAAAGATCTTATATTTCACATTTCTGGTCACTGCCAAAGTTCAAGACTTTGCCCATGCGAGAGATTGCCTGCCGGCCTTGAGCTCGACATGGAGTAAACAAAACTCAGTGGTATTTACAGGTATGCTATTACCATTTTGTAATCATTATCAGTCTGCCATTTAAAAAAAAAAAAAAAAAAAGGTTTTATTTCATATTATTTGTATGCACACGTACAACCAAAAAAACAAACAAAACAAAAAACCCAATAAACAAATGAATAAAATCTGAAAGCAAGCCATGCTTTAACAAGCGAATTCTTTTACGTGGATGTAAAGACAACAAAAGAACTGTTTACTCATCAACTTGCATAAAGAAGCTCGACCAGGGAAGTAATTGGGAAGGTAATTTACATAAAACAGTTATTTTCAGAAATGTACATGAAGCTAACAAGTGACGTTTCCCATCTTTGTCTCTCAAAATCTTCAAAGCAAAAAATACATTAAAAAAATCAAAACAAAACAAAAAAAGAAAAACACCAATATGACCAAAAGAACAATATGCTTAATTTTCTTTTACTAATAAAATCTATTAATTCACTGTAAAACAAAAGTAACAATTTATTGAGCACATGATAAGGAGATCCTGAGCTACTGTACGTAGATCACAGATAATGTCATATTTAATTTTCCATCAATTAAAGGTAGGCTGTGATAGATAAAAGCCCTACACTGCCTCAATCACTCCTACATTTTCTAACATATTCATTTAAAAGTTTAATTTTGTAAAGATGCTTTTTTTCAATGTTTGAATGGCTGGATGATGACAAAATACACAACAATATAACCCACTGAACAGATCAGATGTATATCCCTCACAGCTATCTTAATGGTGCCTACACAGCAGAATCCTATTGGCACCACCAAATTAAAATAGTATATAAATACATAAATAAACAAACAAACAAACAATCAAGTACATACATGCATGCATGCATACATAAACTGATATCTTACAATAGTGGAAAAGGTCAGAACTGCAAGATATAAATTCAAAACTCAGATTTTATTTCTCAGAAGAACTAGTTTATGCTTATTTTATTTTTTAAATAACAATTGCAATTAATTGAATTGTAAGATTAAAAAAAAAACACTATATTTTTTACATTTTTTTGTGAAAACATACTACCCTGACTATTCTGCAGATTTAAATATATATATATATACACACACATCTTAAATGTTATGCTGGTGATGCAGGTTTATGTCTAGACTCAATTGTGTTTTGTGTTAAATTGAAGACAATTAAAGTAGATTTACTCACAAACTTCCTCGTCTGGGAAGGCTGAGCTCTTTCTGTAAAAACAAACAAAAAAACCCGTTAATGACTGAGTAGATTAAAACACGCATACACACACCATTTATAATATTAAGAAACATTTCAAGGTGACGTGTAATAATTTGAATGTTAAAAACATAACTCTTTCCAAGTTGGATATGCAACTCAGGCATCCTGACAGCCAATTACCAGCCTTCTTTGCTTAGTCATTCACCATCAGAGCGTGCAGGTGAACAGGTGACCCAGATTTTAATGGTAACCCCAGTGGTACCAGCGTTGACCTAGATTTCTGGCTCTCTAGAGCAATTCAGTCCCAAAGACAACATATGCAGCTCTGACTGTATGTGAAACTCAAACATTTGTAGGAGCAGTTCTGAATACACTATACTTTTCTAATGTTTGAGGTCAGAAAGGTAAATTTATTGCATTTATTTTATAAAAAAATAATTATGTTTTTAATGCAAACTGGTTTTCAAGGGAGCTCAAGAACACATGTATAATATATATATTTAATTAATTTTTTTTAATTAATAGATAATAGAAAAATGCAAAAAATAGCATTCATTTAAAACTGAAATCATCCATTATAAATGTAATACCTGTTACCTTTGATCAATTTAATGCATTATTGGTGACTTGATGTAACAACAACAACATCACTTACTAACTTACAAACTTTTTAATCAGTAGTGCATATACATTTGCATACACATAGCAGAAACATGAAAAACATTATCCATTTTAAAATATTGGTTATTTCTCTTATGGCTTTTTAAAAGAAGTATATAAAACTGAAGTATACATTTTCTTATTAAAAATATTCTTAACTTAATTATTATAATTGCTGGTTAGACTTAAGTAAATTAAAAATTAATACAATATAGACTCCCACATTCCCATTTGAACATCTGTAGAAGATCCAGTTATCGTTCCTCAATAGGCATGTGCAATTGTCACAGAAGACCACAAGGGGGCATTTGAGTTGGTGCAATAATCCTCTCATAAATGTATTATTATTACAAAATGAGTGTGTTAGTAAAACACAGTCAGTTAAACACTGTTTATGACCAGAAAAGATGAAAAAAGAGAAAAAGATTAATGTGTGCGTGAAAAGAATTTATGGAAAAAGAACTTACAGTAGGCTAGTTCCATTCACAATATTACAACACACATCTTGAATAAAATCAGGTAACTTTCCTAAAGGGATTATGATTATATTTTTAACAGTATACTTAATTAACCATCTCGTCTCCGTTCTTACAGTACATCATACTCATTAACAGAAAAAGATTATGTGTTCAACATAAAATGCTTATATTCCAGCAGGACTACCGTTTCCAAAAATGGGATGTCACATTTCCAGCTGCCTTTAGTTCTGAACTTCTGATGTGCGACTGTGACTTCAAGCTCTGCCGTATGGTGCTGCAACACCCTGAAAAACCGTAGCCTCACGCTACTCAAAAATAATGAATGAAAAGGAGCGCTGGAGATGCTGCAGAGCACAGCAGGGAACAGCAGTGAAATGGTGCGACTGTAGCAGGGTTTACCCATGAATTCAGCGCTGGGCAGGCTCACCCACGGCTCAACATGAATATATGCATTACTTTTCACTCTCAAAGCTATACAGGGAAAGAGGTTTCTGTGGAGAGTCGGGAACGATTGAATTATATTTCCATCGTGTTTCAGTGGAATTCCTAAAAAAGTCATGGGTGAAAGTTAAAGAGGATCTTACTATGAACATTGTGAGGATGTGGAAAAACTATTTTCCTATTCACAATAGACATGATATTTGACATTACAAGATACTTAACACGAATATCACAATTTTATAATAGTTTATTTTAATGCACTTTTTTTCTCTTTTTTTTCATTTTTTGAAAATAATTCTTAAAACATTACATGTAATGTTTACTATTTTAGCCAATATTCAAATATTACATTTATTCCTGTGATGGCAAAGCTTTTATTTTTAAATTAGTCCAGTGATACTTTCTAATTGGCTGATTTGTTACTTAAGAAAACTAATTTTTGTTACAGTTGTGCTGCTTAATATTTTTGTGGAAACCATCACAAAACTTTCTATTTTTTTTTTTTTACATTATTTTAAACGCAGAATAATTTAAATGCAGAATGTCTTCTGATCAATTTAATAACCCACTACTGAATAAAATTATTAATATTTTAAAGATATACATATTGAAGATGAGACCAACCATTTCTCTTATGTTTTTAGATACAGATGTAGATCATCCTTTGTCTTTTAACTATGAATAAATTAAATGTGTGATCAGCAATACAAGGTCATGGTGCCTTCAAACATAATGTTCAAGAATTGACAGACAGCCAACTTCAAACCAACCCTAGGCGTTTTAAGACATCTACCTTCTGTAATTTCAATGATAGCAAGTTATTCTAATTCAAAACTCCAATATAAAGTTGGCAAAGCAGCCCAGTAACACAGCTCTTATCTGAAAAAATACACCGTCTTAAACATTTCTCCACATTTTTGCATGTCCAGACAAAGACATGATACTTCCTAATGTTCCAGCTACATCAAAGCTTTAGTGATACTGTTTTAAAGACCTTGCCATGATAGCATATTAATAATTCCCTTTGAATTTGCTGCATTTCTGCACCATCTCAAGATCAAAAGTGTGCCAGTGTGAAATGCTGACTTGTGGGAAGAATGAGAGGGGAAGCCCTTACAGATACAATTTTTTTCTCTCCCCAAAATGGAAAAGTGATGGAAAAGTTTAACCGGATCTACCATCTGTTATTTGCCTAAATAAAAGTAGTGCTGAGACCTCCGGTCCAGAGAAGCAACATTCCCATTACGATTTATAAAAGGAATACTTTAACTGCAAGGACAAAGCAATCACAGTGACTCACTCTTTACAATGGAAAGGGAAATCTGCAACATTTCCTGCCTTAGACTCTGCAGTGTTTACCAAATTAATAAACTTCAAGTATTAAAGAGACAGTTCAGCAAATAAATAAAGGGGGGGGCTGGGAATCTTTATTTTTACTTTATGTACTCTCCCTTTCACAAACCTGTATGACTTTCTTTCACGCAACATAAAATATTTTGCAGAATATATATATTTTTTCTTGCAATAAAAATGAATGATGATTTTTGGAATGATCTTTGATGATCATTATATTGGTTCATATTATTGCTTTCACTGAATAAACATTAGTCTGTTTCGCAAACTCTATTGTAAGGCTTTAACAGTGCTGCATAAGCCTCCTGGCATATTCAACGTCTGCTAATGTTTTTTGGAGAGTTCAAGTGCTTTAAGACATTTAAATACATATGGAAAAAAAGAAATGACATATTTAGCAAGCCACCTAACCCCCTAAATCAATGATTTGAAAATAACGTTCGTCAAATCCAGGTCATTTACCATAGAAACATGAAAATTGTGAATGTTTGCAACTCCTAGTTGTGATCCGATCACAGTGTTAACCAGGGGGGGTTGTTTAAACAAGGAAGGCTTTTATAAAGAATATTATTTTTTTGAGGGTTTGAGATTTTAGTCTTCGCAACTTGGGATCTTATTTATGAACTAACAGTTTGTATCACTTCGAGGAGAAAGGAAAACTCCAATTCGCCCACTGAGTTATGAGCGAGAAGAGAAAGAAAGATTATCAAAGCTGACCAAGCTTAAGAAAACCCCAGAGGTAGGGGATTGCACATTGTTCTTCCAGTAAAAAGGAAGAACTCTGCATTCAGCTGGAGTTTGTATTGGTCAGACAGAAGGTCAGCGGTCAGGGTACAAAAGCTGGAAGTGCTATGGAGGTCAGTCCAGCTAATAATGTGGTCATGGCACTCTGAGATCCCTCAGGGCCACAGACCAGTGTTTTCATCATCTGTAAAGGTCAGCTGATATGACAGGCTGAAGGAACGTGCCTAGTTTGCCTTCACACCGTCATACCTGTTACGCTGCAGTATTTCATCCTTTTGCCTGAGCATTTTCATTCACCTTATTATTCTACACTGGGAAGGTCTGTATTATGTGGCATTTCTAGAAGACTTCAGACAATGCTGTAAAACTAAGGTCGAGGGTGACTACACAAACACAATATTCTGCCATTCCTTATAAAATCTTTAACACTGTAATAGCTTAGATTCCTGTATTTAATTATTCACTTTGGGTTACATGAACCTATCAGAAGTTTTATTGATTTTATTCATAGTTTGTTTGCTTCCTTTAAATAAAAAAAAGTATAATAATAATAATAATAATAATAATAATAATAATAATAATAACAACAACAACAACAACAAAAACAATACTAGTAAATGCACAAATAAAAATGAAAAAAAATTTAGAAAAACTTAAAAATTGTTTCTCCAGCATTAAATAGTGATGTGTAATATGCAAATTCATCTACACAGATATCCGATTCATCATAGAAAACTAATCTAGCTTATGCAGGACAAAACAATGTCTACTTTCCATGAAAAAAAAAAAAAAAGTCACCTTTTCCAAGCACATGAAAAGGTACATATGTTTGAAGTTCATTTAAAGTTTCCGTTACTTGTTTTCATTCAGTGGCACCTCTGAAGGTGACTTGCACCTCAGTGTCACAATCTAATTTCAACATTTCTAAAGTCCAGCTCTAATTATGTCAGTCAGACCCACTTTTGCAATTTCTCAACTTATTTCATAAATGCTTTTAAGTCCATCACTTACTTTCTGCAACCCACACAAGGTTTTATCTCCATTTCTTCCCCCTCCCCCCAATTTATGATTCTCCATCAGTCTAAGAAGCGTATGTGAAGAAGTGTGTATTTACTGGCCAAGAGTCAGACTCCCACTGCTAGATTAACACTGTGTCAACCGTGCAGATAGGCAGCATATGGCACGCAGCGCATACAAATTTAACTTAGATGTGCTGATAACTTCCAGAAGAGCTGAACACACACTGTGCTGGACCGGTGGGCTTTTGATGTTGCCATGAATATAGAAAGAACTCAAAACTACACAACATATCAGAACAAGCATGCTGTTGTTGCAGTATTAGTATTTTAGTTCAATATTGTATCGACAGTGTTTTAACAATTGTGTTTCGTTTTTTATTTAAAAAAATGTAACCTTAAATGAAATTAAAATAATTTCTGAAAACATCGCAGGGCCAATGCTTTACTTCTATTTGGCCACATATATTATAAAAAAATAATTAAACAAATAAAACATTATCTTTAAAAGCACTTGTTTGTTCTTCAGAGTTCATAATGAATGAACAGCACGGAGTGAAGTGTCCAGTGCATAAATATAAAAAGCCAGACAGTTAACGTGTGAATCATGCACATTAATAATGTGGAAAATGAGAATTGACTGATGTGAACGTATCGCACATCTCTCATTAGACATTATCAATCATGCTTATTGAATTCTGATACATCGTCATATATCATGCACAGCAAATGCACTCTTGTCTTTGTCAGCCTTTGTGAATGTGACTAAGATTGCCCACTATACAGTACACATAAATCAAATATGACGGTTAGTCATTCACAAAACAAACATTAAATTACAAACGTATAAAAGACATTAAAATTTTTTTTCCATAAAAAAAAAAAAAAATATATATATATATATATATATGTTTTAAATTATTATTATTGTTTTAAAAAACACTATATTTCTCAAGACTAGGGTTGCAAAGGGGTGGAATTTTCCAGACAATTTCCAAGGAAACTTTGCCTGGAAAATTTTGGAAATATATAAAATTTGGACCAAAAAAATAATAATAAAAAAGACAAAAAAGTGGATATTACAGCATTAAACCATTATTTTAAATTGTAAGAACAAAATTCTGTGTTTTTGATCAAATAAATGAAGGCTTGATGAGCAAAAAAAATTGCCAAGTTTAAAAACATTAAAATTAGTAATGTGTCCAAACTTTTTTGACCAGTAGCAGAACTAGCTATAGCTAGCAAGAACATACTTTATAAATGATCAAATAAATAGTGCTAATTAAATCTATAGATTTGCTGGCTAGCTAGCTACTGTATAAACACTTTTATGTTTTATTATATGTATAAAACACTTTGGTATTTACTTGAATCTATTGATCAAATATTTAGAATATCTTTAGACTTATTTTATTTTTTAGCTTACCTAAATCTCCAGTCTGTGTATTTGTGCAATTTTACAATGGCTTAGCCTAATTTAGTTGCCCAGCATATTGCACACACCCCAATAATATTTTATTTCTTTTTTATGTAATTTACATGAATATTTACTAAGATGCACAATTCCTACAATTGCATTAAATCTAGTTGTTGTAACCAAGATTATGCTGCAAGAGTTTTTTTTTTCTTAGACACATTTAAATTATTAGTTCTTGCAATTTTGATAATTTCCAGTTTATTCTCATTAATTCCAGTTAAATTACCATGTAAAGTTGCAGTCGTGGAAATTCACGGAATTTTGCAACCCTACTCAAGACTGCCACGCAATTACTTTCATACAAAAAAGGGAAAAAAAAGCAATTACATGTGGACACTTTTTTTATTTTATTAGATGAAGTCAAATGTGAAGTAAAGCTTAATGCAACTAAACAAATGCAGGGATATGACCCCATGAGACTTCTGAACACACGCATTCACCACAACTGTAATTACAAAACTAATATAGCACCACTACTGTCTATTCATTCTAATTACCTGCCAGTATCTACCGCCCATTTCAATATGTTGTGCTGACAACAATATCCTCGGTGGAAGCAGCCAATCATACAGGATACAGCCCAGAAGACCCATGTTTATTTGCTAAACAATCTGTTTTATTCTTTTTGAATTGCTTTACTGAATCTAATGTCATAACAGGCAGAACATTTGGGTGGTAAGTGAGAAAATTCTATCAATGTTTTGGAAAGTGAAATATATTTTCATATGGCATGTTGTTTAACCTGAGACTGTAACACGTCAGTTTAACATATTTCCTGACTAATTCACACCAACAAAACAAATCACTTATAAAAGTTTTTTTTTTTTTTTTACACAAAGACCTTTAACCCTTTTCATTAATTAATGGCTGAACTGTGAGGTTTGTCCATTTTATGAAACATTTTCAAAACATATTGGATCATCCAGGTTTTTAACAATATCAATTTCAACAATATTGTGATAATCGCGATACTGTGAAAACTATAATTGTACATTTTTATACCATTTCAACTCTAAAATAATGACAGAATAAAAGACATTAAATACAAATGAATGAATGACTAAATTAATGATATTTAATCAGCAAACAATAGCATAAAAAATTGAAAAAAAAAAATAAAAGAGTGAGTGAATAAAAAAAAAAAGTGATGAGTGAATGATCTAACTGGGCGGAAAAAAACCTTGATCTGTTGTTCTATTGTTGGACTAATACAGATGATCATTTTAAGAATTCTTTGAGTTCTCATGGTTTCAAGATACGCTTACAATCAGTGCTGTATCTACCATTGAGGACACAAACGTCATGTCGACTGTATTTTTTCCCGAAATTTCAAATTAGTCAAAGCTGAAATCAAGCAGTGATGATCAATCCGTGTCCGAATCCATATGTCGTCTGTATTTTCTCCCAATTAAATTGACATTCTCCATCTAATCTCAAGTGAAATCACCGCCTCTATCTGTCTGTCTTTGCAGGCAGCGGCACTTGAAGTCACGTTACGCTACAGATTCAGAGAGTCGGGAAAAAATGACCTCGGTATTTGAAAAATCCTGGCTAAGCACCTGCTTACAATGGCAATTTTTTTTTTTTGAGGCAAGTACAGAGTCCCGGTGTGTTAACAAGACTTTATATTTAAACTCCAACATAACTATATTCAACCGAAAGCTCTCCCAAACACAATTAGAAGTGACGCTGTGTGTTTAGTGGGTCTCAGAACAATTGCCCTGCATGCTGCAGCTACCTTGAGGTAATTGACATAAAGCAGCTAATTGACTCAACCTTCTCGCTGACATCAACCCGACTAAATTTAGCCATGTACCACACTCATTCTCTGCTCTAGCAGCAATTCAACATTAACTTAATTCAGGAAGTTTCCAAACATGAAATAATCTATTTCAAAGATATAGTCTCTAATTTATGAGCTCATAGCCTAAAGCAATAAAGAGTGTGAAACGGTGCACTAACATGCATTTGACTGACAAATGAAAACACGGTGTCCCACACAAAATCATACAGGAGAACTCTGAATCTTGTCCTCAGGGCAAACAATCGTTTTGTTTTATCACCAGCGGTGGTGACGTCCACAGCACACAGAGTTTAGAAACAAGTGTCCTTTCCCATGCCTAAACAAAGAAAAGACTATAAGAGTTGCTTTAAATGTCACTATTTCACAAAGCGATTAACCGCCAAAGGATGGATGACTAATTAGTCCTTATTAACTCACACTGAAGGTACTCCAAATTTAATGCCTTGAAGCGATAGATCAAACAAAAAAAGGAAATTCCATCATCACTTATTTGCCCTCATGGCAAAATCGTGAATGCCTCAGATAATTTCACAGTTATTTCGCCAATAGTATACAAAGTAGGATGGAGCCCAATTAATTGTTAAACTAATCATGTGTGTCATTTTTTATTATAATTACCAATAACTTAACAGTTTAACGAAATCCGCTTCCTTTAAAAAGATCATTTTCTTGTGTTTTATCAGTTTTGTAAAGTTGCTGATCTTGTTTAAAAATTAATCGACAAGTTCTGAAGATATAATGTGCAGACACACAGAAACCAGTACCTACTGTATATTTGCACTTTGCAGTCTTTTTAGTGACAAAACTCACATTTTCAATCTTCCGGTGCAGCATTTGGTTGTTTCAGCATGCGAAGACACTGACTCTGTTCTGTAATTCATCCCACATCCAAGTGTGCACATAAAAGCTACAAAACAATGAAGCGGCAAACACCCACACCCTGCATCACTCTATATTCCCTACCTGTAGCCCGCGTCTCCTCAGAATGCTGGACTCATCCATGCCGGAGAGGCAGAGCGCATACTCTCTCATTCGCACTCTCTGTGTGTGTGTGCGCGCGCGTCTCACTGCTACTTAGCCATACTGCACCGCGCTGCTTCCTCTAGCGCACCTGCGATCCTACAGGCACGCTCCATCTGATCCGAGCAGCTGCTAAAGACTTACATCAGAACTTATCTGATTGGAGGGGGCCGGTCAGCTGACATGCCGCCGTTTCGCTATCTTTGAACTTCAGGACAATGTGCGAGCATGTACGTGTTTGAAGAGAAGAGAGGATGAGAGCATGTGAAAGAGAGAGAGCTTGTGAACGCGTGTTTGATGGAAGAGAAAGAGAGAGATAGGGAATGCAGGAGGGGCGAGAGAGGAGTAGAAAGGTAGGGGGGTGAACACCAGCAGCTTAAATTCAGTGTAAAATCCCATGAGGGCCGCCGATTCATTCCCCCCCAAACAGGCACGTTCTGTGGCACCCGGAGTGACCGCTTGCAGAGAAAGAAGAGACAGGAAATCCTGTTGTGCATTGTTTTGCCAGCACTAAACAATGCAGCTGGCATCCTGTGTGTGCGTCCACATTCGGTCAATGGTGTTAGCGACCTGATGTTGAGTGGTATTGAGCTCCTATTTGTCTTTCAACTGGAGTTGCAGATAAGGAGCCAGGAGTGAAGGTCAGAAGGCTTGGCGGTCACGGCCAGGGTGAACTGGGCAGAAATAAGATGGAAGGAAAGCACAATGAGAGCACAGGGGTAGATGGGGCATCCTGTAACGGCTAGTTTGCAAGCATTTCCTTCGTTACTGAGATGAGCCATAGCTAACAGGAAGACATTTCCTTCCCTTCCAACACAGCTTGAACAATAAAATCTTTTCCATCAGATTCTCAATTTTAAACCAGCTTTGCTACTGCCATAAATATATGCATTCTGTCGCCTTTCACATTCAACAGGCCGTTGGCAAAGGCACGCAAACATGCAAGAATCCATAAATAAATATATTTAGAAGTGTTTTCATTAAAGGGAACAACTGATGCCCATTTTCCACAAGTTGATATAATTCTTAAGGGTCTCAATGAAAGTCTATAACATACTTTGGTTAAAATTTCTCAATGGTAGTGTAAAAAAAACACCCTTTTACTGTCCAAATTAGCTCGGTTTTCACGATGCTGTTTTAATCCTTGCTGCTTTAAATGCTAATGAGCTCTTCTAACCCCACCCCTCTCTTCAGTGGAGGGACGAGAATACTGTAAACTTCAGCCGAAAACTTGCTAACTTGCACATATTAGGAAAGGCGACTTGAACAGATTCATAAAAAATAAACAGTATACTCACTGATGGCTATATTCATTATTATATCCAACAACAAAACACTTCAAATCACTTAATCTGAGATGTTCTTGTGTACCTCTGCACCGGAGTCAAACAATGTCGGACTGATGACAGCTCACTCAGGGCAGGTCTAAGGTAAGACGATTTTGTCAATCAACTACCGTGAGAGGGGTCTGAGCAGAACTACTTAGTTATGGCAGGAATCTCAGAAAAGCCTGATTTGAGAAAAAAAAAAAAACTGGGATTTTTTTATCGTTATAGGTTGGATGTGTACACCAGTGGCGGCTACTGGTCTGTCAAATAGGGGAAGCTCATTTTCAGTCTACATCATAAAATTGTCTATTTATTTATAAGTGAAACAAGGAATGTGGTGTATAATTGTGTGAAATGTATGATGAA
>JAUCMU010000097.1:21806244-21859129 GCA_032275025.1 Enteromius treurensis | reverse complement strand
TTTTATTAAACGAATTATATTTAAAAGTTCAAGTCATTGTCGAGTCTTCCACTTGAAGTCAAGTCAAGTCTCAAGTCCCTTGCTCTCAAGTCAAAGTCAAGTCAAGTCATTTTCTTACTTCCATCAAGCAAGTCGCAAGTCCTGAAAATTGTAAATTCAAATGTGAGCGTGAAATCTGTTTTTTTTATGTACGCAGCGTTGATACATGAGGCCCCTGCTCTTTGAATCTTCCTCTAAGGGCAACTGAATATATATACATCCTTACATCCCTGACAGAGACTGCAATTGATATATTGGTTAAATATATAAGATGTTTTCAAACAAATTTCAGGAGGAGCACACACGAATAATCAAACACAGCTGGCGCCAGATTTCCCACTCAATCAGCCATTCTGTTTATCCAATCAGGTCCATCTGTATCCACTATAAATAAGCCAGTTTCCTTCCATTCAGTATCTCATTTAAGCATTCCTCCTCCTTCCCTTCTCCGCCTTTATTCCGCACCTTCCTCCGAGGGGGCATGCTGGGTTTGAGCCAGACACCAAGCTCTGCCCTCGCATGGGTTCAAACTACTAGGGCTCGGAGTCCGCCGATCTCCCGGCTCGCCCCCAGACAGCACACCAAACACGCTTTCTATTTGCATTATGAGGAAGGGCGATCTCGTGAAATATAAAGCAGCAAAAACCTTTTAGCATGAAAACCAAAAACATAAGGCACTTTAATTTCATATAGTTTATACATGTAATACTATTCAAAAATTTGGAGTCTGTAAAATTTATATATATATATATATGAATAAATAAGGTTTATTTTACTATAATTTATATATGGTTATTGTTTAAAATTGAAGGTTTTTTGGTATTATATAGTTATAGTTATAGCTAAAATAAACAAAAAATATATACATTTTAAGTATTAACATGTATTTAATTATTGAAAAAATATATTATATTATCCATCCATCCATCCATCTAATAGAATAATATTACAATATGTTAATTTAATTTAATTAGTTTATTTTGCTAGGTTCAAAGTCACCTTGCATTTTTAATCCAATAAATGATTTTTCAACTCTTTCAACATTAAATACTTTGTGTCCAATTATTTATATACTATACTAGTTAATACTAAAGTATATAGTTAATAGTAGAGTATATAGTATATAATATATACTATAATAGTTGTTGCATAATGGAATTTTCCTTTAGTGCTTTCTTTAGCTTAAGCTCATGGTCTCATACCCAGAATGGCCACCACGATGTCATCCTTGAGGATCTCGATTGATCCTCGAGACAGGAAATAGAGCGCAGTAAGGACATCCCCGCAGTGCACCAGCGTGTCTCCAGGAGGAGCATGGGTGGTTTTGAAGCGTATGGCGAGAGCGCGTAGACATCCTTGAGTTGCACCTCTGAAAGCCTTACATCCCTCAAGGAGACTGTGGTTCAGATGGAGACAAATATCTGCCTGTAAACACTCAGGGAAGCCTTTTAAGACCTGCAGAAAGATGAGAGAATGAAGTGACGCTCAAGGTAAAGAACACTCTATCAGCTCCAGCACTGAAGATTAAAGCAAATACATTAGTGCAGACATTATCTACAGTTACACTCTCTGTTATTATGTAATGCTATGGGCTACGTTCCACACAGAGAGAGAGAGAGAGCTGTTAATTCACTGTTAGCCTCCTTAATGTTGTCTGGTGCTGATGATTATGTGCTCTAATAATAAGATGATAATAATAATAAATAAATATTAAGTACAAGTTTTAACTTACACTACTGTTGAAAAGTTTGGGTCAGTAAGATTTTTGGTACCACTTTATACTAAGTGGCCTTAAATACTATGAGCTTATATCAGAAAATAAGTAAAGTGTACTTATTGTGTTCATATTGCATTTCAAAACACTTTTGCTGCTGTTGAGTTGGGATATGGGTAAGGTTAGGGACAGGTTTGGTGGTATGGGTGTGTTTAAGGGTGGGGTCAACAGTGTAATAATAAATGTAAGAACAGAAACTGATTACAGATGTAAGTGCAAATATGTATTTTGAAAAATATACAGGTTTAGAAACTACACAACTGTAAGTAAATGATGACAGAATTTTCATTTTTGGGTGAACTATTTCTTTAAGACCATGTAATATACAGTGGGACCAGATTTTTAATGATTTAGAAAGACGCTTCTTCTGTTCAGCAAGGGTGCATTTATTTAAACAGTAATAATAAAATACAGTAAAAATAGTGAAATATTAAGGGGTTTAACTGTACACAGATATTACAGTATAGTTCTTATTGTTCAGTATGCACGTGTACCGAACAAATACACATTGATTTAAACACTGCATGAGTGTAACTTAAATGAAAACTTTTAGTTTTATATATTGTATATATTATATATTGAAACAAAGTCTTAATTTGTCAGTTTTTTAGGATTTGCTGCTCAAGAAACATTTCTAAGGAATTTCTGATTTCTTTATGTTGGACACAGTTATGCTGCTTCATTTTTTTGTGAATACCTTTGAGGAAGTTCAAAAGAACAGCATTTATTTGAAGCAGACTTTTCTGAAATGATAAATGTCTTTACTGCCACTTTTGATCAGTTTAATGCATCCTTGCTGAATCAAAGTATACTTTGAGGAATCGATTTGTCAATGAATACATTTTAATGGATGTACTATTTCACTTAGCTTTTTTGCAATGCGTTATGGCCTTGGAAACATAATGCTGCCTTTCAATTTGGCCAAAAGAAGAAGCGTCTGCCTTTCCGAACAGCCTTCTTGTCAGAAGTGCTGTTATGATGCTTAAAGTGACATTTCACTCGGTTCTGGAAAAGAGCCTTGGTGTTAAGAGTGTTTTTACTGCAAATGAAATTATCTTGCATTATAATGTTTCTGCCAATGTATTCATCTGGTTAAAGTGGCAAGAAAGAGACTTCTAACTACACAGACTAATGTTCCAAGTGCCAATTACTGTGCTCATATTAGCGCCACAATCATTAATTAAAAGAGATGAAATAATGAGGGCTCAATAATGGCCAACAGAGAAGATTCAGTTTCTTGGTAACAGCAGACTTGCTTTAGCAAGAACAACTTTTAATCTCAGATTCTCATCTAACTCAGATTGGCTGCCAAAGACCCCAATCTAATGTCTGCAAATTTATGACAATGCTAAACATGCTATGACCACACAGTATACTGAATGTTAGCAATATACAGACAGTAATATTTTATTGATATTGATATACAATATTTTGATAATTTAATGCACTTTTATTGGAATATTATTATTTTCATTTAAAGTGATAATTCATAAATATCTCATTATAAATGTTGATGCACTTTTGTTTTACATTACTATTTGGTTTCTAAAAGACTGTATAACAAAAGTAAATACTAAGATAAACATCAAAAGGCTGAAAAACATATTCAAAAAATGTTATATTGCCCAGCTATAGTTTATTTATTAATTTATTGAAATTGTAATGATTTTGATGCACTTTTTATTATTATTGATATTAATATTATTTTGGTTTCTTAAGGCATTATTACTAAAATAAATTTTACAAATGTGTACAAATCAATGTGTAAATATGCATTTGTAAATTGAGATTATCTTGATGCATATTTTATTTTTTATTTTATTTTATTTTTGTCCTTCAGTATAATGAGAAAAAAATAAGATATGTATTAAATTGGATCAAAAGCCAAGACATGACATGTCTATATATTATAAAAGAAGTTAGATCAAAAATGTTTATTTGCAATGTTGTTTAAAAAAATAATAATAATAAAAAAAATGAAGTTATGCATCAAACATACTGTATGCATTAAATGTCTATAAAAATATACTTTTTTTTTCTATCATCATAAATATCTAAAGATTAGCAAAAGTAAATAAATTAATTACGTTTTATTTTTTATAAGTTTTATAAATAAATTAAGTTATATTTCCCAGCACAAAAAACAAAACAAAAATAATTTCCTGCTAAGAGACCTTGAATACAAGTGTTAAAGATGCACTGTGTAACAGACATGAGCAAAGTGAAGGCTGATGTGTATGAGAGAGTCTCTAGAGACATGAATGAAGATGAGTCCTGAGTGTATATAAATACCTCCTGCTCTTCCCAGGGTGATGAGGTCGTTCCATTTCATATGAGGCAGACATGGAGAGAGAAAGGTGTTGCTTTCAGTACAAACACACATACATTTACACTGATGTGATGCCATGTGCAAACAGAATTTCAGACATCACTGAGAGGAAAATTTCAGCCAAAAATGTGGATAAAAACTTCCATTTGGGTCATTTTTCTAATGCAGAATTTTCATATTGCTTCAGAAGATATGAAATACAGTACAGCATCAACACACTGTTATATTTGTTAATATTTTCAGTTAGTTTTGTTTTTTATTACAATAATTTAGTTTTGTGTGTGTGTGTGTCTATATTGAGGTTTTGATCATCCTGTGATTTTGCAAGTTCTCTTAGAAATCATGGAGGGGTCTACAATTTTCAGCATAGGTGCATTTCCACTTTGAGACAGAATCTAAAAAGAAAAATTACATTGTATGTTTGTTTAACATTTTCTGTGGGAATTACTGTGTCAAATAAGTATTTGATCACTTGCCTATTAGCCAGATTTCTGACCCTCAATGACCTGTTATTTTGCTTTTAAATAGTCCAGCTACATTTTGCTCATGATTCTAAATTAGTAGCACCTGTTTGAGGTTGTTAGCAGGACAGGAACAGCAACGTGTGCGGCATGACATCGCTTTGTTGCAGAGAGGCTATTGGTTTAAAGTAGAACACGGAAGCAGCTTGAAGCATGTCTGCGGTCTGGAGGTATTATAAAGCTGATGACAACAACATTTAGGGCTGCACGAAAATCATTGGGCGATATTGAATTTTTCCGCGGATTACAGAACCGGATTTACTGACAAGGTGTGCAAAACATATCGCGCAATGATTATCGTGCCGCCCTAACAACATTGCCATAGCAAACTGAGAGATATGTAAACTAGGGATTCAAGAGGTGGAAAACAAACCTGAGAGTTTGAAGAGGAGAGAAGAAATGTCCCGTGACAGAGCAAAGGCGCAGGACATTACAGCCAAGATAGCACAAATGGACCTTTTTTTTTATATTTACTGTTGCACTAAAGTCCAAAAGTAAAGAAAAATTATGTTATTTATACTTGATAGTTCAAGCCACCTCATAGAAGTGCTCTGTTTGTTAACAGAGTTGTATGTTAAAATAAGTTGAAAATAAATAAATAAATAATGAACATCCTGTACCTGTTTCTTTGCTCTTCTTTATTCTTTCTTTATGTATTATAGAAGTAACGGATCGGGACTCGGTATCAGCAGATACTCAAAATCAAATGACTGGCAAAAAAACCTGAACTCCCAGAACTACACGGGAGGAGCTGGTCAATGCCGTGAAGAGAGCTGGCACCATCGTTTTTAAGGCTACTATCAGTGATACTCTAAGATGTCATGGTTTAAAATCTTGCACATGGAAGGTTCCCTTGCTTAAGTCACCTCCTTTCCCCAGTCAGAGCATTAAAGATGGGTCATGGCTGGGTCTTCCAATATGACAATGACTTTTTAAGTTCTGTCTCTCACAGTGGAAATGCACCTATGCTGAAAATTGTAGACCCCTCCATGATTTCTAAGTAAGAGAACTTGCAAAATAATAAATTGACTCCACTGTATATATTTAATTGTATAGTTTATTATTGTTGTTTAATTTTAGTAGTAAATAATGAAACAAAAATAATCTTTCATTTTTGGCTGAATTATTCCTATAAATGTGATTTAGCACTAGGATTCCCACTTTTATTTATTTATTTTTTTGTTAGTTAATATTTTTAAAGCTGGTTCTCGCCAAGAACATGAAAAGTTAACATTTTAAGTCATATTTCAGTAGGCCTAGTTTAGCAACATTTTTACATGTTTTTGGTAAGAGGCCTAATGACATGCAAGTAAACAAATAAAATATTTATTTTAAGTGAAAGTTTATTAAGATTTTTTTATTTATTTATTTAAAAATGTAAAAAAACATTTAATATAACATTTTTATTATTTAAATGGCTTTTCAAAAATCCCACGCTGTGGTTTTTGTTTTATGATGTCTTAAATTGACCTTATGTTATGCCCTGCATTAAAACATCACTGTGACCAATCCTATGTTACTGAAGGAACAATTCTCATAACATAAAGATTTCTAAAAACACGTGCACTAAAAATCCCATGGGTTAGAAAACGTTATTTAAGAACGCACCATATTCATGTCGATGCCATTGGTGTAGGTCCAGGAATGCTGGAAATACTCCTCCAATCTCTGTCTGAGTGGGTTCGGTATCTGATGGAATCGGATGAACTCTTTCACACGCAACATCTGCATGTGGTACCTTGCCGTTCCCGAATACAGCCGCTGGATGATGGCAGAAACGTTCCCAAAAATGCTGGCGTACATCAAAGCTGGAAAGGACAAGACAGTGGCACACAGATGAAAGCTAACGCCAGGTACATTTTGTCTGTGGAGGCCAATTTAGATCAAATCAGCTGTTTTTTTTTTCTGTATTGATAAATGTGTTTTAACTGTGCTGTCTGCTAAGACTAATACTGACATATTTTATTGACATATATGCTATAATGTAAATTATTTCTCTTATTTTATTAAATATTTTAGTGCATTATATATTTTTTTCATTTTAATTAATCTATAAATGGCAGAAATGCATATTAAAAAAACAGTGCATAAATAGTAGAAATGTAAATAAAAATGTTTTTTTTTCTACATTAAATTGTTGATTTTGAATGAATTAAAATGGATGTTTATTAAAATGATTTACTTACCGTCATGCCTGTCTATCAGCCAATAAGATTTAGTTATGTCACAACACTGAAACATGATTGGTTACTTGGAATTACTAGTCAAAAGCAGATGATTTTAATATTTTATTAATTTTGATTTAAATTTGTAATATTTTCATCATTAGTTTTACTGTGAATATCTATTTTTGTCAGCATCCAACAGTACACAATATGGACGTAAAACCAACAGACATGGATTAAAAATTATGTAATGGGGTTTTTAAATGGAAGAGACAATAAACATTGATATTCAGCATTGTTTCCAAGTAATAGAGTTAATCTATTAGATTGAAACAGACATTAATTATATCAGGATGAATAGTTTACTGATGCCTGGTTCATTTCAGATTCACTGCAGTCATCTCAGGACATGAACTTCAATTGAGTTTTATTCTTAAAAATTAAAAATACAGTATATTTAAAAAACTATTAAAAAACAGTTTTTATATTTAAAGTGTAATTAATTTCTGTGATGCAAAGATTAATTTTTAGCATCATTATTCCATTCTTTAGAGTTTTTTTGCTTTATTTAGCATATATTGTCATTTTCACCCAAACATTACACTTTTGACATTTCCTTTTGTGTTTTTTTGTGTGAAAAATAATAACATATTGGTTTGAGATGTCCTAAGAGTAAGTAAATGATGACAGAACTGTCAGTTTTGGAAGGATCGAACCCCTTTAAAGTGCACCTATTATGGATTTTTAAAAATTACCTTTCATGCAGTGTGTAGGACAGCTCAAAGTGAAATAAAACATCCTGCATAGATGTAAATCTGAAAGTGCACCGTCTATAAAGTTATAGTCTCTCAAGAGGAAGAGTCGACTCATTGAAACAAGTTGTTTTTTAAAAAAACCTTCCAACTTGTTGGTCTCAATGAAAATGCAAATTCATTATTTGACACTAGATGCTGCTATTGGAGCGTTAAGCTCACAAACACTGCTTTAAATGAAATCTACCAATCACTGAAGGGGTTTGGAAAAAAGAATGGTATGGGAGTCATTTAACAAATAAAGTAAAAATAAATGCATATTATAAGACAATGAAAGTGTTTTTTGACCTTGCATTCATGTCAACCTGTTGTTTGGTTGTTTGGGACTCGCAAAACCAAAATAAGAACCTTTCATAATCCATAACAGGGGCACTTTAAGCTTTTTTCTAACATACAGTAGATGTTTTTCAGACTTACATCCGATGAGCATGACGCAGATGGAGAAGATCTTCTCTGAGTTGGTGTTTGGAGACACGTTTCCAAAGCCCACGCTGGTCAGCGAGCTGAACGTGAAGTACAGTGCTGTCACATATTTGTCCTTGATGCTCGGCCCAGAGCAGTGCTCACTATAGTTGCATTTCTTCCCAAGAGACGTCGCGAGATTGTCGAGCCAGCCGATATTATGCTCCAGGTACGGTCTCTCCACGTTTCCGATGGCGTACCAGATGCAGGCCAGCCAGTGGGCGATCAGAGCAAATATACACATGAGCAGCATGAGAACCGCCGCGCCATATTCAGAGTAACGGTCCAGCTTCCTCGCAACACGAACTAGCCGGAGGAGACGAGCTGTCTTCAACAGGCCAATCAGAGTGGTCGTCTTGGGAAAGAGAGAAGGTGCACATTAGTTATACTGAGAACAGATTATATTTTAATAAGAACATTACAAACTATCCCCGCTGTGTTCAGTTGGGATTTTTCCAACAGATTTGAATGGGGCAAAACTATCGATCGGTAACAGCGATCGGTACATTTATAGCCGCTTATTTTAATGTGGGATTTAAGAAAATGGTAAAGGTTATTGAGCCCTCCTTGCACTCCTTTAAAAAAAAAAAAAGAAAGATAGTGACCTTCTTTAGCTGAAGCACAACAGCGGCCCATGCGTTGAAGACACGATCTGTGCTGTCTGAAAAAAAATGTGAACACTCCCATCTTTCTGAACTTAAAAAAAAAAAAAAAACCTTAAAGGTACCGTATGTAAGAAATTTATTGTAATTATCATAAAATGTCTCTGTTATGTTCAACAGGCATTAAGAAAACATGTTAATTAAAAGTACTCATATCGCCGACAGTAGTAGTCAGCCTGGATATTCTCGTTTAAAAAGCGCAGTTGTAGCCCTCAACTAATGTTTATGTTGCGGTCTGAAGCGCCACCCTCCATCTATCTCCCAATCACAAAGTCAGTAGTGTTTTGGAATCCAGGTTGCCTGCTCTGCATAAACACAGCGCATTCCATAGTCATTGCACTTGTTCTAGTTGCTGTTTTCAATTTGGCAACCTGCGTGTGCGTCAAGTCTGAGTAGGAGGGGCCGGGTGAAAAAAACATCTCCAATATTTTGAATTTGAACTGCAATACCTAGTTCAACCAATCAGTGTCAATCCTACATACGGTACCTTTAAAATATTCAAGTAGCCACAAAGAAACCAATGACACTAATAAAGCAGTGAGAGGCAGCAGTGCACTAATTTGTTGCTGATGCACAACATAACTACAGAAGAAGAAGAAAAATTCCCCATGTCTGTTATATTTCACCAGTTGAATTCACTTGTTTAAAAAAAAAATGCAACATGAAAAGAGGTATTTGGGTTCAAATGAAACCTATTTTCTCTTATTGTTATGCTGCAACTGACACAAGACAACATATTAAATTAGCAAATAAAAACAACAACGACAACTGTAAAACAAAACAATTATATAATTTATTCTGCTACAGTGCACTCTGGGAGTTAGTGAGTAGCTATACTAAGTCAGTGAGTAAACCTAAAGAAAAGGATCAAGTACACTAAAGTTATTTTTTAGTAACTATAACTCATTTAAGTAAACTATACTAAGCATTTGTCAGTACAACATAATGTTTCTATTTCACTTTACTTTGTTTTTTTAAGGCAATCGGTAATTTAATGCAATTAGAGGAATGGAGTAATTAGACTAATTAAAAGCATTAAGTAAATTCAACCTAAAATGGTTGTAAAAATGACTCTTATATTTAAGTATTGATTACTTCAAGTTTTTCAGTAACTGTTACTTACATTTTTAGGGCAACCAGTTTCCTTGCGTTTTTTAAGTAAATTCAACTTAACCGGGTTTAGAGTGTGGAGGGCCACAAAGCTCTCAGATTTCATCAAAAATACCTTCATTTGTGTTCTAAAGATAAACTAGGTGTTACAGGTTTGGAACTACTTTTAGTTAATGACAGACTTTTAATTTTTAGGTGACCTTTCCATTAAGCAGTTCCTCTGGACAATTGTCAGGTGTTACAGCATTTCCTGTTAATTTAATGTACACATGCAACACCACAATGCCTTTAGACAAACATATTTCTGCTGAAGCACAATCTATTTTTTTTTTATTGTTTAACCATTTCTTCTTAAAGTCCCTGTGAAGAATTCGATAAAAGGCAGAAAGCACTGTAAACACAAAATCCCCTTGATAAAACTGAGATATCTACCACAATCACTGAACAACAAAACTACATTTTATCGCATCCCAACTGACTCTAACAACACATACAGTTTACAAATTTCTTGAATATCCAAACAGACCAAAGCAAAAACCCATAAACCCTCCACATGAGGTTTACAAAGGGAAAACAGATAAGCTCCCTCTGTGTGTGAGGAATATCTTTCCAAGGTCACATATGAACCGTCAGCCTACTCCACAGGCACTCGTTTTCACTAAACAGCGTTAACATTCCCAAGACATACTCCTTCTCTTTGTATTTTGTAGGAGGGGGAACATCCAAAAAGATAGCGCAGGAATGGCGCAGGGGAAAAGACCATTAGCAATTCAATGGGAGTAAACGCAAAGCGGGAAGGCCCCGCCATCATTGATTTTCAGGGAGGCCGATTTAGAAGTAGGGTCATGTAAACGGCCTGATAAAGCCAAAGCAGCTGAGATGATACCAAACACAGAGAGAAAGAGAGAGAGAGACGAATATTAACAATTATTTTTTGTAAAGCAACAGCATACAAAAAAAAAAAAAATCCACTTTATCTCCCTTAGTGTACTGTTCAAGTCACAATCACTCTGTAATGGAAATGATGGTGTAAATTACTTTTTTTTTTTTTATATATACACATTTGTGACAGAAAATAGTGCATTATTATTGAAGTTTTTTTTTGTTTTTTTGCATCCTAAACATACACGATAATTAAATATTTTCAGGCACTTTTGCATACTTGCATATGAAACTTGAGATATTCTGGAAACGCTAAATGTTATTCATTTATTTATCTATCCATTCAATATTTTAGATATAACATAGGTGGAAAATAGGTCGAGACAACCCACTTTGTTTGCACCGTGTTATAAATGGACTACTTTAGTTCTGTCCACACTAGAAAAAAAATGTCATGAGTCATTTACTGAAGACACACAAGAACCAACAAAGGGACCCAAATGCTATTTGAAGCACTGTTCCAGTACTATATTATTACTTTTTAGTATTATTTTTATTTTAACAGAACTGGTTCTGAATAAAATAAAAATCAACCCTCAGTAGCATACCTAATACAGAAAACCAGTAGTATGGGTTTAACTGGTTATCTAAGCTGGTCAAAGGCTGTTTATTTCAGCAGGGAAGAGGGAAAGGGACCCAGGAGGCCACAACGAAAGCGGATCGGATACGGCCGCTAAGTAAATGACATTTTGTTTGTTGCAGCATTGACCCTGCTCTCTGCAGTCATTAATTTCAATCAGGCGCCCAACATGGAACCTGGACCTCTGTTTGCCACGGCTCAGGAGAGGCAAACAAGACATGGCAGTTTCTCTGGATATCATCACAGCATCCAGCTCAACACAGAAAAAAATGCTTTCCAATAATGCTTTCAAAACTCCTCTTGAAGATATTCCATTCAAAAATTGGAATAGGAATATGGCTGTGTTACCATTAACATGGTTCCTTTTAGGCTTTTAGGTCTCGCAGACAAACTAAAAAAAATAGGTCTGAGATTATATACACAATATATACACTTAAAAAAAAGAAAACAGATGTATGTCATTAGATTTGATCACTTTTCAAGTTATGTCATGAACTCATCTTCAAGTTATTTCAAACCTACTGAACCTTATTCCAACTTTAGAACAGATATTATTAAGTATTTCCATCTTATTTCTTGTCCATCCATTGAAAAATCTATAAAATCAAAATGTATAAAAACTCCAATCGTCCAATCCAAGTCCTTTTAACTACTACGTGCTTAAATAAAAAAATAAGTACAATGTATGTATTGGGTTCATATTCTATTGCAAAACACTTTTGCTGCTATTGAGGTGGGATATGGTAAGGTTAGGAACAGGTTTGGTGGTATGGGTAGGTCTAAGAGTGGGTTTAAATGCAAGGGATGGGTCAACAGTGTAATTGTAAATGCAATTACAGATGTAATTACATATTGTTTTTTGTTTTTTTAATATAAGTGCAATATAAAAATGTATGTTAATAATAAGTGAATTGTACCAAATTAATAATTTAAATGTACGAACATACTAGTTAAGGCCACCTAATATAAAGCAGGACTTTTAATTTAACATGCATAGAACACATTTAACAAACACGCGTAACCCACAAAAACAAACTTTATTGGTTTGTACGCATCAAACTAGGCTTTTTAGTATCACCGAGACCATGGATGCACAAAAACAGAAGTCTGAAATACAGAATTTTTTTTTTAAACTAAACAGTTTGGAAATATGGCTCTTCACAAGAGTCAAAGCATTGATTTTATGGCGTTTAATAGCCTCTGGGCACGACTTATATTATAAGGAATAGAGCAGCTAGAACATTCTGCAAAATACCTTGATAAGTGTAACACTGCTGACAATAATTCAAACACAAAGCTAAGTAGATTCTGACAGCATTTTCATTTTTGTGTGAAATTTCCCCTTTAGTCCTATTTAATACTCTCACACATCAATGCTGCAAACCATAGACAAAAAAATAAGAGTTTTTTTTAAGACCTGATACGCCAGTTCATAAAAACTGGAACCATGTTTTGTACCACAAAGTGTCATTCCATGTGTTTTGAGGCATTTGTTGCTACGTATGCAAGGGGGGAAAAAACGGGATAGGGGCAGGTATGATATAAAAGACAGAGGCAACACTTCCTCACAATCCACCCACCCCACAGAAAATCAGTAAAATTATGCATGATTGAGTATTATATATATATATATATATTTTCTAATTAATTATCAGGGTGATATTTTACTTATTAATCTTTCAGTTAGTCAATCAATCTCATCAGTTCATAAGACTTGTTCTAATTTTAGGCTAAATGCAGCAGTCTTTTTTTTGTTTTGCTTCTTTGATAAATGCTTGTTTCCAAATGCAACATGCAATAAAAGCAACATCCTGCTAGTCAACTGATTGAATATTTAAGGGTTCTTTATCACAGTGAAGTCCATCAGAACAAGCCAAAATATGTTATTTGTTGTGTAAGTGATATAGCAGTGCTCCCTAGTGTTTGAGTGGGGAATCCAGCGCATGATTTCAGGTATACTTACCAAGCTGGCTGTGAGAGAGGGTGCGGATTTGCCAAGGGTCTGAGAGCGCATGCGCACCAGGTTGGTGGTCTCTGACCCTGTAGTTGACCATGTCTGCTGGGTTGACGCATATGGCAGCAGGTACTTCCCTGGGGGGGAAATAGTAAAAAACAGAGAAACCACATTTTATTTTACTTACATGATTACATTACGCCTGTAAGTAAAAAAATACATGGTAGCATGCTAAAACAGGATCTTAAAAGTTAATGTGTTAAGTGATCTAATCTGTTCAGACAAGGTCAGAGAGGATTCTGGAGGTGCCTCACTATTTCACAGCCAATGATTCAGTGATGCATCATAATGGACAAGTTATAACAAACATATGGCATTCAAAATGACCCAAATGACAATGTGAATTTGAATGGCAAAAGAAAAAAAGGAATACGTTCAGGTGAGAAACACAAAATATAGTGTATAGCAGGCAGAATGTTGTTTTTTTTCTTCCCAACATATGCATACATCATATGGGAAGAAAATGTTTTTAACACAAACCAGAGTGCCAGGGGTTCTGGGATAAAACATGTTCACTCCAATGTGTTGCTTTGCCATTGTTTTTCTATGTAAACAATGCAATACACACATTTTACAGTGAGACGCACCTTTTGCAGCATGTCATGCATGAACCAATGCACTAAAATGCAGAGCTTAAATTAAAATAAGCTCACTATTCTGCACTTCAAATGTTTTAAGACAAAAATGGCCAAATTATTCATCCTCATGTTTCAAACTTGTATGACTGACTTTCTTTTAAGCATCACAAAAGATGATGTTTTGAAAAATGTCTCCGTGCTTCTTTTTTTTTTTTTTTTTTTTTTTACGTCTATACAGTAAACATTTGGGTCCAAAGTTACTGAAGCATTGCTCAAAGCTTCGTCTTTTTAAAATCAACAACATGATGACAGAGTAATTTCTGTGCAAACAAACTTACATGCAATCCTATGAATATACTTATCTTCCCATATGTTCTATTGAAGATACAGTAGAGTATATCATAGAAGCAACAAGGTGAATTCGAACTGAATGATTTCACTAAATTATCCACTCAATAACTGGTTTTAATAAAATTCTAACAATAAGCAACAACATGCAACTGGGGCCTCCTACGCTAATCTTGGCGGCACCTGACACATTTCCCTTCAAATTAAAAACAATATTTTTCACTCCACAAATATACACACACACACACACACACTTCAAATTGAAATTAATTATTTCATTTAAACAAACCACCAGTTTCCAGATAAACACATATTGACCAGTGGGGAATCTGACCATATTCTACCCTACTGTTCAAAATAAGGACATATATTGGGACCATTTGTCAAACATTACTGCATTAGATTCAGAATTAAACAGAATGAAATTACATACATCACATATACATAAAAAAGACCAGTCCACCAACAGACCAACACTCAGCTCATATTCAAACTCTTCACACTGTCACAGCATATTACAGCACAGTGGATGGCCTTTTTGCCTTGACTGATCCTTTTTCAACCCCCCGTCGATCGGTTCAGAATTTTGATTGATAATCTAATATACCTTAATAACACTGAGCTGCCATACCAAATGTTATTTGTTGGCTGAGAAGTCGTGTCATACTTAATTTAATCTGTAAACCAAATTATATACTGTTTAATAAGATACATTTACGCTTTTGTGATTTTATATTTCAAGATTTGTTTTCACGGTGCATTAGGTGCTGCTTACAACTGTGGCTCGTTATTTTAAATGGTTTTGGGAAGTTTATATTTGATGTGTTATTTACAAATAACTGCTTGCTACAGTGATGCATTATTTGCTACTTTATACAAGGACATTGGTAAAATACTGGCAAAATGAAAACAATTGAACATATTCCGAGCAAAATATGAATGGTGTTTGTCCATGCAAAGCAAGATAAAATTGAGGGGTGGGCGGAGAAGAGAACAGCAGGGGTTGCACGGCCATGACAAACGCATCATCATCGTGTTCATTTCAATTAATTTAAGACAACACAATACAAACAAATGATTATTACAAATACAAAACGCAATCAAATGTATTAAACAGAACTTCTCCGTGTGATTAAAATGGATTTATCTGACCATTTGCATTATGTGTTTGTCAATGCGAGGCTGTCAAGCTCTTCAGTATGTTTTCTTTTTAAGTGTTCTTCAGGATTAAGTGTTTTCTGGTTTTCTAATGCGCTTTACATATGAAACAGCAGCTGTTTGTCCTTTCATACTGAATACAGAATCTTCTCCCTGGCAACTAACAATACCTCACTGCTGTTTGGTTTACAGAGTAATCAAAAGGGAAAAAATAATAGTGTTTTGAAGAACATAGACTATAAAACTGAAATGCATTAAATTAAATTAAATAGACAAAAAAATGTGGAAAATGGAGCACTTTGCAGTTTTCGGTGTAGGAGAGATGAGAGTTGAGCCTTTTAACTAATAAAAGACAGAGACTTTTAGTTCAGCTATAGCATCGTCTCCCAGACAACCTATTGCTAACCCATATTTATGTGTTTGTGGGCTCTACATGGTCACAGAGTCAGGTCAAAAAAAACAGGACGCGTAGGAGGAAAATTGCAATTCCTGCTCAATGCGAAACAGCTTCCACAGAGTCATCAACCACAGAACTGAGGAAATGCCAGCTAGACACCCTCAGCACATTTTAACATTGTGCCCTATATACCCGATTCAACAAGTCAGACCCTGGGGAACGGCAAGACAAAAACCGAATAGAACAGAAGGGTAATTTTGTGTCAGATCAACCAAATTTCAGATACTTTTTTTTTCTCTCAATAAAGATAACCATGGATAGTAAATATAGGAAATTTTATTAATTGTATATTTACTAAATAATCCACTGTTTATTAGAGGGGATCAAAATGACAGTGAGATTCAGACCAAGATCACAGGGAGGTAAAATGTTTTGGGTAAACAGAATTTTAATGGGCAAAAATCTTTCGGATTTGATTAAAAAAATCGTAATTTGTGTTCCAAAGGCAAACTCATTTCCTATGGGTGTTGAATGACTTATATAATGTGAATAATGTCAAGCAGGCAAAACATGCGCAAAGCAAATAGTTTATTTGTAGTGCATTTCCTATATGCTGATATTCTGAGTTTTTTTGTTGTTGTTCATATTTATAACAACTTATGAATGCCACTATACAGTAATGCATTTTAGTTCACCTCACTCTACAACAATCCAATTTAACAGTACACTGCACTTTATTTATTAATCAAGACATCCTGTTATGCAGAATGTATTCAGCATTTTGTTTTGAATTTGAATTTATTTTTAAAGTGATCAAAAATGTAAAATATTTAATTGCACCAACAACTACAATTATTTGGTAAACTAATTTTTTTTTATTGGCTGATTATATTATTTCTGTCAAGTCAATGTTAATAAACTTGCCATAATTGTTAAATATTAATTCACATAAATTTAATTAGGCCAAATTTAGATGTCACTCAAAAATAAATGAATTATACAAATATAAAGTTGCCCAATATGAACATCTCACGTGTGCTTCGGCATGCATTTTCACCACAGTTCGGCATAAATCTGACATATATTTAATGTAGTTTGAAAAGCACTGCTTATTTTTATTTGTATCTTTTCTCCATTGTTTTTTTTTTTTTTTATGCTCTGTTTTAGATTTATTGTCATCGGTCAGGGTGTTACCTGTAAGAGCGCCGCCTAGACTTCCTCTTCGGTACTGTTTACCATCTTCACTGAGTTGTCGTTTAAATTTCAGCGCTAAACTGGAGCCATGAGAAACCTCTGGGTTGCTGGACTTGCGGAAGGGCATCGAGGGGGGGTAGAGGATGTTATCCAGCTGAAAGAAAGATGAGATCAACATGGAGTTCAATCTGGGAACCATTACAGGAAAAGATCACATTAGGAATAGAACTGCAGTGTTTACAAAAATATATAACACATCGTTGCATATCCATTACCGACAATGCATTACTATTTTTACCATTATAACATATTAAATTATTCTAGGTCTAAAATGCCTTGCCTATCTTGGCTGTTGTCATTTTTCAACCCCATTAAAGATAACTACCCATCTCATTTTGACAGATTTTTCAAATCTCAGCATGAATCATTATTAATCTTGAATTTGATACTGTTAAATGCCCTTTGTTATCATCATCATCATCATCTTAACTGTCATTTTATTTTATTTTTTAAACGTTATGTTATATAACCAATGATTTCCTACACTTTCAGTTCATTTGAGGTTACCCCTTCACCCCAGATTGTACTAAGTTTACTGTGAACTGAACCAGATCATGAGCTTCTGATGTGTAATTGAACACTGTTTAACACAAAATCTTCTCTACATCTGCTCTGGGTTTCAGTTTTTTATAATGTGCATTTGACAACACAATACACGTTAACAATCTTCCCAATGTTACATTGATATAGCTTGTACAGATTTTGTGACGTGTATAAGAAAGACAACTAACCTGGAGTTTCAAAATCAATTAAATCCCAACCAAATGTAACTAAAATATCATTCTAAACGTATGGCTGCGAATGCTGCACGCACCATGAGCAATCACAAATAAATCTTGCTTTTTAATTTATTCTGATTCGTTTCTGTCAACGCATAAAAAAAAATGAATTTTAGCATGAACACAAAACTAGATTGCTTCCATAATAAAATCAACAGAGTGATCTTGCCAGATAGACAGCAAAGTAATTTAAGCAATTTACTATTCCTTGTCCTTCTGAAATGTATATACCTTGCTAATGTGTGCATGAATTTGAAGGCTATTGTTTAGAAATATCTCCTTGCGCTGAAAGTGAGGCTCAGAATTTAAATACAGTAAACAATTGGCCTTGAATTTTTTTTTCAGCTATTGTTGCCATATGACATAAACGTCCTTTATTTCCACTGTCAAAAAGAATAGAAAAGCTTGCAGAGCTGAGCAGCACCTCGCTGTGCAACAATGAAAGAGTAGAGGAAGAGGTTCCTCCCCACGAATGTAAACAAATGGAGGCCCAGTGTGTTCTCTAACTTGAAGGGAACTCCCTCTGCTTTGAGCAAAGTGATTCACGAGACCACACTTTTCTGTGGAGTAGCTAAAAAGAGCTGCAATGATCCACAGATGAAAACCAAACTTATTTGAGAAAACCCAGATCTTAAAGGGAACGCTGCCTTAAGACCTTATGGAAAAGACATGAGGTCACCTCCGCCTGGAACCAGTAAAATGCATGGGGTAAATCACATTTCCATACATAGTGCATTTCCAAGACCCTGCTTAAAACCTAAGCTAAACATATTTCATAGAGTTTTCCACTCATCCCAACCCTCACAACACAACATTCTGTCCCAAAAACTTTTGCCAAAGTGCTCAGGAAGACAAGGCAAGGTAAGCTGGAACAGGAGGAAATGTGCCTTACAGCCAAGTTTACACAAAACAGTAAGGCTTGTAACTACTATTTTTTGTCATAACCTGACTTAACTTTGTGTCATGTTTATGAAAAGCTACACTACTATGAATTTGATGAAGAGCTTTGAGGAATACTAATCAAAAGGCAAAAGCAATTTCTTTTTACGATTCATTAAAATCAACCACCTGGAGCAATCTGGCTTTATGCCCAACGATGACAGCAAAGCTCAGCATTTGCCCAGTTCATGGATCACCCTGCCAAAAGATATAAACATCCAAAATGTCTGTGTACATATACACATTACGACAGGTTTAAGACATTAGGATAGGTTTTGTAAAAACTCAAAATGCTCTGTTTATCACGCTAGTGTGCTTTAATGTTTAGCACATTTTTTGCTCATTAAACCTTCAGAAGTTATTTGCAGAATATGCCCGTTCTGTATCTTGTAGTTTTGAAAGTCAAAATGATAGATATGTAAAGAAATTCAGTTGTTTGTGCAGAAATACATTTCATGGAGAGGGTTTAAGCATAATACCCCTTTCAAGCACTTCCACCAGCCCTTTCACACTAAACCACAAAACTGTGTGCTCCTCAGCCAAAACATGCGAAGATGCGATATAATCATGCACAGAATGCAAAAGGTTTGTGTTCAAAACAATACAATGTTTTCCCTAAAGCAAAAAAGTTTGACTGCTTTTATACTTCTATATATTAAACTACTTAAATATCTTAATTACAAGACTATTTGATATAAACTTCTGCGAAATATGAACTAAAATAAAATAAAATGTATTTTATAATTCAATTCCGTTCAATTCAATTAAGGGCCATAATGTTGAATACGTCACTGTGAACCAGCAGTTCTGTTATTACAAAAAAGACAAGATAGCCACATCAGTTAGTTTTCATAATAATAATTATAATACATTTAAAAACTATCATTTAACATTTAAAACATATATATAAAAAAAAAAAAAAATCATACACACATACAAACAAACACACAAAAACTTGTATCTGATTAAACCACATACATTTCATATGATCTGACAATAATCCTGCAAGGTTGAGAATAGAATTTCGAGTTTATATAAACTATTTAAATTTTAAGTACAGAATGGGTCTATTGTCTCACTGAATTATGACTCATATTTTGTTCCCATTGAGTCAACATCTTTAAGTATAGCTAAATCCAAATTTGCTGGCTATATGAGATCTATGTTGTGCAGTCTAATACAGAAAGGAACACTTAACTCTTTATGAACATAATGTTTGACTTGGACACAAAGTGTCGATAAAAATCAACAAGAAAGAGCTATGAAATATAAACACAAGTAAGCCTACTGCATGACTTCATAACTTAAAGCAAGCCTACACCAATAGCAAACAAAAACTGTGTCTGCAGAACAGGAGTTCATATTGTATTACTCACAACTGTCTGTTTCCATGAGGAAGTCATTTTTTATCTCAGGCCTGCTGGACACAAACTAAGATAACATCTTTTTATGATTTACCATAAAGACAACCCAAACTCACTGCAATTTGTACATATTTTACAAGGTGGTTAATCCAAAGGGATCTGTACAAAGGACGACCCTTTGTACCCCTCTCCTAAACCTACCCCTCACTGGGGTCTAGGACTGGTCGTACAATAAACCAACCTCAAAAATACATACGAATTGGTCATGAGATAACGTTGGTAAACATGACATCATAATTGGTCACTCGCCAAAGTTTCTTATCTCAACTGTCCATCTATAATAAAAGCAATGCTGTAAAATACCCATCATGCATTTTGGCCATGCAAATGGTTAAACTACTGTATGACTCATAGTTACACTATAATAAATTTCTCTTGGACAGGGGTTACAATTTTATCATGCATTTCATTATTGTTCTGATCCCTGATTGTAGAGCAGATCGCAGCCAATACAAAGTTTATTTTGGGACTTTGTGAAGTCTAAAGCTTTCTCTGATCATTCCTTTTTATAAACTTTAGAACAAGATTACCTAGGATTTACACCTTAGTTTAGCAGTATTTCAGATATGAAAGGTTATATAATTGCAGCCCAACTCTAGCAGATTAAATCAGTCCTGAACTTTCTAAGAGGATTTGATGTGTGCATCAGTAAAACATCCACATAAACCATCTTTCCTGTGACTATAACAGACATTTTAATGAAGAAGATACGAAGAGTTTAATTCTTTGAATAGGGAAACTGCTGTGTGATTTGTCTTGAGTAGCAGATGAAACATCTCATGTGTCTCACAAATTCTACTGAAAGCTTTAAATGCTATGCACAGTTGAATGGCATTTTAACCGCATGCTAAATAAAAGTTAAGGCATAATGAACTACTTTTAATCAGGTAAAACTGCACCGGGGGGATGGATTTATACACAAAATAGCATCTATTAAAAATGAATGTCTTTCATAAGTCTGCATTTGCATCTGCCAGGTGGGATAGGGGAAAAAAATTGCATGGCTGTGTAGCCAGTTCTGTGAGAATAGTGGAAATGAATTTGTGAATCAGACAACTAATAGCACACAGGGAAAATAATGATATAACAGAAGTCATGTTGTTTTGTTGCAGGTGTTTCTCATTTCGAAGCAGCATACAGTAGCATCAGGAAAGCACATACAGGAGAACTCATTCGTGTGGAAAATAACTGCACTGCAAATGATAAAGAAACGAAAGCGGCAGAATTAACTAAGCATTGTGCTGAGAAAAACAACAGCATCCAACCGCCAACACACAAGAGCCTATAGCAAACAAAAGAATAATAATATCCTGAAGACTGTACATAAAACGGTTACGTATCTGATGGCACCGATTAGCATATTTAAAAGTCTGGGGAGTTATGGTTGTCATGTGAAGAGTTCTAGAGAATGAAGGCCATTTCTCGGTTATCAGAAGGGCTTGTTGTCCCATGCATAACTGCAATCGGTTTTCAGATTGAAATGTATTCCTAACTGAAGGACCTGTGCACACGCCACGCTGTGTGACCAGATTAGTAACAATATGACACATCTCCAAGTGCCCATCATTAATTCAATCAGTAATGCTGGACAGGGATGTTGCAGTGTTGCCTGGAAACTAGAGAGGAGATACTTGATCAAACAGATTTATCTGAAGAATTTGATTCTTAGGCACGGTTCTCTTATAGCCAAATAAAAAAAAATAAAAAAAAAATAATAATAAAAACTAATAAATAAAACTAATACATAAATAAAACACTTTCCCTTTGCTTTCCGACCATGTTTTTCCTCATTCTGTTTCTCTCCCTCAGGCAGCGTCAAAGCGAAATGGAACTCTGATATAAAAAATGGTTTTATATAATTATGTAACAGAGGTACATTTCACATTTTACAGTTAGTCATGCCATTTAAAAACACTCAGCAACAGTAGGAATAATTAATGTCAATTTCACCACAAATAGAAATCATGAATGCCTGCAGCCTGGCAAAGCGTCAGTTCCATTTAGAGCATAATGCATTTTAAAGTTATGCACACCTTATTCTTATGAATCATAAAACGCAACTACAGACAACAGCTGGAAAGATGCATGTTTGTTGAACTGAAAGGGCTAAATGTAAATACACTGTTAGACGGCATCTCAATTTGTGCATTTATAAGTAAGTGACCAAAGAGTGTACTATTAGCACATACAGTAGTACACATCACAAAAAATCTGATAGCACAGATTGATGTAAATGTAAAGTAGGTCCAAACAAAACTGAGAAAAAAAAGCACTCTTCATGACTGTTACTCAGAGTGCTGTGCAGAAGAGGTGAACCTTTACTGAATGACCAGTGAACCTCTGCAGATTGCTCCACTGGGTAATACAAGAATTTAGGGGGGGGTTACTTCCTTAAGTGTGTTTGAAACTGTGCAGGAGCTCATTGGAAGCTTGACCCCTTCTCATGATTTTAGAAATTACAGAATTTGACAACAGGAAGAGGGGGGAAAGTCAAGAGCAAAAGACCTTCTCCAGAGAATGGGTGAAAGTTAAAACCTTTGGATAGTCCCTTATGTTTCTTTCTTTTTTTATTAGCGGTTCATCTCTACATCTGCCACTGACAGTCGCTAAATTTTTCAAGGTCAACCAGCAATCAAATTCAATCCGAGAGTACAAAATATGACTTGTTGGGTCAGGATTTTAAGCCTCTGATTTATTTTGCACATATGTGGGCATTTCTGTCAGAAATGTCAGTTTCTGCGCTCATAACAAAGAAGGGCAAAATTAAAATAACAGATGATGTAATGAGTAGAGTTGGGGGTAACACATTACAAGAAACGTGGATTACGTAATAATATTACTTTTTCCAAGTAACTAGTAAAGTAACGCATTACTTTTTAATTTTAGAGTAATATAACGGAGTTACTTTTTCAAAAAAAAGCAACGCCAGTTACTTTGTTTTCTTATTTATTGACTGACAAGTCTCCTCACCTCAGGTAGAAATCAGAAATACAGAGCATTGTGTGCGGTGTGTGAATACAGTGTAGTTCTGTAGTAAAAATGAATTAAATAAACTCAGAATATGATGTAAACCTGCAATAATTAAATTACACAAATGTATCTAATCTCATTTTATTAACCAATGATCCAGTTCAACCATACTTACAAGCAAAAATGACTTGTGGCTTATTGTTTCCTGTATTGTATTGAGCCTTCTCCTGTTTTCTACTTTACAGATGTGAATTTACTTTTTCTTCAGCCTGAGGTTTACTCGTGACACTTTTTGGTGTGCTTTTTCTATAAATAGAACTTACATTAAAAACACTCAAGCTCTGCCCATATTTAAAAAGTAACGCAAAAGTAACATAACGCATTACTTTCCATAAAAAGTAACTAAGTAACGTAATTAGTTACTTTTTTTTTTTTTAGGTAGTAACGCAATATTGTAATGCATTACTTTTAAGAGTAACAATCCCCAACACTGGTAATGAGTAATTTCATATAGTGGTGATGCATATGGAGGCAAAAATAGGCTTCAGATGGTTTGCTGTTGAGCTATCAAAGAGAACCTTTAGGCCTTTTCCTAAATACACACAGATCTAGGTCAGTTACCCTTCCTACCAGCTTACAAACAGCAGTGTTTGTTTACATGTTGATGTCATAGGACCTTCTGGTCATCTTTGTGTATCAGATTACTTTACTTTTGCATTACATGGCCATGAAAACAGATCTCGAACTCCAGCCTCTGCCAACCAGTCCTGCTAATGTCATTAGAAACACAGATTCCACTACTACAGTTTGTCTGAGCATCTGATCAATGGTAGCTCATGTGTCACTGTCAGAAATGAATTAACATGAAGACCTGTATCATATGCAAAAGGTCGACCTCACACGATAGGAGAAGCTGCGCTGTAGCCCATGTGCCCAAAATAGCCAAGGGTAATATTTTAAACACTAGTCAAGTAAACCATGTAACCACCAGCCGCAACAGCATTAAAACATGAAACATGGGGAAGTGGTAAGTCTTATTTGGATATGCTTTACGCAAAGGCCTACCACACAATGGTATTTTTTTAACGCTTAATGGGGTAATGAAATAAAAAAAATCAAACTGTTCTTGATCTACACATGTAAGTGTTACTCTGCAAATAGGAATGACGCACCCGAACCTGATTGAAAATCGATAAATAAAAAAAAATAGTCAAGTACAGTAGGTGTTAAATGAATTGCAACAATTGGTGGTTTATACGAATGTATCTTTGAAGGGAACAGACTGTCTTTAGAATTTTTTAGATATATTAAAGTAATGTTTATAAGTGCTTTATAAGGGCTGCTTTGTTTACAGTGGTAGCTAAGTAAATGCCTTATTGCACTCACTCACAATTTTGTACAATTTCAGGTTTGTACCCATTTAGTGGCATGTTTTTCAGACTGAAGTTCTGTAATCCATGGTAGTTTTCATGGGCCTAGGCCAACCCATGAGGCCGTTTGACCGATGTCAAACAACCAATCATAGTTTGTTTTGTTTAGTGTCACAGTATGGGGTGTGGAAACGGTGTTTAAACTCTGACATATGTTAAAGATTCTATGCAGTGAACTTTTAATATTTCACATACTTTTGATAATCCAGCATTTAGTTGATTTTGAAAAAGAATCACAATGCATGTATAATAATTATATACTGCATTATAAAATTATATAATGTGTATATTATATTTTTTCAGGTGAAACGTTAAACAACGTGACACAAGTTTCCCAGAAATCCTTTATAATTTAATCCGATGATGACACTTTTGTGTGCCATATGCATCAGATGTTTAGCCAACAATCTGTAGGGTAGGTGAGGTTTGAGGTCCTCCTTGTTAATTCCTATGAATTTCAACCTCGTAAAATGCAAATGATTTTTTCCAAATCATACGAATTTGTACTAATCACCCACCTAGTAAAATTCTAATTCCATGATATCAGGTTGGACTCATGTCTGTTACAGTAGATAAAGACAAATTTTTGGTCCAAAAATATTTTCCAAACTTTATGAACTGAAATCGCGAAATATAATATAAAAATCTAAAACTGCAATTTTTTTTTAATAGTATTTAACGTATCATCTTTATCATATGGAAAGGCTAAGGTACAGTTTTGTTAAATCAAGCCAGTGACTTAACAGTCATTAAACGTCACACTGTTTCTGTAAATAGCATGAAAACCATCTGTTACCTACTCTTTATACATCTCTTTGTAACAACTTCAGCAGTAGATTCAATGTAAGTGCGATTCTTTCTGTGACTTGACTTTTGATTTTCATCAAAACTGCTGTTTTAAATCAACAAATTTCACCCTGCTCAACGAGTATTATATATGCATTGTGCTTTTCTTGTGATAGTTGTCAGAATTGTGTCTTCAGTAGACATGATTGCGTTCGACTACAGTGCAGTGATGCAACGGGAGTAGATTTAAATATAATGGCATAATCAACAATTTTCATGATCACATAGTCTTGGCAGCTTTTATAGTAAAAGTGCAAATAATTAAAGTAAAAGTTTGAGAGAGTTCACATTAAAGGGTGTCCTGTTCCTGCAGGGCCACAATCCATTATTTACAATCCAAATTAAACACACCTGAACCAGCTCATCAAGGTCTTCAGGATTACAAGAACTTTTCGGTAACACTTTACAAAAAGGTTCAAAGGTAAACACTATTAATTAACGTAAACTAAGAATAAACAATACTTCTACAAATCATGAGTTGTGTTTGTTAACATTAGTTAATGCACTGTGAACGAACATGAATAAACTAACAACTCTGCTATCGTTTCATTTATTCAACTAACCTGTACCCTCAGCACACAGCTAGATTAAAGTATTGCGGTATCCCTAGACACAGTGTCCTGCCATCCATGGGAAAGAGGGGTGTGTGGATCTTTTAGGCCATATATTCAAGTTTTTAGCCTTTTCTTTATGCCTAGTATCATTTACCTATTTCTACCAAGTCTTTTTTGAGCACTAAATCAGCATAGATGAATACTGGAGGAGCCGCGGAAAATTCAGCTTTATCACAACACATTTTTTTACTTGTATTATCATGTTAGCACAAACTAGAGAAAACGGTTTATAATGTTTTAAATACAAATGTTTTTCTTCCAAAAATGCATTGATTCACTGCAGGAGGCCTTTATTCTTCCCCCAGAGCAGTGTCAGGCATGTTTTAGTATATAGATGTCAGTGCCTTGTTTGACTACTTTTGGACTGTAGACACAAAAACACCTGCCTAACCCCCATTCTAAAGCTTTGAAGAGCCAAAAATAAATAAATAAAATTAAAGCGCCCTATTATGGATTTTTGAGAATGAGCTTTCATGCAGTGTGCAACAGCTATAGGGTGACTGAAAACAACTTATAAAGTTTTAAATCTGAAAGTATAGTTATTGTCTGTCAGAAAAAAGGTTTATGGAATCATTTAAACATTCAATTTCAAAATAAATAAAAATGAAAAATCCCAAACCATTTCATTTTGATGTCAACATGAAACATTAGCATATTTCCTATTAAAATATTTATTAAATAAATGCAGCCTTGGTGAAAAGAAAAAAAAAAAGACATAAAATAAATAATATACAAATTCATTACTTTTTTTTTTTTATTGTAGTGTATATCATGCAGGAGTCTGGAAAAATATTTGCTAGCAAAAAATAATGTCATCAGAATATATGGACACTAATAAAGGACTTTCAATTTAGAAAGATGCTTTAAAGAATCCAGATGGTGTAAAGGATCTACCAACAAAGCATAATGAGGCCATGCTAACCAGTCAGAACTAGGCCCCTTGATTACACTGCAGCCATGAACTTGCCCTACGTGGACGAAATATCATTTGCAGTCTACGTGTAAACAGGCATGCATGAAGATACAAGTCAGTAACAGCAGGAAGGAACCTTTCTAACATTTTAGCCTTGAAACCTTGGAGACCTTTAGCAGAAAGCAAAGGCTACAGCTCTCAATGGTCCATAGCCTTTCAGTCTGGCAGAGTTATGTCTGAAACAACAGCCTCATATCCTGAGAATCAGCAAAGGAATCGAGGAGGCTGTTCAAAACAATGTCAAGCTAATAAGACACTGAGGGCTCTAACGATCCTTCATAATGCCACAGAGAAACAATTATGTGAACAGTTCATTTTACTATCACAATAAGAGTTATCTTGCATCACTTGCTGAGCCCTCCATTTTTTTTTTTTTGTCCCACGTGGTCATTATTAAAGGAGGAGTTCATCAAATCATTAAGATTCTGTCCTGTCACTCATCTTATTCTATACGAGTAAGAGTTTAGCTCCAACTTGCCTCAACACACCTGCCAGGAAGTTTCAAGTATACAGAGTAAAACCTTTACTAGCTGTTTAACTAATTAGGGTTGGAGATAAAGTCTGCAGGACACCGACCCTCCGGGACCGAGTCTGGTGACCCCTGCTTGAGAACACAAATGAGAACTGAACAATTTCCCTTGCAGGGAACTTACATAGCAACCAGAGGCTGTCAAGGCCAGCATATATAAATAACAGCAAAAGTAGTCCATGTGTGTTCTATTCCAAGTTCTACAAAGTCATGGCTTGATGCTACTGATAGAAAATCTTCTCCATCTGCTACTCAAATTTTATTCTCAACCCTAAATATTAAAATTATTTTCCCTCTAAAAAGAAAAAAACAAGACTGCAAACTGAAAATGTAATTTCAACACAGAAAAATAATCAGTTTATCACAATTTCATTCAGATCTTTAAGGTGAACATAAAAATAATAAATAAATAAGCTTTGGGACATCATTTTTTTATTACATAAAAACTGTACTTTTGTGGGGGGGGTTATTAAAATAATATCAATAATAATAATAATAATGTATTATGATTGTTATTATTACTGTTTATTTGATGGCCATGGCCACTATGGAAAAGTGCTGCATAAAAATTCACAAATTCTATTTAAAAAAAAAAAAAAGGTAAAGATAACTTCAGTGTAAATTAATAAATAAGTAATTATCACTGTTGAATTTTTTTAATGGCATATAGGTACAGTTAAAATGTAACATTAAAATGTATTTAATAATAGCCCAGATAACTTCAATTTTTTTTTAGCTAAAAACAATGGGAAAAAAAATCGTTTTACCCAAGAGAAAAAAATATTTACACTCTCAAATGATGAAAAAACTCCAGTGCAGCAGCTAACGTCATAACTGTACATCTGCCTGACCTTAACATTTCCCCTGCTCCATTTCCAACTAAATCATGTTCCTCTGAAGGTTAAACAGCTCACATCACTGTGCTGTGCCGGGGTCAGCCTCACCAGAACGTCCCGGTGTCACAGAAGTTCCCATTCCCCTTAAAAGAGGCATGTCCCCACTCACACTGCGCAGCTCCTTTCCCCTGAAGGTTTACTGGTTCAATAGCCCTGCAAAATCTCAGTAGCAAAGCCATGTTTCCTGTGTTGACAAAACCTCCCTCTGGACATAAACAGATGTGTGGGTTTTAGAAGCATGATCTCGTACACGTGCTTGCACATTTCTTATATGTGGAGGAAAAGGAAATTGCTCTTCATCTTTATTTGGACATGTTCATTCATGAAGGAACTCCCAAAATGCCAGAGAAGTATGCCAGATGACAGGTTGTCTGCAAGCAAGCAAACATCAAACCACACCATGCAGAGTCAGTGTTACAATGTAACTTTAAAAGAACAATCTGGGTTCAGTAACAAGACAAAAATCAATCTACAACATTTGTGGCATAATGATGATTTCTATAACATGTCCACTTCTTCCTTTTTAAGAAACTTACAATGTAAATTCAAGTTTATAGCTTTGTTGCCATGAAAGACCAAAGGCATAATCTTAAATATAACTAAAAAATTAAATAAACAAATAAACATCACAAATGCTGTAAAACTGTATAAACCTATATACAGTAACCTGTACTGATCCTAGAACATATCCTTTAAAACGCACACAAATTAAAAATGGCATCACCAAAAAGAAAATGCTGATTGTGAAATCGGGTTCTGAAACCAGTCAAAAACAGAAAATTTGGAAAGCAGGAATTTCATATAACATTTAAGATGGAAAGTGTATGAACTGGAACACAGTGTGTGCATGTACTATACTCAGAAAAGGCAGGCAGCAAAACAAAACAGGATCATTCCTGTTATAAATCAACAAAGTATTTGCACTATGTGGTAAAACTAGATTACACTTGCAGTGTAGAGTTTGTAGTTATAATGGGGATACATAATAGGACCAAGTTTTGAGAAGTGTGCGGTATATCTGTCTAAAATCAAGAAAAGACTACTGCATCCCAAATCATAGGATACTCCAAAAATAGTAAGCATGTTTTTAGAGCATATCTAAAATATGCATGTTTTCACACACAAAAAAAGAATAAATAAAATAAAATAAAAATAATAATAATAATACGTTTACCTAATTCACAAAACTCCAGAGTCTCTAAGTAACATGGTGGAGGAAAAAATAAATCAGGGTGGAAGGAAAAAATGTTTTCCAAATCTTTTGCGTTCTCTGTCGTAACCAGTTGAGCTCAGATAAACACTTTCTGTTTACTTTACGCTTCCAGTGGTTCAGACAGCAGTTCTCCATCACTAGAAGCTGCAGCGACCGAAAGCTGTCAGTCACTCTCGCTGTACTTTGATGTTATACACCGACTGGTGGCTGCATAGCCGCTTCAAGTCAAACACACCTAATCTTTTAGCCAAAGCTACCAAATCTGACCTCAGACGACTGCAGAGGGTAGTGAAGACTGCTGAGAGAATCACTGGAACATCCCTCCCCACTCTCCAAACACTGTACGTATCCAGAGTGAGCAAAAGGGCTGAGAAAATCACTCTGGACCCCTCACATCCAGCACACTCCCTCTTTAATCGGTTGCCATCTGGTCGACGCTACAGAGCGACCAGACACAGGAATAGTTTCTTCCCCCAGGCTGTCCAAGTCATGAACACCTAACAATGTCATTTTTGCACATATCATCACACATGTACAAACACTTCATACCTGCTCTTACTAAAGGTCTATATTATTTATTGTGTTTTTGTGCTCCTTTGTAAAAATGTTTTATATTTTGTACACTTTTTTTGTATATCTGTATACAGTATAATTCTTTTTATTGTTTGTTTCTTGTCTTGTCTTATCGCCGTCATTCTGTTGCACTGCAGAATTTTTTGTTGTCACAAAAACAAATTCATCGTATGTGTAAACATACCTGGCAATAAAGCTCATTCTGATTCGGATTCGGATTTTTTCACGTAATATCATTTTCAGGTGTCTTTCACTGAATTCAAAACTGTGCCTTGAACGAAGCACTGACGGTCTAAATTCAAAGTAAAACTCTATGAACGGCTTCGTTCTGAACATATGAAGCTGTCTGAAGTAAACAGAAAATGATTAAAACTTTCAACATTCCTCACCTCGGCCTAAACCTATAAATAATCTAAGAGAGCAAATGGGACATTTTAAATGATTTTGCACAGCAATTCCAAATACAAAAACAAAAAAAGTTAATATTGTTATATTCCTATAGACTTGGCTGCCCACTGCTCCGGGTGTGTGTGTGCGTGGTTGTTCACTTCTCACTGCTGTGTGTGTCTGCACTTGGATGGGCTAAACGCAGAGCACAAATTCCTAGTATGGGAAACCATACCTGGCCACATGTCACACCCTTTCCTTTCCTTTCCTTTTTCTAGATAATTTTTTTTGGCAATGAAAATTTGTTTCAAACAAAGCCACACCACCAAAACCGTTGTGCCCTTCCAAGCAACACACAAAGTTTTTTAATACTGAATGAGTCAATTCTTTCGAACATATTAAGTGCGTCAATAAATTAGTGACCCAATTTTGTCATTTGTCTTAAAAAAAATCTGTCTTTTGAATATTGGTTGGATAAATGACTGAATGAATCACAACTATTAGTGGTTTTATTTTGATATTTACAATATAAAATTAGTAAAAAAATATATATATGTAATGATTATTACATGTAACTTTTTTTTTTAAATTAATGCGCATTTAAAATACATTAAATCTCAATACATTTATTTTTATTATGCAATTGCAGTGTAAATGCAATTTGTGCTTGATTTCAACGATTTGGCATTTGTCTGATGGTCTGCTAATGCAGTGTGAATTTACCTTAAATATACATAAAATGCCATTGATTAATAAATCAACACATTAATTAGATTTAAAAAAAATAATAATAATCGCTTGATTTATAAAGATTTCTTGATTTATGAAGTTTCTGCTACTTCCACTGTTCGTTTATAGTGCAGACAGTTCTTAAAAAGTGTTAAGCAACCAGCACACACTTCCCTAAAAAAAAAGAAAAAAGATGCATTTGCCAAGCCTTTCACTTTCCCTGGATCCTCGGGCTTAGCGAGGCTTTGATAATGGAGTATTGTAAACAGAATAGATCTCAAACAGCCATCAGCTCACAACATACAGACACAGATACAATTTCTGAAGAACAGACACCATAGTTCACATTGGATACATGTTGTCACCTCAGCCAAGTTTCCACACCGGTGTTAACAGTAAGCCATTACCTTATAATAGCAACAACCAAAGCACACTGTCAGCTATACTGCCATTATATGATCTGCAGCTTCAAATTCAACACCATTTCAGCATTCTAATGTTTTGTTCTTATAAAGGTTATATTCTACCTACACACTACAACAGAAATGTGATGAGTAAACAATATTAATACGTTAATCTAAAGTACAGTTTGAAGACAAAGTTCCTCTTACCCTACACTCATCAGAAGATGTACACATCAGTGCCGTGAAATTCCTTCTCAATGCCATTAAAAGGTTTTCACACTGCTATATCAGGCTCATCAACAGTAGACTAAGAGAAACCAATAAATCAACAGCAAACAGACAGGCATGCTGGGGATGAGATGACATCACCCTCAATGGACACAGAAAAAACCCTAAACAGATTAAATGCAAATCCTCTTAGCAAGCAAGCCATTCATTCTACCAACACTGTACATCCTCTTTACAGGTCCGAGAAACCCTGTTAAAATAAATGAATGGTTATTTATAACTCCGGAAATGGAGTTTCAATTGTTAAGTTCGGCTGAGAGCTCCATAACAGATAATACTGATTGAGGAAAAAAATCAATGGCATATAACAGTGGCCATAATTTAGAGAACAATTCACTGTCAAAAATATGTACAGAAAAGATTAAAGGTACGAAACTGAGACTGAGAGATTATGAAAATAATCAGGGAGACATTAACTTAACTGTAATAATGTAATACCATCTAGAGGATTAATGTTTTAGTACAGAACAGAATATCGTACATTCAGTTAATAAACATAATAATTCATTTAATAAACCCTGTTCTTTTAAAAATTTTCATTTATCCAAGCACTCAAAAAAAAAAAAAAAAAGGATCACAGGTCCCAAAAAATATTAAGCAAAACAACTGTTTCATAATCATCATATTAGAATGATTTGTAAAGAATGATGTGATACTGAAAACTGGATAATGATGCTGAAAGTTCATCTTTGCTTCACAGGATTAAATTATATTTTAATGTATATCAAAATAGAAAACTGTCTAAAATAGAAAAATTGCAATAGTATTTCACAAAATTAGTTGTTTTTTTTTGTATTTTGATTAAATATATAGCCTTGCTGAGCATAAGAAACGTCTTTAAAAACATTGTTCAAATCTTACCAATCCCAAACTTTTGAATAGTAACATTTCATTTGATTTTATTTCATCTGCCAACATATTAATGAACCAGACTGTGGTCCTTAGCGATGCAGATCACCCTTTCCCACTTCACTAGGACACTCTCTGAGCTAATAAAGACACAAAGCCTGTCTGAACAAAGCCTGGGAGATGTACTATCCCTTAACAACTTTCTGCTCTTTCATCATAAGTTCATTATTCAAAGGTTACTGCATCATTAGCAGCACTGAAGGGAACAGGTTGAGTTAATGTTGCTGTGTTAGGCCGGTTGACATGCCCAAACAAATATAGAACAGAACCTGCCTCAGTAGAATTAACGTACAAAACTGCACATTAAGACTGGAAATGAGAACGTTTTGACCAATCAAAACCAAAAACCTAATAGCTTCACCACAACCACAGTCCCAGAAAGCTGCCTGTCCTTGTATTGTCTCTAAAGCAAAAACAGGTTCAGGACAGTGTCGCTGTCTTGACATCTTTTGCTTTTCTAGGGCAGTATTCATGAGGGAAGGGTGAAAAGAGAAAGAGGCTATTTAAGAGAACTAAATCGGGGTTGATGAGTGAAAGCGGTCAAGTTTGGGATAAACACTGTAAGTGCACAAGAAATCCAAACATTTTGGTGTGTTGAGCGTAAAATCAAATGCTCAGATTTTGAACATAGTTTGAACAACTATAAAAAAACATTTTTTGTTGTCGTTTTGTTAATAACTGGAGCATGCAATGTTATTCTTTGTTAAGAATGTTTGTGACGGTACCATAGTTTTTACAAATACTGAATAATTATGATATCAACACATTTCAAATACTATTCAGGTATTTCAAGTCCATTGCGTCCATGTCCTTTTTGTAAGTCTTGACTTAAAGTCTTTCCATTCATCATTCTGACATTATAACACAATACAGTGATGATCATTTTTCCAGTAAAATCCTGACACTTAAATTTCATAAGTGCAGTTAACTACATTACCACAAGTACATGAAGATCAGGCCCTTTGATAGTTCACATGAAGGGTGCATAAATATGCAATAGTTGGAATCCCTTCATGTAAACAAACAGCAGCAGGGGAAGATAAGCTGCATGGTTTCCCAGAAGTCTGTCTTCTGCATTGTAATACCACTGTGCAAAAGAGTAGATATATCTCTATGAGCTTCAGGTGACTTGTTCCCACGGGCTTGACCTGGCTGTAAGTAAACAGGTGATGACATGGCCCTGAGAGCGACAAGCATCTCAGGTATCTGATTGGTGTGGCAAAGCTATGTAATCCTCAGGCAAGCCAATTAGACGTCACTCCCAGTGAAAAGGGTCTGACATATTAGCTATGCTGGACAAACCAGTCAGGAAGAGTTTGACAATGACTAACCTACTTTTCAAGTTACACAAAGCAAACAAAGGTCACAGAACCCCTCCTTGATTTTAAGAACCTATTGTATGATCAAGCAAAAGGATCTTTTGTTTTTAGACCATGTGCAAACCAAACACTACATATACAGCTTAATGAAACTGAAAGCAGATGAAAATGCATGTGAGAAAGGTCAAAGTACACATGCAGACAACCTGTAAACAAACACCTACAAATGACAACTGAATGATTTACAGCTGAATGACAGAAACTCCCTGTCTGCAATCGCTGAGATACAACACAACTGAGATACACCGAGCACAACATACACAAATAACTTGGAATTTTACAAGCCTCTAAACAAGTAACTTGGAATTTTAAGTTTAGGGTGAGGAGGAGGAATTATTTGTGAAAGGTAATTGGAGAAAGATGATTTGGTGATGTCAAGTGGAAAAGAAGATCTGTATAGATATGGAGAAAGTTATTACATTTTGATTAAATGTTATGAAAAACACAAATGTGCCAATGAATCATTCACGATAAGATCCTGTACATGTATTCATAAAATAAAATAACTTAAGTTATAAAATACTGTAAATAAATCAAATAGTATATTAAGTGCCAATATAATAAACAATGCATCCAAATCTTATTTAAAAAAGCCAAATTATTTTCTATTATATAATTAAATATTTTTTTATAAACCAAAGGTTAATTCTAGTAGTCTTTTAATAAAGGGATTTATTAATTATCAAAAATAATGAAAAAAAAAAAAATGTTTGTATTGAATCTTGCAATACAATAAGCAAACGGGTTTGCTTTTTTATTTATTTGACATGCATGAATAGCAGCTACATGGAAAATTATTTTTGAAAAAATGAAACGTGGAGTAGGTTACATGTAAAAGACGAGACCGGTCATTATTCAGTCTTACAGTCACAATTTAGTATGCAATTTATGGTTATATTACAATCAACACCTGACTGTCTGAAAGGCTATTATTTATAGAGAGAAATTCCGATTTTTTTTTTATTCATTCATTCATAAACAAGTAAAGTACATGTGTAGCTACCACTTGGGTTATAGATTTGGGCAAAACATATGTTTGATGCATATCGATATCAATCAGTTTCAAAGAAGGAAAATACATTCCTCTCCAGTATGTCCCAAACATTGTTCAAAACTAACTAACGTGGTAAATCTGTATCGAGTCAACAACATGAGCGTTTTTACGCAAACAAACATATCTGCAGTGCCGCGCTTATAGCTTTCATTTTACAAACACAGAGAAACTAAATGGCAAGAGTGCTTCGTGCTATCACAATTAATGTACTTTACCATTTCGTCCTCGTCCCCTTCTCCTTCATTTTCTCTCTCTTCTTGGTGTTCCCCGTTTCTCGCCTTTATCTCGTCACTGCTTTCATCAGAATCATTTCCCTTCACTTTTTGGTCAAGACCTATAAAATCTGAGGAGTGACATTTAAATTCCTCAAAGTGTAACCGGGATTCATACGGCTCTGCTTGCGTTTCGCCCTCTGACAGCGTGTCGGAGCCTGATGAATCTTCTCCACCGCCACTAAATGTTTCTGACTGCTCACTCTCCATTGCCCTAAAACATCACGTTAATTGTCTTAAAATAATGACATGCTGAAGGACACCTTATCTGAGCTCCTGCTAAGCGCCCGAGAGAACTCCCTTCACCGTCCTGCTGTAATTTCAACTATCATCAGACTTCAAAACATGACAAACATCCATTGAAAGTGAAGTTTGTAGCGCGTCCTGCTTCACGCATTGCTGCAGTGTCTTTAACTAAAGTCTGCATTCATTGGCCAAACAAACTCCGCCCATCAGCCAATGAGAAAATAGCGCGCTGGTCAAGGCCTTTTAAATCAATGGCGCACTATTGACCCTTGCGCCCACACAAAAAAATGTTTGTCCAATGAAGAACACTGACAGGTGTCGAGTTGCCATTTACAGCAGGGATAAAAAAGGGACTCTCATTATGTGTGTCATTTTACATGTAGGCCAGTGATCTGGATTTATTGCGTACAATTGTTTTGTTCAGACTGTTTCCGTCTGATGTTTCCGATTAGAACGGGCTTCTCATGTGCACTGAAAAAGACTAAAGACAGGCCTTGAAATCAATGAATGACATAAAACCCAAATAGGATTTGTTTAAAAAGAAACATCTTATTTCAAACAGTAATAGGAGTTAGTTGACATGTACAGGTAATTGTCAAAGAATTTCTAAAGGGGGTCAAGAGTGTAAATGAATCTCTGTAAGTGCAATTGTCATGTGTTTTAGGGAAAATCACATCTCTAATGCATGTATTGTACTGTAAATACAGTAAATTTACTGTAAATTTACCCCCCCAAAAAAAATTTGTTTGCGGATGTCTGAGCCTTAAAAATATGAACACGAAAATATGTTGAAATTATTTTTTTCACAATGCAAGTCAACCCTGGAAATATTTGTTTTTTGTTGAGACTAGTTTCTGTAATATGCCAATCACCTTTGTCCAAAAGAGTGACTGTAATTTTTATTGAAACAGTTTTCAACAGTAGGCATAATTTACTATCCACAGTCGTTACACAGAAAAACTGCACATTTACATGTATATAGTACATTTAATTTTGAAGCAGTCTATGTAAAATTCAAATTTGCATGTCAATAATTTTACATGTAAACTGATATAAAGTGAATGGAAAATTTGACAATCAATGGCAGTGACAATCTCCATATACATGCAACCAAAATTATTGGTTGATTGATTAAATGGTAGGTCATATGCCTAAGCACAAATCTCAAGCAGTATGTGATAGATTTGTATGGACTGTACTGAGTGTGTGAGACAAATTTTTATAACTGAGTGGATGATTTCCTGAACATCAACTTATCGTTTTTTTTCTCTATTGTTTCAGAAGTGAAAAAGAGTCAAAAGAATGAATCCAATTTGTTTAAGAAAAGCCTGATTTTGTTTTTATTTTACGTAACTACATAGTCAAATTTTGCTTTATTAACAGAACCTTGTGCTCTCAAAAGTTTGTTCTTGTTATTAGTGTGTAAAGCTTTACATTTAGAGATTATAACCCGAACCATCAGATAAAATGTACTTACACTATTTTATGCTCTATAGTCGTTTAGGATCCCCAGACTGTTTTGACCAAGTGTTTTGACCAGTGTTCATCCCAACTAGTGAACGTGATTGCAAACAGACCGAGGGGGGCCCTGCTCCCATACCTGGGCACTGGGCCCGTGTCAGTTAAGGACGGCCCTGACTGCAACTGTGCCACACCTGACATACCTGTAACTGCAAACTTATAAATGTCAATTTATTAATCACATCAAGATTTATAGATTTACTCTAGCTCTTTCAAACACATTTCAAGAAACATACATGCACACATATTTAAATACTTTACTTGGATTTACAGTTAAAATAGATTTATTGGCTATTTAAGGGACTTTTTTCTACATAGAATAGAATTAAGCCATCATTGTGCACATCATCAAACTTATTTTGAATCATCGAAGTCAAATAAGTAATTTTGCAACTACATGTCATCTATCTATCAATAGTATTAGCAAACTGTGAGATTGGTTAGCAGAATAAGTGACATTCTCGTAAAACTATTGACAGATATTAATACTCTGATGACTTGTAGGTGGCATGCGCGTGCAAAGTTACTTATAGCCAGCTAAATGTCTAAAGTTGACTACATCAAATTTAAGTGTTACCATCTAAGTATAGTGTTCATGGGGAACGTTCATGTGGGGCCTAAGTATGCAACTGAGTACCGTGACAGTTTAAATTACAAAAGTGAAATTGCTAGTTGGTTAGCTACATTTACTAAACACTAGATAGCGCTCTTCTACAATAGTTTGAATTTGTGACAGTAAAGGTTCATAATATCCTCAATAATGTAATCTGTAGTACTACTTTTTGAAAATGAGATAGTTTTCATTGGAGTTAAGGTTAGGGGTTTAGGGTTTGTAAAAATAAATAAATAAATAAATACATTTAAATTATGCAAACTTAAATATCACATAAGCTACATACCCAGACTATTTTTTTTTTTAGTACAGGTGCATCCCATTTCTCTAAATTATCTTTGAATATGTTTCTCTACTTTGAGTGGAGTCCAACTTTGGTAAATTCAATCAATTGAAATGATGTGGAAAAGCATGTCTATATAGGGGCTCACAGCTGAAAATACATATCAGAGCAATACTTATTTGAATGCATTTTAGGATGAGGCTGCAGCATTTACACTAAATACTTTCTGAATGCACCCTAAGCTTTTAAATGTTTTTTTCCCTCACTGTCATTATCACCTCGCTATCCATGTATCGTTCTAAGAAGATGTTGATTCAGTTTCAACCTTTACCACAACGTCACGGCAGAGCAAAACAGCCCACACGCTCTTATCTAACTTAAGGATCAAGACCGTCGTCTTCCATCCATCAGGTGATCAAAGCAATGAGTGGTGAAAGTTTTGATAATCTTAAAGGTGGGGGATTTTAAAACGGTGCTGCACATTACTCTAAATATATGGCCAGTTTCCTGTGAATGTCCCTTTGACTGCTCTATATATGTTTGTCAAACAGACTAACACAAATGGCTGACTCACATTTTGGTGTTTAACCAAGTCGGAACAAATTTGAAATATACAAAGAAAAAAATACATATATAATTTTTCCAATCTTGCTCACATTCATTTCTCAGAATGAGGCATGCTATATGTAAACAAATTGAAAGCAAGTTGATTTTATCAAACCCACTGATCAACATGTGGTTGCTGTTGTTCGCAGTGTCACAAAAAACACGTTCCATGTGCTGTTAGCAGCAGGCTAGGTAAAAACTCTGTTCTTCCATACGCACAAACAACATTGCAGGTTGGTAGATGATACACATTGAATCTTATTGAAACTGTGAAACAATGTTTATGTGACAGTTTAGGTTTTGCCTTGATGTCTTTTCTGCGTTGATAAATGAAATATGTAAACGCTGTGACGGAGGATAAACTTTTTGTGTGACCCTGCAATGTGTTTCCTAAATTGGGCCTCCTAACGTTGAAGTTTCTGAAGTGTGAACATGTCTCTTCCTGTGTGTTTGTGTTTGTGTGTGTGTGTGTGTGTATGTGTGTGCAGGAGAAAGAGAGAGATATTAAACATCTCACAGCTCATACCAATATAAGTAGTACAATATGTGTAGTAACTATAGAACTGCCAGATGCATTATTTAGATATATCTGTTTAAACTAATTTTGTACTGTTTCATGCACTGGACGTGTTTGTGTAAAAATATGGTATTCTCTTCAATAAGCCTAAAATGTATTATTAGCGATACAATTTCAGAGAGAGAGTTAATTGATTTCGACACTAGAGTGTGTTCACCGCGCTGAGAATATGTTTCCTTGAAAGCTCAACTAAAGCAAAGAATAAAACTGTCATAACAGTTCGTCTTTGTTTTTTTTTGTTTTTTTTGAGATCTGTCATGTGAAACGTTTACTCATTTCTCAAAAGTTTCAAGGGACTTAGAGTAATCTAGTGTTTGTTTCCTTAAAAAGACAAGTTCCCACCGCACATTTTGTACTTGTTATGCTTCACTTCAACTGTGAACGTAGTAAACAAAACCTGAATTTGCAATGAGAAAAAGTCAAATATCATAAAGATAGTTGATCATACAGGCTGCTTATAGAACAGTATATTATATTAATAACAATAATAATTTATTTAATGACAGCCATGTATTGGTTATGCAACGGTAACTATAACTTGATTTATAAAGGATTTACAGGAGAAAAAAAGAAGCTAAAAGCATGCGTAAACATTTAGAGCCCCCCATAAAAATCAAACACCACCAGTACATCTTATTCTTTGCAATAGCGATATAAATCAATATTATTTTGTCGTTAAATGTTGACACAATCCTGCAGTTCAGTGAGAAAATTAAAGGGAAAGTTCTCGAGACATAAGTGAATTAAAGTGACAGACTGGCCTCTACTAAGTTCAACAATGCACGCTATAGTTCTATTCTGAAATTGCAGAACTGAAACTGTTTTTCAGTAGAATCAGTACCATTGCAATTTAATATTAAAGAGGAGTAATTAACGTACAGAATGGTTGTTGTGATGGCATCACTTTATAGCTTATAATATAAGCACTGTGCTAATGTGACTGCATGAACATTTGGTCAGATTATAAAAACGTGAAGGTACAGCTTTCCTATAAGTTCTGTCATCATTTAATCGAGTCGTTCTTAACTGTGGGATGCAGAAACGAAGCGTTTCGGTAATGAGGGCGAGTCCTGTTGCATTAATTTCTTAATTTTCTTAAATGTGACAACAAATGTGTAAAAAAAAGTGTCTAAATGCTGTGGAGAATCAGCTGACTTTCTGTCAGCATCGTTTAGCGCCTAACGTTATACAGTAGCCTATATGGCCAAAAATACTCTGCGCGCCTAAAGGTTGCCTAGTTGTGCTCTCGAGGTAGTTTACTGGGTTCCGAGACAGCCTATGAGAGTTTAAAAAAAGGATCTGTTGGGCTGTAGTTTCATGTGTATTGAGAAGGGAATACCCCATACTCTTCCGTTAGTTGGTAGGCGCAGACTGTCAGAGGAGGCGACAATGCGCAAGGGCTCGGTTGCACTCTTCATTACTCTAGGTATGTGCTTTAGCTGTGTTTTTAAACAAGTAGGCAATTTAAACAGAAGTATGGCTTGGTATTGCGTTTCATTCATGTGGTTGCTGAAGTGAATTTCAGTAGATTTATTAATTTTTAGGTTTCGTATATCTATGGACAACTGAAACGTCAACAGGTCAGAACAGCAAATCATGCTGGATTGCACAAATCTGTTGGAGTTATTAACCATGTTTTAGTTAATAATGTAAAAAAGTCATTGTTTAGATTAGAAGGTAATCAAAAAAGTCTTTAACACGGCTTTTCATTGTAACTTTACAGGATCCTGTAACTGCGGAGTTAACCATTTGAACTTATTGAAAAATAAATGTAACAACACTGAAGGTAAGAATTTAACATTTCCGACACTGATGTAAGCTGTCTTTTTATCCAGTAAACCAGAGTAAAATAGAATAGCAGATTTTTTCTTAGTGCAACGTGAATGAATAATACATCACCGTTGGAGAAAGTTTTGTGCTTATGAAAATGTGTGAAGAAGACAAATAGATACTTCGAATAAGTTATTATTTATTAGTTATTATTGTTTAAGATTGGCATTGTTAAAGTTGGTATATAGTGGAATATAGAGCAGTTGTGTGGAGAGTAAGGACAGTGAATGTAGTTTTTGACATGACCAACCTGAGTTCGAATCTAACTTTTTTCTATCCCATTCCTCTCCCTTTTTCTATTTGTATAAACAATCCAATGTTTTTTGCTTAAAGTAGTATAAGATTAACTATTACTAGCTAAAAGTAATAAATACAATTCAAATCATAAAAACATCATGTCATAATTTTGATATAATCTCTGCATGTGCTCAGATTTTACATGAACAGTTTTGACTGCATTCATTTTTAAGACTTCCAAGTCCTCTTTTGTACCAAGTTTGTGGCAAGTGACTATTTCTTTTATTTATATGAGTGGATATTTCTCATTTCACAGGAGTCTATGATTTGACATGCTATATAAAATATAAGAAAGAACGCGTGTCCTTCTGCACATGGAAAGGAGACATATCAACCTCATACACAGTGTACGCAAAACAGTAAGTTTCTGTAAAAAGTGAGAAATGTGATGATTTCAGCTTCAATATGTTTGTATTCTGGCTAAGCTTCACACCATTGCAGCTGTTTGATTGTTATTGCTTACTTATATATAAGATTTGATAACTGAAAATTCTATTAAACAATCCACACTCTTTGTTTACTGTGCAGGAGGAGATGTAGTTGTGTGAAAGTACATCAGAAGTATGGAATTTGGACTTCTGATGACTTTAATGTTATCAATTATTGGAATGTGACAGCTCACGTTTTCGCAAACAGTAGATCTCCGCAGTGGTGCACCTACAAAAAATTCAGTGGAATGCAATCCAAGATTAGTATGTTAATCAACAATATTAGTTTTAGTAAATTTTTATTTATTGACATTTTAACTGTTTCTAAACACTGACCTTAATCTATATATATATATTGATTTTAAGAGCATTTTCCAGAAATAGTAGTATTTGTAGAAATTGCTTGAAAAATTTCTGCATTGGATATTTTAATGTTTTTTTTTATTTGCAGCGCTGTGCGGTCCTCATTCAAAACTAACTTATATAAGAAGCTCAGGACATCTGACTGTGCAGGTGGAGTGGGGAGATGAAAGAAAACATATTGAAAACTTCTTTGTAGAGTACAAAGCATTCAACACTTCAACCTGGAAAGAGGTCAGTAACAACAACTTAAAGGGTAAGACAATCTGTGGCCACACTTGTTATACAATCATCATGTCTCCTCGTTTTTACTTTGCATATGCACGTATGTATTATTGTTTGAAACAAAATAACTCTTTTGTTAACTTTTATTTAATATTGGGCCAGAAAGGCATAGTATTCACCCTTTGTAATTGATTTTCCGGGGCATTTATTATTTAATTCATAAACAAATATTATCAATAGCGTATTGTGACATTCATCTGTGAACTTAATTAGTACTAAATTCTAAATATTTCCATAGTTACATTTTCATCTTAGGCTAATTAATAATGGCTGATTCTTTCAAGAAATAAAAAAAAAAGAATTTTTTTTTTAATTAAAAAGAAATTAAAAAAAAAATACAAAAGGATTGCTAGCACACATAATTTGCCCATCTTTATATCAGATGAGCACAAAAGGGTGTGTTTATTCTTATTAATCCTCAATTACCTTCTCTATTAAGTAACATGTCACTGTAGATCACTGAGTAAGCACCGTAGAAAGCTAGGGTGTGGTGTGGCTTTGTGGTTAAAGATCTGGGGCCTCATTTAAACCTTTGTGAGGGTTTAAACCCCATGTCTAAGAACAAACTACAATAAGAGTAGCTCATACCGTGTGTACAATATAATCTCTTTTCAGTTAGTTATTAGAATTGTTACACATGGATGAAAGCGAAGTCTGGTCTCAGTCTATATCTAGCTCGATCTATGAGCTACATTTTTAAAAAATCTATATTTTAAAATACATTCATGACCAACTGCAGGGATTGCCAACTCTATAAAACAGACATATCAACATCATACACTCAACAGTAAGTTTCTGTAAGAAATGAGAAATTATGAAGGGATTGGCCACTCTGGTCTTGCAAAGTGCCGCTGTCCTACAGAGTTTAGCTCCATCCATAATCAAACACACCTAAAAAAATCCAAATCAATCTTCAGGATTGCTTGAAAATTACAGGCAGGTGTGTTTAAATGTTTTGATTTGCAGTATATACTCTGATAAAGACTATTTGTTGAGGCTGTACCTTTTCCAAAACCTTTGTACTTTATGAACCCCTAAAATGTGCGTTTTTGTTACTTTAAAGGTACACATTAGTGCTGCCACCTCAAGTACCACCTCAATTTTTGTACTTTCTTCTAGCACACTTAGTGGCATTCAACAACCCATGATGTCATGAGCTCAGCTTCCATTTTTAGAGTCACCATTGAGGCGGAAATAAAACAATTTTTACCATCTCTCATGACTCATAATCGGCTGAGACTGCCCGAAGACAGTCTTTAATGTTTTTCAATAATAAAACATTGTTTCAATAGTATGCAGTATGTTTATTACTTGGTCACTGGAATAAAACAATTAATTTTAACTGCATGGATGGCAATTTTGTGCACAATGAAACAAACAGTACAAACTGCATATTTGGCCCAAACGTCTTTAAGCTGTTAAGCTAAAAGTTGTTGCATAGCCCTGATGCAACCGTCGTTTCCCTGACTTTCTGGACTAATTTACAGTATGAAGTTCTGCAGCATGTTTCAGTGTGGTATAACACACTGGAGTTGAGGAGAATGCAAGTCAGCTGATAATATGGATGGTTTGGTACAGAACAGAGTAGCAATGTGGTCGGCCACCACAGTGTGAAAAAAACAAGGGTGAAGTATAGTTAAGAAAAGATTCTATCTGTCATTTTAACTTTCAGTCTTTAAAACCTTTAAACTTTTAACACGTTTCAAAATGTTCTTTTAAAATGTAAAATGTTATTTTACTTGTCTAGTAATACATAGTAATACAAATCTGTGATTTGCAGTAAAGTTTGCCGGAGGTCCATTTCCTGATGTAAATTCACTTTTCTCTCCTTGTCCTCCATAGCAAAAGTCTACAAACAACAAAGAATGTGTTTTGTGGAATCTGACAACATCTCTGCGTTATGAGTTGCGAATACGTTGTGTTCCCAATGAAAAGTGTGTGCATTGTCCTCGTAGTGAGGTCATCGTAGTTCCACCAGGTGAGTTGAGGACAGGATATTGACTGATCTCTGTATTTTTTTTTTTTATGTGTTATTTCTGTGTAACAAAACGTTTAAGGTTACAAAGGCAACCCACGTTCCCGGAAGGAGGGAACGAAGGTGTTACATATGGGAACTCGGATGAGAGACCAGTCGTCTTCGAGTAATGAGAAAAGACCAATGAATATTGGCGTGCATTTAATTACACCCAGGTGCACCTTATCACAGCGTGAGTATAAGAGGGCACAGATGTAATGCACTTGCAGGTTTTCGCTGAAGAGCCGAGTCGGCGTCAGCGCAACACAGGGTCATGGCAAGGGAATGTAACATCTCTGTTCCCTCCTTCAGGGAACGTGGGTTACCTTGTAACCTTAGACGTTTGCCTTCAGTCGAGTCACTCTGACGTTACATATGGGAACAGACCCGTGGAAAATGCCACAACCCTGAGACCGCGTTATGCGGAGACCCAGGTGCCGACAGTCAAGCGTGCCAGCAGGAGAGTCTGCACGTAACCTTCCCAACGCCCTGGGGGCCAAAATAGGTACCCCATAGGGATGCCAGATGTACTGAAGCATGGGTTGAAGGAGGAGACATGAAGCATAACCACAGTTCTTACAGGGGAATTAAAAGAATACACTATATCGATACGATATGGATATAAGTGAAGGGAAACAGCCATCTGGGTGACTGTGGAATAAGGTTTTAGAAGCCACAACCTACTGGGTGAAGGAGACCCAGTAGGAACACATCCGGAGCTACTCCGCTCTAGGTCCGAATGCGGGGCAGGAGGAGGGGTTCGCCTTGGCGCAGCGGAACTTCTGAAAAAAGTGCACGGATCCAGTGGGAGTGGCGTAGCAAGCCGACACTAGCCGGCCTCCCGCTACCTGCTCGTCTGATTTAAGACATGGGAGGACACAGCCTCTTCACGGAGGTCGTAAAACCTGGTGAAGGAAATATCTGCTAGAGAGGCTCTGTGAGCCAAAGCAAAGGTGGAGGCAACACTCCTTGTGGAGTGGGCTCTCAGACCTAATGGACACAGCTCTCCCTGGTATAAATAAGACAGGGAAATGGCATCAACCACCCAATGGGCCAACCTCTATTTGTAGACAGCATTCCCTTTCTGCTGGCCTCCAAAGCAGATAAAAAGCTGCTGAGAGCGTCTAAAGCTGAGTGCGGTCAACGCAGAGGCGCAGTGCGCATACTGGACATAGCAACTCTAAAGCTGGGTCTGCCTCCTCCTGGGGCAGAGCTTGCAGATTCACTACCTGATCTCGGAAGGGAGTGGTAGGAACCTTGGGCATGTAGCTGGCCCGGGGTCTCAGAATGACGTGAGAATCAGCTGGACCGAACTGTAGGCACTCTTCGTCGACAGGTCCCCTACCCTCTTGATGGAGGCCAAAGCAATCAGGAGTGCTGTCTTCAGTGACAGGTATTTTATCTCGACTGATACTAGGGGCTCGAAAGGAGCTTGCCGCAGGCCGGTTAGGGCGACGGCAAGGTCCCAAGAGGGCACCGAGGGCGGTCTCGGGGGATTAACCCGATGTGCACCTCTAAGGAACCTAACGATGACTTGGTGCTTACCTAGGGATTGACCCTCCACTGAATTGTGGTATGCTGCTATGGCAGCAACATACACTTTTAGAGTCGAAGGGGACAGCCTGTGCTCCAACTTCTCCTGCAGACAGGAAAGCACCACTGCAATTGGGCATCTCTGAGGATCCTCACCACGGGAGGAGCACCAGTCGACGTACAGACCCCATTCCAGAGCATAGGCCTGCTTTGTAGAAGGGGCCCTAGAGTGAGAGATGGTGTTAATCACGGCTGCTGAAAGGCCGGAGAGGTCCGCTGTGTCCCGTCCAGGAGCCAGATGAGCAGGTTCCAGAGATCGGGCATCGGTGTACCAAATCGGGCCCCCATCCCCTGAGAGAGAAGGTCTCTCCTCAAGGGTATTTTCCAAGGAGGGGCTGCCACGAGGAGCACTAGGTCGGCAAACCAGGTCCGGGACGGCCAGTATGGCGCTACCAGCAGAACCTGCTCCTCGTCCTCCCTGATCTTGCACAGGGTCTGTGGGGCGCCTCGTCGAGGGAGTAAAACAACTGGCAATGAGAGGACTCGGGGGAAGCAAAGAGGTCTTTCTCTGCCTTGCCGAAGTTGCTCCAAATCAGCTGGACTACCTGGGGGTGGAGTCGCCATTCTCCAGGGTGGGTGGACTGCCGTGACAGCTGGTCGGCTGCATGGTTGAGTGTCCCTACAATGTGAACGGCACGCAGTAATTTTAGCCGCGTCTGACTCCACATGAGCAGATGGCGGGCAAGTTGTGTCATGAAGCGGGAGCGCAGAACACCTTGTCGGTTGATGTACGCTATGGCTGCAGTGTTGTCCGTGCGGACCACTACGTGTCTGTGGCGCAGAATTGGTTGAAAGCGACGCAGGGCCAGAAACATGGCTAACAACTCGAGGCAATTGATATGCCAAAGCAGTCAAGCGCCTGTCCAGGGACCTGAGGCTGCTTGCCCGTTGTGTACGGCACCCCAACCCGTGGAGGAGGCATCTGTGTGGACCACGACATGCCTGGACACTTGACCCAGGGGCACTCTGGCCTGTAGAAAAGGTCAGGTCTGACCACGGGCTGAACAGGCAGCTAAACTCCGGGAAAACGCCAATCAGGAGTGTGCCACGGCGCCATGCCCATCTTGGGACTCATGTAACCAATGCTGAAGCGGCCTCATATGAAGCAGGAACCGCTCTTTTGTGCCTGAATGATTCCAGACACGTCATTCGTTCTGAAATAATCTCTTTCCAATCGTCCCTCCATAACATTTTCGTCTTGTTTTTATTAATTGACGAAAATGTCAATAGATTTTCGCCATAGTTTTTGTCCCTTCAAATTAGTTTTCGTTCGTTATCGTCTCGTTTTAGTCAGTGACAAAAATGTAGTTGACGAATATTATGACTGGTGTTAACGAAATAAACACTGCTGTTGGGATGCCTCTGTACCTGGGCGGGCGCCTTGCGAACTGTGGGGGGTTGGGAAGCTGTAACCAAGCCTCCAACCGGGTCGCCAGGGGTAACAAGGGTACGATAACAGCCATGCCCGCGGTGGGGCAGCCTAGGGGGAACCAGGGAGGCAGCTATGTACACAGGTACCGCTCCTGGTCCTCCTTCGGGAGTGTCATCCCCCGAAGAGCAATCTCCATCACCTCCTGGCTGCCCGTCTCAGGGGCGCTGGGGGGCAGGCGTGACAAGTACGGGGCTCGCCACAACATGGTCAGCTCCTCATGCACCTTCGGGAAGAAAGACACTGGGGGGTTGCGGGCCGAGTACCCAGATACCAATTGTACAGCCTCAAAGGATCGGACAGGGCACACTCGGTACCTCCAATTCGATTCCCTCAGCAGCTCGGAGGAGCATAGCCAAGAGCTCAGCGTCGACATCCCAAAGAATGCCTCTCCAACCGCAAGGAATTTGCTATTTTTCTGCCCAGTTTGCCCAGGGAGGACCTCTCTCGGCACACTGTGCACTCAGTGGTGAGGTCGCTCACTGGTTAGCAAAGACTGGTGTCTTAATAGCCTTTAAACAGGCTCCAGCCCACGGGGATCGCGTTTAGCCACCCAGTCACTCCTGCTGATGACGAAGAGAGAGCGTGAACTCGCAGGAACTCTTTGACATGGACCTTCTCCGGTGAATCTCACTTCAGACTCGAACAACATACACTGCGTAGACGAGGCTCCGAAGCGAAAAGCTGCAAGTGCATTACATCCGTGCCCTCTTATACTCGCGCTGTGATAAGGTGCACCTGGCTGTAATTAAATGCATGCCAATATTCATTGGCCTTTTCTCATGACTCGACTGAAGGGGAACAGGAAAGTTACAAAGTTACACTCCTTCTTCTCCTATTGTTTAATCAGAGAATCACACTTAAAATCATGGCACTGGTTGAGTCAATGATGTTCCCATTCCCATGTTTAAACAAATAAGTATATTTTGTGGTGCTGGTGGCAGAGAAATCACACACTCCATCTTTACTATTTACTTGACTACTGTCTTTTAAAAATGTTCTTTCCCAGAACTAAAAGATGCACCTTCAATCCAGCTGGAGATTCAAGACCATAAACAAAATCATTTTATATCACCAGGACAGAGAAAAGCAGTCGTGAAGTGGGAGGTACTAACACATCTTTCCCAAATGCCATCTGTGCTGTTTTCTGTGGACTAATGAGATCCAATATGAACCCACTAAGAATCAAATAAGATCTTACTGGATAATCAAAATAGGATCCTACTTGATTCTTAGAGAATTCTTATTCGCAGTTGGATCCTGTTTCTTTTCTTTCATTAATGAAAAACTACACAAGTAATACAGTATTAATATTCTATTAACTACTATAAACTGTTAGCACTCGTTTAAATGAAGTAGTTCACTATTAGCTAATCAGGAGTGTGTTTACCAAAAGCATGGCTAGGCTACTATGGCCGCAAGTTCTGTCGTAGCATAGCTTAAACAAACGTTGGACAAACCCTGAAGAGAGTATTTATTTCATATAAACATATTTATTTCTGCAGTTAGTGTATAAATTAACATTTAGGGGTGCGTTTCCCAAAAGCATGGTTAACCTACTATGGTCGCAAGTTCCATCGTTACCAGCATAGTTTAACAATTCGGTGTTTCCCAAAAGCATAGTTCAAACGAACATTCGCAATCTACGTCACAAATGTACGTGGTTGGAAGTACAGCTTTGGACCTGTGGTTAGAAGCATAGTTTCTTGTTACTACGATAAATGGGTGTTAATAAATATGCTCTTGGGCACAAGAAGCAAACTAACATGCATTACTTTATCTACTTTATCATTTACATTATCTTTATCTTCCATTCTTTCTAAATATAGTAGTAAGTAGTACTAGGCATACAGTGAGTGTCAAAAATGTTTATGACCTATAATTTATGGTTTTATGGGTATTATTATTATTATTATTATTATTATTATAATAACAGGTGTTCCCCCTTTGATCTAAATATCAACATATCCTATCCCATTCTAAACTAAATCACTAATCACTAAACTGTGTCGTATAGGATCAAATACAATTCGCCATTAGCGTTTCCTGAGGAAGCAGTCTAATATAAATGAAGAGCCCTACACCTTTTGGCGACTTCTACAGAGGTGTTATTCTGTCTGTAGTAATTTGCTCCATATAGGATCAAATACAATTTGCGCTTTGCGCTTCCTGAGGAAGCAGTTTTGTTTGAATAGAGAAGCCTGCGCCTTTTGGCGACATGTTATTCTGTCTGCAGACAGAAAGCCTGTAAATTTGCACTTAACGTTTCCTGAGGATGCAGTCTAGTATGAATAAAGAGCCTTACACCTTTTGTCAACGTCCCCATTTCCCAGTTTTCTGACTGAATGTGTCTTATTGTCACGTGTTAAATCCAGCCCCTGGCTCTTTAACGAAGCCCTTGTTTTATAGTCACAACCATTTGGTGAATCAGGATGTTATATTAGTTAATTTTATACATCCATTAAACATAGCCCTAAACAGAAAACTTTCTAGATTTGTATACTTTCCTAAACATCAGTTATTATTATTATTATTATCGTTTATAATGTAAAACAAACAAAAAAAAATTGTATGTTCATGGGTGCAAATCTTAGTCGGATCAGTCATTTGGAGTACTACACGTATGGTTTGCGGCCTCACTCCATTTACGTGTTATGAGTTTTCTGCAAAAATTGTGCACACTGTGCACTGCGCACAAAATATGCTAAACACAAACACTAGCAAATATGTTTTCAACCTCTTTGGATGTTTGTGATAAACACAGCAATTTTAACTTCAGAAAACATTTAAATGTATGACTGAAATATTAGATTAAATTATTTACCAAAGAGGTTTAACAACCACACGGCTTGCATGTTGTTTTTAATGTTCGGGAAACCTATACTGGTTGTTAAGTGGGCTTACCGAGGTCACACAACTTTGCTTTTTGGGGTCCAGATAATGCTTTATGTCAGTCAAGTAGTTTTAAACAGTCTGACTGTATGTAATTAACATGTAATTTTAAAATATTGCAAAAATATTGAATATATCGGATTCTCATGCACTATATTACTGATTGCAAGCTGAAATCCATATTAGACGTCTTAGCAGGGGCATAATGGAGGGGGAATGGGAGCTATGTCTATTGATAAAGGAAACGGTAGCTTCGTTGTTGCAATGGACGACGATGCTTGTAGCTGACCATTCCTTTCCCCAAAGGGAGACGGCTACTACGATGGGGTATATTAGAAGTGCTGAGGACGGGGAGTTTAGTAACTCGTCGGGCCATGTTGAGGCGAGCTCAGATGACCTTAGCAATGTTGAGCTTTGGACAACATGTCGAACATTCTTGATGCCAACAGATGCCGAAGAGGTGCCAGAAGTCAGAGTGGATGGGCATAACTTTAAAAGAGGAAGTTATATAGCCATCCATCATCCTTGCCCTGCCTTTTTGATCATTGCGATTGCTTGATCTATGTCATGGTAATGGAGGGAGAATTCTTCGAGAATTCTTCTACAACTGTTGATACTGGGAATGGCGGAGTTATTAGGGGAAGGATGGGCTGATGCGAAAGGTATTGAAAGAGCAGCAGGAAAGGGCCCAATCATGAAGTCTGAATTGATCTCTTTCTTTAGCAGGAGGTCTACAGTTTCAGGTTTGGTTACTGTGGACTGGAGAAACGGGCAGATAAAGGTTTTAGATGGGAAGCAGCTGACAGCTGTGTTAAAGCCATGTGATAAACCAGATAAAAGATAATGAGAGAAGTTAGGGTCAAGATGATTCATTAGTTCAAGAGACAGACGAGAAACATCTACAGGAGTCGATAGATACTGCTTATTGTTTTTATTTGCAGATTTATACACGGAACAAGCGTCTCTGGCATGGGCTCTGCCACAGAAATAGGAGTTTGGTTGGGGTTGAAAAGAAGGAAAAGGAGGAGGGTTAGGGGGCGCCGCCACCATGGGAGGCTGCTGGAACAGTCCGGAAGTTGGGTTGGCACTAAAGGCAGGCCGGGCTGAGGGAACAGAAACATAAAAGATAGTGTTGGTAGTTGCTGGATTTCCGGGGGGCTGGATGGCGCCAGGCAGAGGGTAGTTGGGAGCTGGTGGCCAGGTGGATGAAAGTGATGGCTGGGTGGAGAAATACTGAATGGGATTCAGCTGGTAGAAGGGGCGGAGCGATGTCTGGCTGGGTTGGAGGCTTGCTGCAGCCTGGGCCGTGGCACTTGCTGGATAGATCGCTTGCTGCAGGCTGGAGGGGGGAAAGCCACTAGCAGGCGGTGATTACAACTGACACAAATTAAACTATTGCACATTTTGCAGATGCAAATAACATGCTTGTACATGCATGAGACCAAATCAGTATGTTTATAATGCATATATACCCCCCATATACCCATATATACTTCAGTCAGCCGGGAAGTACAGTTACATAAGCATGCAGAGAAACCAATGCCCTGCATAAGTTTTAGATCATCCTACACCAGATTAATCTGTCGGGCTCGGGCCCTGTCGGGCCTGACTTTTAAGGCCAGATTGTAGTTCTAGTTCAGATTAAGCTCGCTGTTTGGGCGTGCGTATTATCATTTACACACATTAGATGAGAACTGTATATTGTGTCATTTGCCATAAAATTCATTACCAGTTTATTAGGGTCAAAAGGCAACTATGGTAATATGGTGCATATGAATACATCCGATGTATTCAATATTTTTGCAATATTTAAAATGACATGTTAACTACATATATTCTTACTGTTTTAAACTACTTGACTGACATAAAGTGTTATCTGGACCCCAAAAAGCAAAGTTTTGTGGTCTTGTTAAGCACACTGTACAACCTGTATAAGCCCTGTTGATCGTCAAAAACACGATGTGATACCTTTGAAGAAGACTTTATTTCTCCGCCATTGCATTCATAACACTTTTTTTTCTTCACAACACGTGACTACCCTCACAAAAGCACGTGTCTTGCAGACTCTCGCGATAATACAGGAAGTTAACAATCTGATGAAGTTAACAATCTGATGAACCAGTGACTTGTACATTGTCATCAAATACAAATGATTAAA
>JAUCMU010000097.1:21766027-21778011 GCA_032275025.1 Enteromius treurensis | reverse complement strand
TTCAGTGCTTTGCTACAATCTGTATTGTTAAAAGCGCTATATAAATAAAAGTGACTTGACTTGACTTGACTTATTCTAAAGTTTTATCAATATATTTAAATAAACAATCAAATGCAAGAGTGCATACAGAAGTCCAGTGAACACGTCATGTGTGAATTGTCTGTGAACACCTGGATAGAAAGTAACAAAAATGAAATGTTATTGCTGTTCAAGGTTAGATATTAGTTTGCATGTGCTATTAATTATCTTACTCTTGACACAGTGGCGAGACTCTCTTGGAAGTCCATTTAGTTTAACATAAATATTAATTAATTCACACGGTTGTGTTGTCGTATGATACATTTTATTATACAAATGATTTTATTGTTCATTTTAGATACTGAATATACACCTAAACATGCAGGAATGTTATGTGCACACATTGTTTTTATCGTTTCACACTAATGAACATGTAATGACTTGCCAGTGAAAACTGAGATGCTGTGTCATCTACCAGGTGTCATGGTTCAGACGAGACACGAGATCACATATATCTTTTTGTCTGCTTAGAGTTTCACTGTTCTTGAGTGTCTGCATATTAGAATGCGTTTGCCTTCAGCAGGAACGATGGACCGTACATACAATACGCACCGGTTAACCTTCTGCTATTGAATGCTAGTTTAAAATGACATTTGTAGGTTTACCGTGTGATGATTGTGGGCAGTTGTCTGACACTGCAAACTTTAATTTGTGCTGGTGTTGACTTTCTAACCAAAGCAGTTGCGTAGAAAGTGTGTGTTAAAATAAAAGTGCAAAGCTTAATATACTGTGAAATGTGTTTAATTGTCTTTGAAGGAAAACCTAAACCTTCATTAAATCTTTAAGGTGCCTCTTCTTGTGACAGCAGCATTAGGTGTCATGTGTCCCAATGAGTGAGAGTGCATCGAACAGTTTAAATGGACGCGGCGTGCCATCCAGAATGCTTTGTGATTGGAACATAAAAACAATGATGGAAATTGAATTGCTCATTTGAGGGGCTAGAATTGTTTTACTTAATGTAAGTTCTCAGCTCGTTATTATATTAAACTGTTTTATTTTTATTCATTAATTTTTTTTATACACTCCTGTCTTAAATACTGGTTTTCTCTAAAACACTTAAGCCAAACTCAAATAACCCAGACGAAGTGTTCCAGCTCATACTAATATACTAATACTAATATCACTCGCTATTACACACGTGAGGTGTTGCTATGACGATAGGGAGTCAGTTACTGTAGAGCAGCTGCACACCTGTGCAGTAATTTGTTAGACCACAGGTGCAAGTGAAGAAATTCAGAGATCAGAATAGAGATCAGAAGGGCAGGAAAATGCCAAAGAAAAGTGATACATCAAGAAAACTAGAAGATGGTGAGTTATACCTTCTTTTCAAATGTTTAGACATTGTGTCCTTAGAAAGTTACTTATACATTTTTGTTATGTATAGTGGGAATAGATATTGATGGAGATGTGGACAGCGCTGAAGGTAAGAAAAAAGATTTCACTAATTTGTTTTCTTTGCTTTCATCTTTAAGTTTTGTTCTTTTTTAATTTGTGGTGCAAACATCAAGGTTTCTAAAACAAAACAGCTAGAACACCTCACCTCACAGTGACAGCACATTTTAAAAGATTTGACAACACATCTGTTTGTATATCTGGGTTACTTAGCAAGAATTTCTTGTTTTTCTGTCACTCAGAGGACAAGAAAGCAAAAGGCAAGGGTGCTAAAAAAACAGCTGGTAAGCGAGGCAAAGCAGCTGCCAGTGAGGATGAAGATGAGGATGATGAGCCTCCAAGGGGTCGTCGAGCGGCCAATAAAAAGAAAGCGCCCCAGGTAGATGAGGAAGACAGTGATGATGATATCCCGCAGAGGAGATGTGCCGGGAACAGGAGAAGAGGAAAAGTACGTGAGAATGGACGAGATGGGGAAAATGAGAAGTCTGGCAGAAAAAACAGAAAAGGTGGAAACAAAAAACAAAAGGATGGTAAGGGGAAAGGAAAAGACAAGGACAATGACAAAGACAGCGACAAAGATGAAAAGAAGAAAAAGAACAGTAGGTATGCTGACACAAATGGTCACATGATAGAATCAGATAGTTTACTGATAATTAACTTCTCACGACACCTATACCAAGAGATTCCCTGAATGTAAGACAAAACTTTCCTGAAACTTCTGTTATAGATAGGCCTACTTAAACTGTCCTCTTTACAGTCCATTCCCAAAGTTCTGTTAAAATATTTAGTGTTTTTAAATCAAATTTGCATACCACATTTTAATATTCTTTTCAAAAGTTGTTTGTTTTGGAAGAAAATATATGATCAACTATTCCAACACGTCCGTGAAACCGCAACAGTATCATTTTAACTATTTAAACCCATTGCATTTTTAATAATATGTCTCCCCATACGCTCTAGACGCACACTTGTACTTGTTAGAGTTCAGTGCCATTAATCTCCATTTTAACAACATAGACTTTTCTAATAAAATATGCTTTTAACAATGTATGCTTAAATATGGGGTTAGTATTATGGGTGTAGGAACATTTACACAATGCGGAGGACACAGTAAGTTAGGGTATTCTAAAAACAAACAACAAAAACACAGCCTTGTTTTTCATTAATTATCTAAAATTAGGAAAAGTTTATTTTAATGTGTTCATGTTTCACAACATAACTCACTTTACATTTAGGTTAAGGTTTGTTTCAACACTGTAAAAAATGACCATGATTTTTGCAGTAAAGATCTTTGAAAACACTACGGTAAAAACCTAATGGTTAAATGGTTAATGGTAAATTCCTGTAAAAATTTACAATGGAAAAAAAACGTAAACTGACATTCCCAGAATTCCCTGTATTGCATTTCAATTTTTTTTTTTTATTGAATGTTTTTTTTTCTTTTTTTTGTTAGTTTTTTCTTATCAGTTATGTGTATTATGGTTGTGTGTTACGTGTAATGTTGCTAAATAAGGTTTATTGCATATCTGAGTTTTAATGAGTCTCACCATGACTATGTTTAGTGTCCGTGTGAATGACACTGAGCACTTTCTACAGTATATAAGTTCATATAAAAGCTGCTTGTTTTGGGCTTTGGTTCATCATGTGACTTTTACATCACCACCTGGATTTGGTGATTATCAGTAGAGGTTTTAAACAGATTTCAGTACTTTAATAGGTTGGTACTGTATATTTACTTTATATCAGTTAATGAAATGATGGCATTGAACTTTAAATTTAACTTAAAATCATAAAATCTAAAACGTTTTAGATTTTACGTTACTCAAATATTAAGATCAGAGTTTTTTTGTTGTTTTTTTTACAGTGAATGTCACCTGCTTGTATTAAGCATAATCTAATGTTATTACTAGCACTGTCAAACTATTATTTGTGGTTAATCGCATCCAAAATAGTAGTTTTTGTTTACATAATATATATTTGTGTAGTGTGTATATTTATCATGTATATATAATCACACACACATACAATATATTTTCATGTATATACATATACATATTTATATTCCTATAATATATGAGAACATTTGTGTAAACATAACATTTATCTGAAGTATATACAAGCATGCATGTGTATTTATATATACATAATAAATATATAGAATACACACACATATAACTGTATTATGTAAACAAAATCTTTTATTTCGGCTGCAATTCATTGCAATTAATCCTTTGACAGCACTATTTATTACTATAATAAATACAAGAACACATTCTAATAAAGGGTTATCACCATTATATCTTACCTTTATAATTGTCTTCATAAAATCTTAAATTTTTTGTGTCGTTGTTTTAAGTATAAATCTGAATTTTTGTTTATCAAAGTAAAAATAAGTAAAAATAAATAGTAAATAAATAATATAAGTAATAATATAGTAATAAATAAATATAAATTAAAATAATAGTAAAAATAAATAAATAAATGTAACAATGGACTGTAAGGAAACACTGTTTCATCTCATGTTCTGTCTTAGTGGTGATGATTCCAAATCAGATGAAGAGGAGGAGTCCATGTCTGAAGGAGAAATGGCCAAACTGCTGGAGGAAGTGGAGGAGAAGAAGAAACTGATAGCAAACATCAGGAACAAGCCCTGGCGAATGAGAAGACGACTAAAAGTCATCAAGTACTGAAGAAACTTGTGCAAAAAAAAAAAAAAGATCCAAAACATGTTAGGATAAATCAGTAACGTTCAAGAGACCCCCTGTAGCCAGGACTAAATTCACAATACAGCGTATTTCTAAAACCATTACTTCTCAATAAATTTGTGGGGGGAAAAATTAATAAATAATGAAGACATTATTTTATTAATTGGTTTCAATAATTTTTATTAATTGGGTTAATTTTTCCACTAGAAGATATAGTCACTGGTATATCTAACAGGAATACTTCACACACACAAAATAAGACTCAACAGAACAAAAGATACAACAGAAGATAGTTTGAAGTACACTTTGTATCAAAACGTTTCTTGAAATACCTTCTTTTATGTTCCCCAGACAAAAAAAAGTCATACAGTATTGAAAAATGATCAAAGACAAACTTTGGGTTGGAATAGTAGTCTTATACGTTATAGGGTTTAGAGGATTTAATAATCCTACTGTATATGACTGCTGTTCAGTTGTACAGGTAGCTGATAAACATCTATTTTTACATCATGTGTATTTTAACTGAAATACTATATTAATCAGTCAGCTTTAAGGACTATTTATTTAATCAGTTCCTTACAATTCCACATTTTCCTTGTGTCTATAGAGAGGCTCAGCAGTTTGTGGATAAATTTGAAGGTGCTTTGGGAAAAGGGAAAGGCAGAAAACTGTATGCCTACAAAGTCATGATGATGAAGGTAGGAATATGAATATCATCAATTTACCTTATATTTGTGGATTTTTTGAAGAATCACTATTGCAGAAAACAAAACAATCATTTTTTTATGAAAGGTCCAAGCTTAACATATAAATCAGAATATCATAGAGAAGCTTTGCTTAGCAACCACACAAAACTATAGCAAAAATATATCAATTGGTTACAACACTATCTAGATATCTCAGCAAACACATATTAACCACCACAAACAAGCTTTGCATATTTTCATAGGCAGATGCCACAAACTAGTTCTTGAAAAATATAAAAAGTAATTTACTTGCAGCTTAATCTACCCTATATGCTTTGTGTTTTGTCAAACAGAAATGGATAAAGTTTCAAAGAGATTTTGAAAATTTTAGGACGTCTTGCATCCCATGGGAGCGGAAAATAAAGGAAGTTGAGAGTAAGTCCTGCTAATTTTTCCCCCCTGAGAAATGCTTTATATCAGATGTCTTATTGATGACAGTAAATGATTTCTTTCACCTGTACTAAATTAGAAATGAAACCATATTTCTTTACTTGAATGTTTCCTGCAAGTGACCCGAAAAGAGGTATTCACATGTTCCTTATTGTGAGCCTTGGCGATGTTACATCCATTTGCAGGTCATTTTGGCTCCTCAGTTGCTTCATACTTTATTTTCCTCCGTTGGATGTATGGCATGAACTTGGTCCTCTTCAGCTTAACCTTTGGCCTGGTTGTGATACCAGAGGTCAGTGTATAATCAGATATGTTGCTTACTTTATTTCCACCCTTAAAGAAATTTAGTTTACTACTTTACTTTACTAAAATTTAGGCCATATGTAGATGAGTTTCTTACTTCATTGGAACACAAATGGAAACATTTAGCATTAATTGCTCACCACTTATTCAGTCCATCAATAAACAGTTCTAAACAAATGTGTTGGTAGAGAAAAATGGATGGACTTTTTCACCGGAGATAGTGTTTTTATGGTGTATGGACTTGTATAGTAATGGCCAGAAGCAACAGTGTAAAGTTTGTGTTTGTGTGTGTGTGTGTGTGCGTGAATTATTCATTCAACAAATTATTTTCCACAAGGTTCTCATGGGACTTCCATATGGGTCCATTCCTCGGAAAACTGTGCCGAGAGAAGATCAAGCCACTGCTATGGACTATTCTGTTCTCACGGATTTCAATGTAAGATCACAATATACACAGGTCTGAGACCACTAGTGAAAACATTTGCATTTTCTAGATTTTATACTGTAATAATTTGAGTTAAAGGTGAATTGAAAATTTGCTGCTTATCAATATTTAATAAGGTAGTTGTTAAGTTTAGGTATAGGGCTAGGAAATTTTAAATATGCTCATGCATTAATATGTGCATTATAAAAACTAATAACAAACCAACATGGTAGTAATAAACATGTCGGATTTTTGACTCCTCTGTACACTTGAAAATTGTGTGATGGATTTAAAGTGTCTTTCACGTTTCTTATTATCATAATATAAATATATGGTTATCAATGACAATTTCTGATGCCTTCTCTTTGACAGGGTTTCTGCAAGTACTCAGTACTTTTTTATGGCTACTATAATAACCAGAGAACCATTGGCTTCCTGAAGTTTCGTCTCCCTCTGTCTTACCTCCTGGTGGGCATTGGGACCTTCGGGTATAGCCTCATGGTTGTGATCAGAACGTGAGTCCCTTTTTCATTCATTGCTAAATGTTGTAGCAATGACATGAAATGTTCTTGAGAAGTACATGTGACTGTGAATATTGATACCTATACTAACAGTGTCTTGCAAGAGTATGATTGTTTTTAGTTCTTACTGAATAACAGAAGTTTGTACAGATAGAATAGTGTTTTGTCTTTGATTCTAAGATTAACTGTGTAGTCAGATAGCTATGCCAGGGACTGCAAAACATTCAACCTGAAGGTGAAGTGGTTAATTTTTAAAATAGTGTAATAATAATAATAATAATTAGTTCCCCAAACACTTCTACTAACCCATATACCCAAACACACCTCTTACTGATTGTATAGATTTTTATAAATTGTGTAATTAATTTTGAAATCAGTCTAGATTAATCTAGATTAAAATGTCTCATTTGAATTCTGCCAAAGGCATTCAGAATATGTGTGCTACCTAAATAATGACTAAAAGTAAAGTCCTATTGGTGACGGGACTAGTTTCACAGGGGGTCGTTAGAGAATGTTTTGTTTCACAGACATACTTGGTGATTTTAATCCCATCCGAATCTGCCATGTCTGTTTTTTTCTCTCACAATTTCTGTGATAATTCTAGAGTCTGAATGCGATGTCTGTGATATTCTTTTTCACAATGCGTTTCTTGTGTGAACGCGATATGCCTTTTACTGCACGTAGGTTTAATATATTTTGATATATAAAAGAAATAGTTAAAAACAAATAAAGAACCAGATCACGTAAACTGTTAAGACTGACTATTGTAATATCAGTATCAGGTAAGATTACCCGTTCCTTTCTGCACTCGGTTACATATGTTTTAATTATCAAAATTAAATGTGTTTACTACAAATAAAAATCATTATAGTTGAACTAAAGTAACCACACATTAACATGGTTTTGCTGTACTAGACATTTTGCTTCATCATGGTATTTGTGATTATGCTAATTGTAATCAATCTGAATGACTGTAGCAATGCATGCGCGTGAGCTCTGTGACGCCCAGATGTACAAAACACCCTCTCACCTCTAAACACGGAGGTGTTAGCCCCTTCCAAAATGGTACATGAAAAGGAATTAGGCTACAGTGCAAGAGTCTCGCAGCAAGTTAACGCCGGTCACGGCCCACCACTAATATATATATATATATATATATATACACACACACATTTATGTATTAGCTTTAAAAACCTGTACATTTTCATTGTGATATGAATCAAAATCAATGTAAAAGTTTTACATCAATTCAAATAGGGTTTAAAAATGTTTATTTCATACACATTTCAAATCTGTAAACAATGATTTTTACCAAACACCTAGTCCTGACTGAAAAGGTTAAAGAAGTGACTTTCGCTGTTAAAAACACTATAAAGGAGATTTCAAACTTTAACTTTCTTCTAGACCCTACTTTTATGAAGGACACTAGGTTTCTTGGAACATCAGAATTTTCTAGCTTAATTCATTTTCCTGTTGGTTCGGTTTTGACCTGTGTGGTTCTGGTAGTTGTAAAATCATTTATATCCACAATTTGCTTTTCAATTTTATAACCTTTAGTCAAAACTAGTTATCAGCTTTGCTTTTTGAAGTATAGTCCACACAGGCAAGTGTGATGTAAAATGTGCTTTGTATACCTGAGTCAAATTAGATGTCACTCCAGCTGCTAAAGCAATGTAACCGTTGGAGTTGCCACTGAGCTCAACCGTCAGATTGAAGGTAGACCTACTTGAGATCATCTGTACTGAAGTGAAGAAACACTGAGAGCTGACTGAAGGATCACATCCTTTAGGGTTATCCAAACACAGTTTGGTTCTTCCACACTCACTGCGAGTTATTTTGGACTATCAGTGAGAAAAATAAGAAATATCAGATATGCATTTGTCATCATCTACACCCTCTGTTTTAATTACAATAGCATATCAATGGTATCATAGCATATCAAACTTAGCTCATAGAGGGCCACCGACCTGCAGAACTTAGCAACAACTTTAATTAAACACACCTGACCCAGCTAACCATGAAGTGCTAAAAACAACCTAGCAGGTGTGTTGGAGCTAAAACAAGTGGCTTGCCAGGAACTGAATTTGATGTGGATTCTAAACAAATGACCTTTTTTGTACAAAGTTGTTTGAAAGGAAAATTGTGGTTCTTTGGACCAAATAACGGTGGAAAGGCATAATTGATGTTCTTACAGTCAAATTTGTTGGTGTTGATAGGTACCCATCAGCCTTAATGCACGATACTGCATATCCAATCACACAAACCACCAAAAGCATCAGCTTGCTCTTCATGTCTGAAGGGAAGACTATATATGCATTTAATGAAATAATCTGATTAAGGGTGAAAAATATGATATAATACACATTTACTTTAAATTAATTATAAAAATGTTAAAAACATACAATAAAATAGGTTAAATTTAATTTTTCACTTTTTTTTTTTTATTATTTATGGCCTAAGATTCAGGTTTTGAATTATTACTTCAAATAAAAAAAATAAATACACATTAAATATTATTATAATGTATTGACTTGAATAATTGGATTCAATTCATTAAATTAACACCAAAATACAGATAAAGCACATTAATTTCATACAAACTGTAGGCTTAAACAAAAATGTATACTTAACATAAAGACATAACATAATTTACCTGTAGATGTGTCTTTAACAGTAGATTAATTCACCTTCACAACTCTTTGGTGGAAACTTCCTCCCTGCGCATCTTTTAAACAGAACTCAACCCCCGTAGAACCAAACTGACAATGATCACACCCTATTCCATGAGGAAATACTGGATTTACTTATAAATGTGTCCTCGGTTTGGCACCATCTACAGAAACTTATCCGAAACAGTGTTTTCCATTCCTTTCAGACACAATGTAACTTTCTGATTCCATCCGTTAATAAATAAGTGGTTCGCATAAAATTAATTTTTACATTGTTTCTAATTCTGCAACTAGTACATGAAGTAAAATCAGTTCCTTGTTGAACTAGACTTCTTCTAATGAAGGGTTTCCAGTGAAACACAGGGAAGCAAAACCTGTGGCACAGGGAAGTATGCAATTTCAGCTGCAGCATTTGTCATATAGTTCAAATGTCACAGGTCTGAGTGGTAATTTTGGCTGTGTTTTACTTATCTTTGAAGCATCCTAGGGTTATGTGACTTTTTTTCTTGCAGACTAACCCAATCTGAGTTATATTAAAAAGCTGTCCAGACCCCTCCAAGCCTTTTCATGGAACTAAGTAAATGTTTGCTGTGTACACTTCAAAAAGACGTTAAATAAAGTACACACATTCATAATTACTTTGTGCTTTGTTTAATGAGAGCCATTCATGTTAACACAAGGCAGGATCCTCTGCCCAGACAGGACCTTTTGCTAGGAGAGTGACAAACCCTCAGATTTTAACGCCGTTTTGGAAGCGAAGAGCTACAGTTTGACTTCGACATGTACTGGTTAAGTGTATGTCTGTTGTTTGCATGCTGTGATGGTATATAATTCCCATAACTTTATGACACAATTTTGAGTTCCTGTGAAAGGGAACATCTACTATAGGTTACAGTATAACCCTTGTTTCCGAGTGGGAATGAGACACAGAGTAACTGCTTGTTTCTGCTAATTGTTGTTCATGCTAATTGTTTCTGCAAAGGTTTGTGACCTTTTTTGGGAAATCTGCTCAGATGGAACAAAGCCTACCTGTGTTGGAGCTGTGATGCAGCTTTTGAGAGTATAGCGTTTACACCATTAGCCAATTAACTGATGTGAGGCTATAGGGCTTCAGATCAAAAGACCCATGCATTATGACATGGTGTCCTACTCATGTCCTATCCCACTCATAGTTAGACCAGTAGACCAGTTACACCAGTCGAGAACGTACACTCTCAATCTGCCAATCACTGTAAAATAAAGTCACATTTGAAGAGTGTATTTGGGGCTTTTCTGGAATTATTACATCAGGGGTATCAAATTCAGTTCGTACTGGTTTGTACTGCAAACAGTAGCTGCACAATGTTACTCTTCTCGTTATAGCGTGGTTCTAACGAACCAAAAGCCTCATCCATAGGCTTACTTCCGCATTGAAGAAAAAAGTTGATTACTTTTAATAACAGTGGACAGAGACAGATCGGTTAAATTTCTTTGAAACTATTGACATCTAGTGGTTTTTACATGAATTCCATATATGTTCTAAGGCAGGGCTGGGCAACTTCAGTCCTGGAGGGCCGGTGTCCTGGAGAGTTTAGCTCCAACCCTAATCAAGCTAATCAATGTCCTGAAGATCACTAGAAAGTTACAGGCAAGTGTGTTTGACTAGGGTTGGAGCTAAACACTGCAGGACACCGGCCCTCCAGGACCGAAGTTGCCCACCCCTGTTCCAAGGCATTTGTAAAGGAAACTGAGTCTCAATGTAACCAAAAGATGTTTTCTGCAGACCTGTTTTCAGTAACAGGCTTTGGGTCCAGTTTTGCCACCAAAGATGAGGCAAAATCAGGTTATCTTATAACATTTACATGATTTAAAAAATATTTTGCACTGGAAATTTAGAAAATTCATACCTCACAGCGGGTGATCCAAGAGGGAAGTCAAATGACTTTAATCAAGACTTGATTAAAGTTGTAGTAGTTGGGGTGCTGCTTACTTAAAATTAGTTTTTGCATAGTGGGATTCATGATAACAATACAGAGAAACTAAGTAGAAATGAACTGCCCAGAGAGTGATTCTTTCCAGCTTATGAATAATACAAATCATTAAAAACTATTTTAAAACAACTGAGTGCAGCAGTGATGACTGATTTTAAAGGCCAGCCTGGGAGTTAGCATTGCCTGGTTCCCTCTACATTTTTTCTACTGACTGCAGAAAAGAGTTGTATAACTTTTGTGTTACCACTGTTGTGCTTTGACAACTCAAGTTTTATCATAACAAAAAAAAAAAAGTTGTACAAAAAACAAACAAACTGTAGTTTGCAAGAGCATGATTACAATAACAATGAGGCTGTGAAAGCTGAAATGAGTTGAGTTTGGTGATTACATTTAACGTCCTTTTTGACAACCTCTTATTAGCAGCCGTTGTTGTTGTAAACAAAGTAAAAAAAAAAATCACAAGGGGTATTATTGATGTATTTAAAGGCTTCCAGAAGTGTTAACTTTTTGGCTTGTTTTGGCCTACAAAAACACATCATCCTTTCTTTCTTCTGCTGAAGTCACTGGGCCCACATGGAAAGAACCTATTTCAGGATATATGTGCATATATGAAACCTATATGTAGTATATATGCACATATATGATTATATATATGCGCATATATGGAAACTATATGCAGTATATATGCACATATATGATAATAAATATGCTGCTTAGATGCGTATATATGCCACATATAGGCAAAATTGAGGTGCATATATGTGCATACACAGGCCATATATGATA
>JAUCMU010000097.1:21739730-21765927 GCA_032275025.1 Enteromius treurensis | reverse complement strand
TTGCTGTCAATATTTATTTGAATAATGTTCATGTTTATATTTCACTTTATACTGCACTTTTTATATTGTCCGTTTTTAAAAGAGGGCAAAAATAAGTGTTCTTTTTTTAAAATAAATGTGGTGTTTTGACTTAATCTGTCCCTTTTTTACATTGAATATTGTCTCTGTACCTTGATAACTTGAAATGACCTCCCGCTATGTTAGAGCTCACATACAGTACTGTACAGTAATATTGATGTATCGAAACTGAATACATTTGATTCAAGAGATATTCTCTGAAATATTATAATAATGTCTCACATTTTTATTTCTCTAAATCCTTTTTTATAATAAGAATTTAAAAAAAATTACTGGAAAATTTGATTTAAATACTGCTAAATTAGTTAGCCTTAACGCCACTTTTAGCGTTATCTTTTTGCATGTCTAAATATCCAGCTAATAATTCATTATTTGTAATACTTAATTTACTTCTGTTTTGAATTCACATTTGGCTTCTTTGTGCTTTTTTGCAGATCTGTGTAACTGGAAGAACAAAGAAGGGAGTTTACCTCAGTCATGCAGAAGGTAATGTATGTAGATGCTATCATGCTTGATTTTTTTTTTATTGTAATTTTATTTCAAGGCTCATTTCACCTTAAAGCCATTTTTTGCCCAAAATCCTTAATCTCCTAACACTAGAATCTTCTAAATGTTTATTTTTTCCCCTCATATGTGGATACTAACCTCTATATTGTCTTTCTGTCTAAGTAAACCCGTTAAAGTATGATCAGATCTGCAGCGGGTTTTTTTCACTTAGTGAGAATAGAAGGGGGCGTGGCTGAGTGACACACATCATCAGTTTGATTGATGACATTACTCATAGTTCTCATTTTTCACTAACGACACGTCCCTGGACAGTAGCAGTTAGATGATGACCTCTGGCCTTTTTGCTCTGCTCTCTCCCACCGCAGGCAGGGACGGCCCCGTCCTCCCGGGGTCCCAGTGCTCCTGGTTCCCCAGCCACCTCGATTGTTGTAAGTAAAACTTTCCGTTTCACAGATAACACATGCGTTCAGTTATCTGCCGTGAAGCACATGCTCGATATCCCAGCTCCCAGCTCAGAAGACAAGCACTTCTTTGACTCGGCCTCTCTCTTTCTGCCTCCCCAAAGGCACGAATGGACAATCAGGTCATTGGATACAAAGACTTGGCCGCCATTCCCAAAGACAAAGCCATTCTTGAGGTGGAGCGGCCAGATCTGATGGTGTACGAGCCGCATTTCAACATCTCAGCCCTGGATCGGATAGGTCTGTCCAGGAGCAGAGAGGTCAGAGAAGAACGAGCTTGTCTTTGTTTTATTGTACCATTGGGAAGGATTCGAGAAACTTTATTGTACAATTTACTACTTCCGCTTTAAGTGGAATCAATATATGTGTTTTGGCAAATAGGAAGCTGGTGAGATGTAAGTTTAATGCTATTAGTCCAGCTTTGTTATGCGTGTAAAATCATTTGTGTGTTTGTTTAAGAGCCACTGGATGTTGAAGACGATGCATGTATGTGTGTGTTCTGTTTTCTCTCCTTGTCTCCTCCAGAGATCAATGTCTCCTCATTCTATCTCGCCCCCTCCTTCCCCCGAGGTGAGCCATTAAGCCCCTGATGACTAGGACTCTAGTACACTAGTCACCAATCACTACCTATACACTTCCAGTGTCATTGTTTTATTGAGGACGCTGCCTCTTTAAATGATTTTTAGTTTCAGAATTACATTTGACAAAGCAAATACGTTAATAATTACGTTTTTAATTGACCATAATATGAAAATAATTCAAATTACAGAATTGTAGTGATTTAATTTTTATTCATTATTATTATTCCTACTAATTATATTATATTGTAGTATACTTTTTTTTAAATATTGAATAATAATTAATACTATTAATCATTAATCATAATACTTAAATCAAATCCTTCTCCACTGATTACTATTATTAATTTGTACTTATTATTATTAATTATAATAGTACAGTATTTGAATACTGTTGTAATACTGAAAGTAAATTAATATTATTACAATGTAATGATTTAATGATTTTATTTTAATTGTACTAATTCACATTATTTAGTTTTAGCCAGAAGTTTAATATTATTTATTTGTAATTAATAATTTTGAATTTATACTATTCAATAGAATTCTTTATTGTAGTATGTATTTTTTATATTGAATTAATATCTGTAAATTATAAATACATATATATTTAATAAAGTATTTATAATTAATTCTATTACTTATTAGCATTATGCCTTTTTAATATTTGAAATGTATTCTTTCTTGAAAGATGTGGTATGAATGAATAGAAATTTATCATATGAAAAGATATAAATAATGTCATTATTAATTCTAACATATATAAAAAAAAGAGTTTAATTTTGATATTGTATATATTGGCATATATTGGATATATCTATGTATTGGTTATTGGCAATAACATTTAAAATAATTCAGCATTTTGCCCTAATGAATTTTAATGTGATTTATTTTGCATTTATTAGAATTAATAGTCTCTATAATAATATTATATTGTAGCATTCTAGCATTCAATCTTTTATATTAAATATTAATCTGAATTCATACTATTACAGCATATATGTATTATTGCGCATTCCCAATGAACTACATTGAAAATACATAGAACATTGAACAGTGGAATCAAATGGCATTCTATAAATACTGACCACCCTTAGCATATTTTACAGTAAGGCATGTGTTTGCATCATCATATTATTGATGCTGGCAGTAAAATGTGTTTAAATTATGGCCACTCTTTAGATCAGGATTGAAACGTGAATTTATGTCACCATAATCAAGTGCATCTTCATTAGCATAATAGAAGGTTTATGCAGTTGCCCTGTTCCTTCAGATATTTGCTTCAAAAGAGACCAAGGAGTGGTCAGAGCAGGGCTCTCCAGGAGGCTCCAACATGGGCTCCACGGTGCAGCTCCGCAAAATCAACCCCGCTTCCAAAGGGTCCATGCAGCACTTCCACAGACCCGGTACTTCACAGCACAGTAACACCTCTCACATTCACTCAGATCTGTGCGAGCTGTAACTCTACATCTGCTTTTATGTTTCAGACAGTGGCACCAACATCTATAAGAAGCCACCAATTTACAAACATGGTATTTTTTCTTTTATTATTTAATATAGTTTTCTAGTTACTGATCTTCACCTCACTCTCACGTGGGATTGTTGGTTTGTCAGGGTGTATTGAAAGCTCAACCGGTCCCATGGTGCTGCTGATGTGTTGATGTTTGTCTTTGTCGTCAGACGGACAGACGGGAATGTCTCATAGTAAACATGATGTCATAATTGAGTCCTCCAAGTTCCCAGCAGCCCAGCCGCCTGACCCCAACCTGCCATCGAAGATAGAGACTGAGTACTGGCCCTGTCCACCCTCTCTAGCCACTATGGGTAAATGATCACCAGCCTCATATTCCTGTAGCCCCTCCCACTGTCACATATGATTGGTCTAAACTCCACACATACAGTAGCTACATACAAAAGTGAAATGTCCCTGATACTATTGCAGCTTTAGAGAAATTTATTGATTATTGATTATAATGTAATTTTGAAGTATTTTAGATATTGTAATTGATTTTAAATAAAATTAAATAAAAAATTAAAAAAAGGTAGTCTTTCCACTGATTAATTATTTTATTTCTAGATTATAAAATTATTATGGGTGGGCATAGATACATTTTTTTAATCTAGATAAATTTTTAAATTAATCTAGATTCATCTTGATTAAAATGGCTCATTTGAGTTCTGCCAAAGGCATTCAGAATATAGGTGCTACCTAAATAACAGCTAAAAGTAAAGCCCTTTTCGGACGGGACTAGTTTACAGTGGGTCGTTAGAGAATGTTTTGTTTCACAGACGTACTTGGTGATTTTAATCCCATCCGAATCTGCCATGTCTGTGCTTTTCTCTTACAACCTCTGTGATAATTCTAGAGTCCGAATGCGATGTCTGTGATATTATTTTTCACAACGTGTTTCCTTGTCTGTTTTAGCCAACGCGATATGCCGTAGATCCTCTTACCACAAGCACGTTTAATATATTTTGATATAAAAAATAAATAAATACAAATAAAGAGCCAGATCATGTAAACTTAAAATACGGACTATTGTAATATCAGTATCAGTTAAGATTACTCACGCTCATTTCTGCACTTGGCTACATATGTTTTAATTATCAAAATTAAACATATACATGGAGGTGTTAGTCCCGTTCAAAATGGTACATGAAAATCACGGATGACAGGTGATAAGGATCGAAGCTCTCAGTTTAGAAAAGTAGTCCCCAGTGGCAGTTCGGTTCTACATTAAATTACTCCCTGACATAAACTTGTGTGACATAAACTTTGAGAACCGCTGACCTAAAAAAAAATTAATTAACCACAATAAGTTAATTTCAAAGAATTGCATGACAACTTCCAGACTTATGACACTGGTCAAGCCAGATGTTGAGGTGTTGATCAGATAATGAATTCTAAAAAGGTAATTTAACGTGAAAAACAATAAACACTTCGCCTTTCTTCAGTTATTAAAAAAAAGTGTTCACCACAGCATTACTATATTATAGTATATTGCCTACATGACTGTGTTATTTTGATTGCAATTAGAAATTGCGCTTCTGTTATCCTGCCGGCGAGAATGGATTCTCTACAAGTGTTGAATAAAGTCCACTCTCGCTGTTAGGATGGCTAAAAACGCAGATGTAGGGGGAGGGGATGGAGAAGACAATGAGTTCACCTTTGCCTGGAAGATGTTCACCAGCTGGGATTATCTTATTGGAAACGCTGAGACAGCCGACAATAAATACGCCTCCATCACCACCAGCTTCAAAGTATGTGATTATGTGTATGCGTGGAAGTGCTTTAATAGGAGTCAATGTGTGTGTGCTGGCCACTACAGTTTTTGTTTCATAGTTCAGCCATCCTTTCAGACACCTGAGGAGGTCAACTCTCTGTAAGACCACATATCTGCCACTGGTTCAGTGAATCCTCTGGCCAGATCAGTTGATATGGTTTTTATAAATGTTCATGTTCTGTAGCTCCAAAATGCTCATTTATGAGTTCTTCTCAGTTTGGAAACTCTAATACTGTCTGCAGGAGTCCATTGTGGATGAGCAGGAGAACCAAAAGGATGAGAACATTCATCTAAGGAGATTCCTACGTGTCCTGGCCAACTTTCTTATCACCTGTACCCTGGGAGGAAGTGGCTATCTCATCTACTTTGTGGTCAAACGTTCCCAAGAGTTTCAAAACATGGACAACCTCTCATGGTATGAGAAGAATGAGGTAAATATAAACATAAAACCAAATACAACATTTTGTAATAAGATAGAAAGAAAGATAGATAGATAGATATAGGACCAGTTAATTATGTAATTACAATAACATTGTATATAGCTTGAGATCATCATGTCTCTGCTGGGGCTGGTGGGTCCAATGCTCTTTGAGACCATTGCTGAGCTGGAGGAATACCATCCACGTATAGCTCTCAAGTGGCAGCTGGGGCGTATATTTGCACTATTCCTTGGCAACCTCTACACCTTTTTGCTTGCTCTGTTTGATGAGGTCAATTCAAAAGTAAGTTCTCTGATAATAGCAATGCTAACCTTCTATTCTTCTTTGGGAATCAGTCATTTTCAAAACAGTGTTTTTATTTATTTTTCCTTTAAGCTTGAAGAAGAGGATTCGATAAAAAATGCCAGCATTTGGTTCATGAAGGAGTATTATGCCAACTACTCAGCCAACAACCCAAATGACACAGGCACTCCACCTCCTATCGACCCCGGTGATGCCATCAGAGGCCCGTGCTGGGAAACTACAGTGGGAATAGTAACGTGTCTTGCTCCTTCAGCAGAAATAATATATATAGATTTTATTGTGTTTACTTGATAAGATCTAAACATTTGTTTGGTCAAAATTAAATAATTTATTTCAAACCGTTCACAATGTGCCATTAGGAGTTTGTAAAGCTAACGGTCTCCGATATACAAGTGACTTATCTGACCATCCTCATTGGTGACTTCCTGAGAGCGCTGATTGTGCGTTTCTTGAACTACTGCTGGTGCTGGGATCTGGAAGCTGGCTGGGTGAGTCCTCAAGTCCTGATTTTTGCCAAGTACTATGTGTCCTTAGGTTAACATACTTTGTTAACCCTGGGACAACATTTTAATGCAAAAATATAGTCTTGACCATATCTCTACACATAAACCTACCCTTACCAATGAGTAATGCCTAAAATCAGAGGAAATGATAGATGACTGACACTGATGTACAAGCACCAAACAATGATTCTAAGCCTAAACTTCACAAAAACTGTGAACTGTTGCTTCAAATCAGATTGGTTAATCAAAATAATGTCACTTGGCAAAATCAGGTTAGCGGGGTGAGTCCAATACATAAGCTCATCACCAACAATCTTAACTGTTTAGATAACTAACATCCTTTTTCATTCTCAGCCCTCCTACGGTGAATTTGATATAAGTGGCAACGTGCTTGGTTTGGTGTTTAACCAAGGAATGATCTGGTAGGAACAAATGCACAAACAACACAACATAAAATGTAAGCAATGGCATCAATGAAAAAAGGAAAAACGTATGAATTAAGAGTGCATTAATTATTATATATTAATATGAAGAGGCTAATGCTTAAGAGTAAAAAAATTAATAAAAAAGCTCTGTCTTTGAAGGATGGGGTTCCATAGTAAAGAATAAATAAAGAAACGATTAACCGTCTATTTCTGATTACGTCAAATATGTTAAAGCTAGTGTATACGATGCATTGAGATTCTCTCTAAAATGGCGGAAGACGTAAGTCATGGAAGAATAGTAAATTATGTAATTTTGTTTCATTTGTACAAAAAAAGTATTCTCGTAGCAATAAACTATTAGCATCAGACTATTGGAATCAAAATAAAAAATGTGTGGCACATTTAAGCGAACAATAAGAGAGTTGCTATCTATGTACAGATTTTGAAGTTTAGTCATTTACAAGGTTTAAAGTAGACTCTAGTAGCATACCAGGTTCTAGAACAGGGCCACTCTGTTAAAAAGCTTTAAAATGTACAGTAACTCATTGCAAAAGACGTTTTTATTACCATATCATCTTTAGAAAAATACACCATACTCATTTGCGCCTGTAGATAGCAAGCTGTTTTTATGTGTTTGTCAGGATGGGGGCATTCTATGCTCCTGGTCTGGTTGGTATTAATGTACTGCGACTCCTGACCTCCATGTACTATCAGTGCTGGGCTGTAATGGCCTGTAACGTCCCACACGAGAGGGTCTTTAAAGCTTCCAAATCCAATAACTTCTACATGGGCCTGTTACTGCTCATCCTCTTTTTGAGTCTCCTGCCTGTGGTTTACACCATCATGTCTTTGCCTCCGTCCTTTGACTGTGGACCCTTCAGGTATCAGCTTCTCACATATGCACAGAACCACGTGTGTACATGTTATAATACTTAAATGCACTCATCCTCATTGTGACAGTGGGAAAGAAAGAATGTTTGACGTCATTATGGAGACCATTGATCTGGATCTACCTGCTTTTATGGGGACACTCTTTAGCTATGCAGCAAACCCTGGACTCATTATACCAGCAGTTCTTCTCATGGTGTAAGGGAATCATTGATGTATTTTTTTTTACACATACAGTATTACAAGCACAATCTCTTATTATTGTGTTGTTTTTCTTCCAGTCTGGCCATTTACTACCTGAATTCTGTGTCAGAGGCCTATAAGAACTCCAACATGGAGCTAAAAAAGAAAATGCAGATGGTTAGTATTGCTTTTTTCAGATGCAAAGCAGTACATGCTTAGATTTGTTAGATGGTTAGAGTGTTGTTACAATTTTAGCCAGTTTGTTCTTTCTAATATTCATTTCTAGGCAAGAGATGAGGAAAAGAACAGACGTAACAACAAAGACAGCACTAACCAAGTCATGAAGGACCTGGAAGATCTACTTCCAAATCGTTCTCATTTGCCCCCTGCTCCTCCAAAGAACAGTGCAGGTTTGCATTGCGTACACCACTTCTACTTTGGAAATTTGGTAGTATTAATATAAGTGAAATTTGTAATATTATCAGATTAGATTTCACTGTTACTTTTCAAACGTTTTAAATAAATAAATACTTTCCTGCAATTATGCATTAAATTGTTAAAAAAACAAGAATTTTTATAATGTGACATTGTGAATAACTGTTTTCAGTTTTGGTCAACACTTAATTATGATTAATCGCATCCAAAATATCCTGTATGTGTGTGTACTGCGTATAATCTCTCTCTCTCGCTCTCTCTATAAATATACTGTATATACAGTGGGTTCAGAAAGTATTCAGACCCCCTTAAATTTTTCACTCTTTGTTATATTGCAGCCATTTGCTAAAATCATTTAAGTTCATTTTTTTCCCTCCATGTACTGTACATACAGCACCCCATACTGACAGAAAAACACAAAATTGTTGACATTTTTGCAGATTTATTAAAAGAGAAAAACTGAAATATCACAAGTTTTCAGACCCTTTGCAGTGACACTCATATATTTAACTCGGGTGCTGTCCATTTCTTCTGAAAATCTTTGAGATGGTTCCACACCTTCATTTGAGTCCAGCTGTGTTTGATTATACTGATTGGGCTTAATTAGGAAAGCCACACACCTGTCTAAATTAGGCCTTACAGCTCGCAATGCATGTCAGAGCAAATGAGAATCATGAGGTCAAAGGAACTGCCACAGAATTGTGGCAAGGCACAGATCTGGCCAAGGTTACAAAAAAATTCTGCACTTAAGGTTCCTAAGAGCACAGTGACCTCCATAATCCTTAAATGGAAGGCGTTTGGGACGACCAGAACCCTTCCTAGAGCTGGCCGTCCGGCTAGACAGAGCTATCGGTGAAAAAGAGCCTTGGTGAGAAAGGTAAAGAAGATCTCAAAGATCACTGTGGCTGATTTTCCACTGCAGGGACAGGACGACAATTGCAATCGAGGGAAAAACAAATGTGGCCAACCTTCTCCAGAGCGCTCAGGACCTCAGACTGAGCTGAAGGTTTATCTTCCAACAAGACAATGACCCCAAGCACACAGCTAAAATAGCGAAGTGGCTTCACATCAACTGTGAATGTTCTTGAATGGCCCAACCAGAGCCCTGACTTAAACCCAAATGAGCATATCTGGAGAGACCTAAAAATGGCTGTCCACCAACCTTTACCATCCAACCTGACAGAACTGGAAAGGATCTGCAAGGAGGAACAGCAGAGGATCCCCAAATCTAGATGTGAAAAACTTGTTGCATCTTTCCCAAAAAGACTTATGGCTGTATTAGATCAAAAAGGGTGCTTCTACTAAATACTTTGTACCATGTTTTTTTTTCTTTTTTTTCAGTTTTTCTTTTTTAATAAATCTGCAAACATGTCAACAATTCTTAATTTTTCTGCCATTATGAGGTGCTTTGTGTACATTATTGAGGAAAAAAATAACTTAAATGATTTTAGCAAATAGCTGCAATATAAGAGTGAAAAAGGGGTCCTGAATACTTTCTGTTCCCACTGTATACCTATATATACACAGTATTTTGAAAATTCTATTATATTCATGTAATTTAGTTTAGATATAAATATATTTCATATATAAACTTAAAATTGTTCTTAAATATATACGTGTGTGTGTGTGTGTGTGTGTGTTTATATATACATAATATATATACAAAGTGCACACACATATATGTGATTATGTGTCAATGCAGCCTTGGTGAGCATAAGATAAAGCATTCATAAAACATTTGAAATCTTACAGACAGCAAACTTTGAACAGTAAAGTGAAATTATATAAGCCATGTGTTCCATTTGTGAATTATTAATGTAAATTATCCAAAAATACAGTAAATCTTGATAAGTGGATGCTTTAGATTAAACTTTCACCCCTAATTCCATTCCACGTTTCTTCCTTCCTTAAGAAAAAAAGCATGACCAAGGTGGAAAATCTCCAAAAGTGAGACCAGGCACAGCTGGAGGTGGTGTGCATCTGCAGAAAGACGTGTCACTCGCGTCAGCTAATCCTAACACCCGGGGGCCTGTGACTCGAGCGCCAGGCCCCAGGGGACCTGGACCTCTACCTGGCCAACCAGGGGCAGGCAGGGGTCAAGGGCCACCACCTAGACGGCAGTAATGTGTGATCAATTAATATTGTGTGCTCTGTCAGTCTACACACTGTATCATTTTTATAGAGTGTGTAGACATTTATATAAACATTGGTTTGTTTTATTATATAAAGTAATCTTTAAGCATAAAGATATTTGGAGATAATAATTAATAATTATCATTCATTCATTTTCAGTAAATTGCATATATCATAGTGGCCCTAAAGTGAATTTAGACACTCAGTCACATCAAACAAACCAACTTATCCACATCTTCCACTTACGCTGGACACACAAAAGAGTGCTATATTTTTTGTCTTGTTTTTGAACAGTATATAGATTGTTTTATCATTTAAAGTAAATTAAGAACCATCTTGTTTGGAAAGTGTTTTCTCCATTTTTTTTTTTCATTTTTTTTTTTTTCGTATTTGTATTTTTTTTATTTTCTTGGTATTTAGTTTAATGCAGTGAGTTGTATTTTTGATTGTTTCTTAAGTGTCTAAATTCTCTTTTGGCATGTGTTATGTGTTTAATGCATGTATATTTTACTACCACATATAACTGCTGTATAATCGAATACAGTTACAGTCTATTTGTTGCCTATTTTGTTTCGTGTTTTATAATAAATCAAAACCAAAAAAGTTTTTTAGTCATTTCCTTACTTTAGTGACAGTTGAGCATAGTAAAAATTGGATTACTATTGCTCACAATGATATATGATTCACTCAACAAGAACCCAAACTGGTTCTGAGCATTTCCGTATGTATCTTTCAAGTAAATGTATGACAAACCCCAATCGTGTCACCTAAACCCGCTCTCACAGCTTTGACTTAACATCTGAAGTGTGAGAAAACTACTCAGGAGTAATTTGGTCTTGTAGGGACAGTTCACTCAAAAATGTCATTTCTTCACCCTTATGTTATTTCAGTAACTTGCTTTCTTCGAACATAAAAGGACACACATCTGCATTATCTTCCTTTTGCCTTTCACAGCAAAAAAGCTTTTGAAAAACAGAGTGAATAAGTAGATGATGATAAAATTTGATGGTGATAGAACTAACTTTGCATGAATAGAATAGAACCATGTGCACAGTCTTGGGCAAAGTCTAGTGGACAAGGCCATTTCATTTATATGATTTTTGCTTAGGTTTCATATTGTATGACAGTTTATCTTGCACAAACCAATACTCCTACAGTTTAAGGTGAGCGCAGCAAACGCATTAAATGACTAAAGACAGGTACAACCAGAACAACCTGGTTCAACCCCTCCACCCAGCCATTTTTTTTTTCATGTGCCCAAAGAATAAAAAGTCTGGTTATGTTTCTGAAATTACCCATTTCAGAGCAGCTCTCACAGACAGGGGAACAGGTGAGATATCATATTGTCATCAGTAGCATATTTTAACAAGCTCTTTAAATTTTTTAAACTGTGAATCAATGAATTAAAAATATTTTAGTAATAGTGTGTCAAAACCACAACCTAGCATTTATGTATGTTTGCATTTGTTTGTTACTTGTCATAGCTTTTTCAAAAGATTTAAAGGATGGCATTATTCAAGAAGTTTTTCAACAAAATTAGTGATGATGACAGCAGCAAGGTAAGTATAGAATATATATGATGGCCAATGATCTGAATATATTGAAGTACTCCTCAGCATTACCATGGTTTGACATTCAGTGGGTTTGTAATATGTTTCATCGCAGGGTTGTAAAGGTGGTTCAGCAGAAACGGCCTACTTTGGAACAGTGAAGCCTGATCCAAATTTTAATGCTCAAAATGATGCTGCAATATTAAAGAAAGCCATTGAGACCAAAGGTAACGTTAAAGCAATACAATGCTTTCATGCTCCTGATACCAATGTTAGAAATACCATAGGGATGCTGCTATTTTTCAACAAAGTATGAAAAAGTGTTCATTTCAACTAGATATAAAAAGTTATTTGTTTATTCAAGTTTTGTCATGTTTAGAAAGACATACCCCTGCAATACCTGGAAAATCTTCCTAGAATGCATTCCTGGAACGACATTATGTCATAGCTATACAAAACTGGCAACATGACAAAATAAAAGTCTATGCACTAAGGATTTCTTTTTATATATATTTATTTATATATATTTATGTGATATGCATATGCTATGTTATGTTATTTGCATAATGCAGTGGCTTTAACCCACCAGAATAAGTTTGATCATAAAAGGATCCCTTTTTTTCTGTTTTTCTCTCATGAAGGTGTGGATGAAGCCTCTATTATAGAGGTGCTAGCAAAGAGGAGCAATGCACAAAGACAACAGATCAAAGAAGCTTATCAGCAGAGTACAGGAAAGGTAAGCATTTTTTTAATCAGCAATCTTTGTCTTTGGACAATTTAAATGCTTAAAGATGGTCTGGCATGTATGACAAATATGAAATTGGAGGAATAGATATATAGGATGTTCAGGTACTTGTCTATTCATCATTCTACGTTGTTTTTTTATCATTATTATTTATTTATTTTTATTTAAATATGACTTGACTCAAGATAGATGAACAAAAAATAAATAAACATAGCTGCAAGCAGAAATAAGGAAATCCAGCACATCAGTGTCACCATGTAGACTGCATTAAATATGGTCCAAGCATTGTAATAGTTTATGAGCTTCGGTGTGATTAAAGAATTTTTGTGGCATTTCTTTCAACGAGCAGATATGGTCTACATTTACAACATTTATACCAGCAGGTGGCACTCTTAAGTCATGTGGTCACATATTTAGTTTTGTTCCAGTGCATTAGACAAAATCCAAATCCAAATATAAAAATATTGACAGCTGCTCAGCCAGTTTTGTGTGTGTGTACTTGTATATTTTACTATGTAATTGTTTTGTTGTTTTCTGTGCTCAGCCTCTGGCAGATGCGCTGAAAAAGGCTTTGAAGTCAGATTTTGAGGAAGTGGTCCTGGCCTTGCTGATGACTCCTCCTGAATATGATGCTTTTGAGATGAAAAGAGCAATGAAGGTCTGTTTTATCTTTTTTTGTTGCTTTGTGTATTGTAGTGTTGTGCATTTTGTTGTTTGTTGTTGTTGTTGTTGTTGTTTTTTAACCTTGACAGTTAGTTAATATTTAAATATATTTTTAATTTACACTACCATTCAATGTTTTATTTAAAGATTTTAACAGTAAAAATACATTTATCATTAGGGTCTTGGGACAAATGAGGCCGTCTTAAGTGAAATTCTAGGGACCAGATCAAACAAGGAGATTACAGCAATGAAAACTGCTTTCAAAGAAGGTAAAAACACAGATCCAAGTTCATACATTTAATTCATGAATGCAGATGTGTGTGTAGCTGCTAACCTCTTTTTATTTAAGTCTACGGTGAGCTGCTGGATGAAAATATTAAAGGTGAAGTTAGTGGAGATCTTGAGACTACCCTGCTTGCCCTTTGCAAGGTACAAAAATGATGCAGTTTAGTATATTTACAGTATGTTACACCACAAGAAAACAAAATAATGTATGTGTACTGCATGTTTATCCTATAACAGGCTACCAGGAGTGAAGATTGTAATATTGATGATGGGCTTGCAAAGAGTGATGCAAAGGTACTGTGAGAAATTCTATGTCAACACTGTAACAACTGAACTAAACAACACACAACTTGTGCTATTGATGAATGTGTTTAAATTAGCTGTTTTGTATGGGTCTGTATCATTTTCAAGTAACTTGTTCTGAGTTTGGATTGGTTGGTAGGCATCTGAAAAGACCCCCTTCATTTTGCCCATTGACTGTATGTGTATGTTTCTGAAAACATACACATGCAATCTACAGTACGTAGAACATAAGCTGTTCACATAATTCTCTTTAATGTAGAATTAAGCCTATGGGTGAGACCTCATTGGGTGAGACTTCATTCGCTGCTAAAATAACGAGAAGGATAACAACGTTCAGTAAACGGTAAAACTGTTGGAAGTGTATTCATAATTAAGATAATACATTGAAAAAATATGATAAGACACACCAATTTTCAATACCAAGCAGCAAAATTGCGTTCAGAATTTTCCCAGTGGATTTTAGTGCCCCACTCCGCCCCTAAACCTACCAACTGTGACTTTTAGTGTTTTATGAGCACATGCGTTCTCTGGGTTCCAACCCATGATCACATGATCACTTCCCCTCTTATAACACATATCTGCACAGAATTAGTATGCAAATGTTCTGTTGCCGATAGGGGCGCAATTTTTGTATATGCTCTGATGTCGTATTTCACCGCTATTGTACAAACGACCTATACAGGAATATTTGTTGGGCAGGTTGGGAGCCGTGTTAAAAGCTATTTATGCTTTGATTTGTACATACAGTGAATCTTTCTTACACAGAAAAGTGTATGCTGGTTGTGTACAACGGAAAAACTTGTTACTTTTGTTTTCTTTGCGTACAAAAAGTATTCTCGTAGCTTTACAATATTAAGCTTGAACCACTTCTCTGCACCTTGACCGTGGCAATTGTTTGCCAGTCAATGGGACAGTCACAAGCCTCCCGGTTTTCATCAAAAATACATTGTGTACAGTTGTGTTCTGAAGACATATGAAGCTTTTATGGGTTTTGAACAACATGAGAGTAAGTGATTAATGACATAATTTGTGGATCCCCTGCTGGTCCTTTGCTGGTTTATTCTGGTTTAAGATGGACCTTTGCTGGTGTATGCTGGTTTAAGATGGTCCTTTGCTGGTTCATGCTGGTTTAAGATGGTCCCTTGCTGGTATATGCTGGTTTAAGATGGTCCCTTGCTGGTATATGCTGGTCATATGCTGGTAAATGGGGGAAGGGTTCAAAAGGGGAGTAACCCTTTAAGTAGAATTAACAGATAAGGTGTGTCTTCAGGTATCTTTTAAAAATAATAATGCTCTAACAGATCTTTTTTGGATTTTTTTTAATGGTTTGGGTTGAAAACCACAGCATTCTTTTTAATCTGTAATCTTACAGCAGTCTTAAGGACGACTATAGCCCAAATCAAGAGCAATTTGTTCTATCCATACAGGTAGGGTTGTTGTTATTTTTTCTTTATGACTGGGCGGTTGTTGAGATATTGACAGTGAGGATTTTCTGGTTTAACAAGTACTTTATACAGTACAAAAGGGCTCTTAGCCAACTGCCATGTGGAAGGTTAGATAGGCTGCAGGGACTAAATTTCGCAGTGAAAGTAGAAGCTGTAGCATTATATTTGGTCTAGTGAGATAAAAGTGCATATTGAAAAAAAGAGGGGGCTCTGAGGCACCCCAGTAATTAGCTGTTGAAGCTAAATAGCTGATGAAGTGTTTTTAGATTTGCCTCGAGGTCCAGTTCCTGCAATGCTCAGTGTAAATACAGTAGGATGGACATGAGGAAAAGTTTGATGTATGTCCTATGCTTAGCTATGTTCAGCTTTCTGATTTACACCTGTTGCACAAACTAAAACTACGACCAGGCACAACTTTGCCAACAAATCCTTAACTCAGCAATAGCTACAAAATATAGCTAGGGGGTGCTGTGCCGAAACCACTTGTGCCCTCGGGTCCTAACACATATCAAGTTTGGGAAGGATCCACTAAAGCATTGTGAAAATGTAGCCCTTTGTTGTTTGGTTTGTTATATCAAAAAGCTTTCTTTGATGATTATCTGGGGCAGTTTTGGTAAAAAATTGGACAAACTGTCTAGGATGAGTTTTTAAGGTCACACTTAATATTAAGTGGCCTTAACTACTATCTACTTGCATCAAAAAACAAATACAATGTACCCATTGTGTTCATATTGTATTGCTGCTATTGAGGTGGGACACAGGAAAGGTTAGGGATTTGGTGGTATGGGTAGGTTAAGATTTAAGGATGGGTTAAGATGTAAGGGATGTGTCAAGATTGTGTACTGTAACTATAAATGTACGTACAGAAATTAATTGCAAATGTAATTACATAAAGGTATTTTACAAAATATAAGTACAATGCACATACATGAATGTATACAATAAGTGCATTGTACCAAATTATTCATTTAAATGTAACTACATAGTAGATAAGGTCACCTAATATAAAGTGGGACAGTTTTTAACTGTGATAAAAAAATTAAAGTAAAATATTATGAATGTTTAATATACACACATTTATCCAAATTCTCTTTTCTATAGAGGTTATGTAGAATGAATGTCTTCCTGAGATATATGTGACATATTGTTCACAAGCTTTTTTACTGACCTCTTTTATTGGTTTAATTACTGATCAAGGGATTAAATTAGACATTATTAATAAACAACAGGATGTTGTTCTGTTTCTTACAGACGTGAAATAATATTTCAAAGAAGTGATTACGGTTTCTCCAAGCAATAAAATACATGATACAGTTTTTACTTATAATCCCTGATACTGATCATATTGTGTGTAATATTTTACTGCATAATAACAGAAATATATTTTGTGCAAGCTCATTTATCACTGTTGGCAATGTGTTAGTCTACACCGATCTTGACAATTGCCACAGCTCACAGAAACTCACTAAATACTAATCATGTCTGAACAAATCATAACTTTTTATTTTACACCTACTGTACCTTTGACTAGGTGGAATTTAGATTTAAACATAGTCCTACACCTAGATTGTGCAAAGGGGAATTAATAAGACGCATAACTGACCAGCTGCAAGCGGGTCAAGAAAGATGAACAGTGTCATCTTTGGGAGAGGAGGACAACAACATGTCTTACTCTTTGTTGAAGGTGCACAGTTTACCTAAAGTACTTTCTGTGCAGTGCCTTGTTGGTATTCTTGTATACACAAACAGTTTTCACAACATGGTTGATGCATACTATAAAATGGAACACAGTATGCATTGTAATTTGTAAAAATTCAACAATATGTAGGTTTTGTAAATGCCAGCATGCTGGTGTGCGAGTAAATGAACTCAGTGTCTCTGCTTTATACAGGCTCTGTTTGAGGCAGGAGAGAATCGGGTTGGTACAGTTTGCTCTGTCCTGATTGATGTACTCACATCAAGGAGTGAGGCTCAGTTGTGCAAAAGTAAGTGGAGAAACATCAATGACAGAATACAAATGTTACATATATGATTATTTTTAATAAAGCGTTGACTTTATATTTTTAGACACTAATAGTATCTTTTAATATTTGTTTGCAGTTTTCCAGCATTATGGCAAATTCAGCAAGCAAGGTGTGGCCAAAGCACTGGAGAGTGAGCTGCATGGAAACCTTGAAGACTGTCTGATGACCCTGGGTAAGAAAACAAACCTTCAGTTTAGTCTGTGTGTGTCTGTGGGTGTGTGCAAGAGGTTCTAGACATGTTAAATGCTTCACTGGTCAAAAGACTATTCAAAGCAAAGCGTTAAGGAAGCTTGTTTTTCCAGCTCTGCGTGTCAAGGGTGGGTCCAATCAGCATTATCACACAAACCTTTATCACATAAAGATACGTGCAAAGATACAATAGTAACTAAATAATGCAGTATAAAGTCACGTCTTTGTGCTCATGACCGTTTTTTTTTAAACATACAGACCTCACAACATTCTTTTTTTGTCATGTTTAGTGAAATCTGCTTGGAACAAACCTGCCCTCTTTGCAGAAAAACTCAACCTGGCTATGAAGGTAATGTTGCAAAGGAATTTATGGAATGTTTTTCAGTACGCCCATGTAGTTGTGCATTGTGAGTGCTGTGTATGCTTTCTTAGTCTTAATTATTTCTAATTTGTACATGAATTTAACTGTAATGTGGGTTTGTAGGGGTTAGGAACCAATACTGATACACTGACTCGAATCATTGTGAGCCGTTCAGAAATTGACCTGCTGAAAATCATTCAAGAATATAAGAGGATGTATGGCAAAACCCTTCAAGATGCCATTCTGGTGAGTCATTTGAAAAGCTCTAAACAACTAGTTTGATGCTAACATGAATTAAAAATGAGCTACTTCACACCCCTTATGGAATGAAATGGTTGCTTTTCATGATCCAGTCAATTTTCAACAAATTCAGGTCAGGTTATAACCTCAACATTTAACCCTTTTCTGGTTTTGCAGAAGGAAACAAGTGGAGATTATGAAAAGATTCTGCTGACTCTCTGTGGAACTCAGTAATCATCTCTTACATGTCTGAATTATGTTAAAAAATAAAAAAAAAACATCTACAGATTCATTACATGATTATAATAACTACTCATGTTGGTAGAACTCAACTTCCAAACCTTTTAATTTAAATATTAAACAAATGTCATTGTTAATGTAATTGTCAGTATCATAGTCCTAGCTACCACTTGCCATGCTATCTTAGTGGTAATTCAAGTGTTTATAACAATTACATGGCAACTACAGTCATGGCCAAAATTGTTGGCACCCCTGAAATGTTTCCAGAAAATCATGCATTTCTCAAAGAAAAGTATTGCATTAAGACATGTTTTGCTATACAACATTGTATTCCGTTTGTGTGTATTGGAACAAAACAAAAAAACAAATTTGACATAATATCACACAAAACGCTGGACAAAATTACTGGCACCCTTAATTTAATATTTGGTTGCACACCCTTTGGAAAAAATCGCTTCCTATAACCATCAATAAGCTTCTTACACCTCTCACCCGGAATTGTGGACACTTTTCCTTTGCAAACTGCTCCAGGTCTCTCATATTGGAAGGGCACCTTTTCCCAACAGCAATTTTAAGATCTCTCCACAGGTGTTCAATGGGATTTAGATCTGGACTCATTGCTGGCCACTTCAGAACTCTCCAGCGCTTTGTTGCCATCCATTTCTGGGTGCTTTTTGAAGTATGTTTGGGGACATTGTCCTGCTGGAAGACCCAATAAGATCTTGGATGAAAACCCAGCTTTCTGATATTGGGCCCTGCACGGCGACCCAAAATCCTTTAGTAATCCCCAGATTTCATGATGCCTTGCACACAGTCAAGGCACCTAGTGCCAGAGTCAGCAAAACATCTTTGAACCTCCACCATATTTGACTGTAGGTTCCGTGTTTTTTTTCTTTGTAGGCCTCGTTCCATTTTCGGTAAACAGTAGAATGATGTGCTTTACCAAAAAGCCCTATCTTCGTCTTATCTGTCCACAAGACGTTTTCTCAAAAGGATTTTGGCTTGCTCCAGTACATTTTAGCAAACTGTAGTCTTGCTTTCTTATGTCTCTGTGTCAGCAGTGGAGTCTTCCCGGGTCTCTGGCCATAGAGTTTAATTTCAACTTAAATGTCGATGGATAGCTCACGCTGACACTGATGCTCCCTGATCCTGCAGGACAGCTTGAATTTCTTTGGAACTTGTTTGTGGCTGCTTATCCACCATCCGGACTATCCTGCATTGCAACCTTTCATTAATTTTTCTCTTCCGTCTACGCCAAGGGAGATTAGCTACAGTGCCATGGGTTGCAAACTTCTTGATAATGTTGCACACTGTGGACAAAGGCAAATCTAGATCTCTGGAGATGGACTTGTAACCTTGAGATTGTTGATATTTTTCCACAATTTTGCTTCTCAAGTGCTCAGACAGTTCTCTTCTCCTCTTTCTGTTATCCATGCTTAGTGTGGCACACACAATGCAAAGATTAAGTGAACATCTCTCATTTTTATCTGCTTTCAAGTGTGATTTTATATTGCCCACACCTGTTACTTTGCCCCAGGTGAGTTTAAAGGAGCACCACATGCTTGAAACAATCTTATTTATCCACAATTTTGAAAGGGTGCCAATAATTTTGTCCAGCCCATTTTTGGGGTTTTGTGTGACAATATGTCAGATTTGCTTTTTTTTCCGTCATTTATTTGTTTTGTTCCAGTTCACACAAAGAGAATAAACATGTGTATAGCAAAACATGTGTAAATGCAATACTTTTCTGTGAGAAATACTTGATTTTCTGGAACAATTTCAGGGGTACCAACAAATTTGGCCATGACTGTATATATAAGTATTATTTTAATAAATCAATTTGTAAATTGTGGGAATATTTTACATTATTATGAACATATTGATTACTTTAGCATGTGACAGTATGTGAGAACTGTGAGCACTGGCAGGACCTCATCTGTGTCTGTTTTCATAATCAATGAGACTAATTCCAAAATGAATAAACTCTTTAAAACTGAAATTTAAAGCATCCGCATCTTTTGAAATGTCTAGTAAACAAAATCATTTCATATGTAAGTTTGGTCACACTTTGGTCACACAGTTTGGTAACCAATTTTCACTATTGCCTATAAACTGTGCCTCAAACCCCTAATTTGCTGCTTATTAACAGTTAGTAAAGTAGTTTAGGTAAGGTTAAGTTTAGGTATGGATAAAGAATTATCTAAAACATGGTCATGCATGTTAAGGCGTAAATATATGAAATTCTATTCCTGAGAAAAAAAATGATTCAGTGGCGGAAACAGGTATATACTAAAAACAGTCAATGCATGCTAACAAATAACTAGTGATAATTGGTCCTTAAACTTACTTTCAATGTAAGATTTGTTTTGTATTAGGTTTAGACAACTGGGGGTAAATTCAGCCAATACATTAAAAGACACATTAACACAAATCTTGGACAGGTACAACCAGAACAACCTGGTCTAACCCCTTTACCCAGCCCAAATTTTTTTTTCAGTGGGTGTGTTTAAAGGATAAAAAGACAGGTACTGTTCCCAAAATTACCTACTTCTGATCAGCTCTTACAGACTTCACAGAGTAACAGGTGAGTTAGATTTGTAAATGCATTTTAAGGCATGTTCTACAGAGCTTGCCAACAATATTGCCAACAATTCACGATGCTATACTTACAGTGAAGTGATTGATGCCATTGGAATTGTTATGACAATTTGCAGTAGATTCATCTGCACAGTGTTTGCAATAACTTATTCATTCGCTTTGTTCTTTTAGGCATCTTCAAAGCTCACAAGATGGCTTTTTTACAAAAATTATTCCAGCAAGCTAATAAAGATGAGGTCAGTAAATGCATTTTATACCTTCTGGCCATTCAAAAGATGAACTTAAGTTGGATCTCCTGTAGGAAGTGACATACTTAAGCAAAAGAAATGTATATGTATACTTACATTTGTTGTAATATGTTTCATCTCAGGGTTTTAAACCTGCTCCTTTTGAGACGGGATACTTCGGAACAGTCAAGGCTTATCCAAACTTTAATGCCCAGGAAGATGCTGCTAAATTAAAGAAAGCCATTGAGACTAAAGGTAAAATGCTTAACTTCCTTTACTTGCCTTTATGTTCCAGTTGTTGAAACTCATAGTTTGTTGTATAAGTCAAAAACTACTGCAAATCAATTTTTTGTGTTGGTGGGACACACCCCACCAATTACGTCATAGCATGAAGAGTATACTGACTGTATAACTCTGTTGGGACTTGTATTATTACGCTTCTATTAAGTTTGTCCTAATTTCTCAGTGATTATGCACAAGGAATCAAGTGCACTCATGTGCAATTGCCCATTGATAACAAGATCCAGCAGTATTAATCTGTAAACAGCTGCTCATGAGAAAAATTATACGATTTTGATTTCCTGTCATAAAGGCGTGGATGAAGCCACTATTGTGGAGGTGCTAGCAAAGAGGAGCAATGCACAAAGACAACAGATCAAAGAAGCTTATCAGAAGAGTACAGGAAAAGTAAGCATTTTCAGTCTATTTAAAGTATTCAGTTCTCGTTTTAATATTATTTCATAATCTTTAGGTACACTAATAATAATAAAAGATTAACAACTGAACATCCTTCACTTTAACAGTCCTTTTCTATTGACCCTTGAATGTAACAATAAGGGGACAAGCCATATTGTGCAATCTAGCTATTTCGAATCAGGCTTTCTTAATCATTGAAATGGTTGTGTAAATTATGGCAAGGGAAGCTGATACAAGGTTTTAATGCTTTCTGAAGTATTTTACTGCTCCAATCTTTTTTTGTTTGTTTGGTTTATCAATCCTTAAAATTGACATATGAAACAACATGAGTCAGTTACAATATCTGAAGGTTCAAACACAAATGAGATGGGGTTGTTTTTTTTGTTTTGTTTATAATATTATTTTGTGTCATTTTGTACTAGTAGCTTTTGTTTTATTATTAATCCTCAGCCTCTGGCAGATGCACTGAAAAAGGCTCTGAAGTCAGATTTTGAGGAAGTGGTCCTGGCCTTGCTGATGACTCCTTGCGAGTATGATGCTTTTGAAATGAAACATGCCATGAAGGTACAACTTCTGACTGTCCTTATTGCAATATGTTTCTTAAATCTACTTATTAACACTAGGTTGTCATTGATAATCAGGGTGTTGGGACAAATGAGGCAGTCCTAAATGAAATTCTGGGGACCAGATCAAACAAGGAGATCACAGCATTGAAGACTTCTTACAAAGAAGGTTGCAAGATTTAAATATACACTGTACATATTCTTTCTCAGAGCAGAGTAATAATCTCTTTCTGTTGTACAGTCTATGGAGAGCTTCTGGAGGTCAATATTAAAAAGGAAGTCAGTGGAGATCTCGAGACTACCCTGCTTGACCTTTGCAAGGTACAAAAATGACAGTGACAGTTATAATGCAGAACAAGAAAATAATACGTTGTGCATTGTATAAATTATGACATATTACTGTATCTAATAATTTTAGGCTACCAGGAGTGAAGACCGTAACATTGATGAGGCCGCCGCTAATAGTGATGCAAAGGTTAGGATTCTTTACTTACACTATGGCAAATACTTGTAAGCTGGTCATTTGTGTCAAATTGTGTGAACAACAATTAAACCAGAGAATAAAAAAATAAACTTTAGGTATGTTGCTTTTGACAGTGTTTTGCAGTAAAACATCTGACCACTCACGGCATGACCCAGCATACTCAAATTTTGTAAAAACCCATGTAATATCCATTATAAATTGAAAGTGTAGAGACTGAGTGTGTCTGACGTTGCAGTGTTGTTGTTTCAGGCTCTTTTTCAAGCAGGAGAGAATCGGATTGGCACTGTTTGCTCTGTTCTGATTGACATCCTCACAAACAGGAGTGAAGCTCAGTTGTGCAAAAGTACCTCTAAGAATCAGATTCCTCTCTAGAGATGTTTTAGTGTTGTTTTAATATAGATTAGTACTAACAGTGTTGTTTGAAATCTACAGTTTTACAATATTATTGCCAACTGAGCAAAGACGGTTTAGCCAAAGATCTTGAGGGTGAACTGCATGGAAGCTTAGAAGACTGCCTGTTGACCCTGGGTAAATATATAAGACTTAATTTCAGTCTGTGTATATCTGTGTGGTTGTGTAAAAGAGAAACTAGAAATTTTAAATGCTTCGGTGTCCTTATTGAATGAAGGCAGTTCTATAAAAACTTGTTTAAGTGACAGGCCTGTTTTTCCAGCTGAGCTTTTTAAGGGTGGTTTCATTCTTACTGACAAAGCTTAGGTTATGTACAAATATCCAAGATTAACAAAATTTATGTTTAAAAATGTATTTCTTGTGTTTTTGTTATTATTAATTAGAATCAATAATAATAAGCTTTACTTATTTGTTTGCTTGTTTTTTGGTTTACTAATGTTTTACTCTCTTTTATGTTTTAGTGAAGGCTGCTTGGAACAAACCTGCCTACTTTGCAGAAAGGCTCCACCAGGCTATGAAGGTAAAGTTGCAGATAAATTCATAAAAAATATTTTGTTCAAAATGACTGTCAAAAATAAATAAATAAATAAATATATATATATATAAGTAAACAAAGTTGCATTTTCACAAAAAACTCCAGAATTGGTCTGATTTTAAATTTTAACTGATACCATTTTAACTGCTTAACAAAGTTATGATAATTTTTAAGTTCCTTTTCAGGAACTCCACACTGCGTCAAAACACATTGGGAAGGCCTTCAGCGAGACCATGCTCTGAATCTGCTGTGAAATCCATCTAGATTAAAGTCAGGTGTGGCACCCTCGGGTGACGTCACTGACTGGGTGCACAAGAGCACCTGCGGTGAATCAGACTCTAGCCTTCATTCATTCAGCGCGCTCTCTGTGGGTCAGTCGCAGCGATCTTTGTGACAAAGTGAAAAAGAAAATTAGAAAGCCAGCTAGTTTAAAAAGACAACATGAGTCAGAAAAAACATTTAAGAAATGTGCTCCTCCCTGCGGTTGTTTTCTCATGCCACAGGACGCATACTCTTTGTGTGTGGTGTGTTTGGGAGAGCAATATTTAGCAGCTGATCTCAAGGGAGGAGACTGCTCGGCATGTATGCAGCTCTTGCTGGCTACCTTGCGCTCTCACAGAGCTGTCTTCGAGGAGGGAGTTTTTGTGAGTGTTCCCTGTGGCTCAGGCCCCGCTGCCGCCGAGGCGAACCGGCGTATGAAGTCATGGGGTTCACAAATAGACCTGTTGGAGGAAATGAAGACGGGAAATCTCCTATCTCCTTTCCAGCTCATCAGGGAAAATGTCATGAATCCGAGTTTAGAAGCGCAGCGAGTGGCTACTTCTTCTCAGGCTGAAAAACTGTCTGAGCTGCATTCATCTTCCTCCAAGGAGGTCGATGTTGTTAGCGTAGACAGCCTTTGCCCCAGTCACTACGTTATGATGAGTTGTTAGAAGTGGTGATTCGCGCTGTTGAGAGGCTCAGTTTAGAGTGGCCTGAGGCGCCGCAAACTGAGCTTCCAGCAAGCCGGCTGGATGAGTGGCCTTCCCGCCGCAGCCTCCTGTTCTCCCCGGACCTTCACATCTGGACCTTTCTCAGCGAGAACCTATATTCCTGCCTCTGATTACTACTGTAATGTGGTGGAGTTGGCAGAAAAAGGCTATAAAAGATGCCTCCAGTTGAACAGACGCTCGCAAGCGATCTGTCACCGGCAGGGACATCCTCTTTAAAAAATCTATTACCCTCCAAGCCACTGCGGGTGACGTCAGCGCTGGTGGAAAAAGGATATGCGGCGGCGGGCCAGGCTGGAGGTTGCCTGCACACACTCGCTGTGAGCGTGATCAGGTGGATGCCGAGGACATCCTCGAATTAGGCAGAACAGCTGATCTCTCGCTCAGAGCTACTAAAGAAAGGGCAAGAGCTCTGGGGCGCTCTATGTCAGCTATGGTGGCAGCTGAAAGGCACTTGTGGCTTACGTTGTCAGAAGTGACAGCCCAAGATAGGCCTTGTTTGATGGATGCCCCTCTCTCACCGTCAGGGCTCTTTGGCGGCATGGTTGATATGGTGGTAGAGAGACACCAAGAGGCCAAAAAACTGTCATTTTTTCCTCGCCGCTCGCCAGCTCAGGGGGCTGCGGGGAATAAAAATTATCAGACTTCATCATCAGCGTATAGGGGGAGTCAGAAACAAAGCGTGGCCTTGTTGGGCATCCCCGCGAGACCAGGGTGCAGGGGATAGACGCTACACCAGCCCTGCGGTGACAGCGCCTAAGAAGGATTTGAGGGAATTCTTAAAGGCGAAAAAAACTCAAACCTCAAAAAGGTCCTGATCTAAATCTGGTAGGACTTCCATTAAGCCGCCAGGGGGTGCTGTGGCCGCAGCGAGTATTTCGTGGTTCCAAAAAAGGATGGAGGGCTGAGGCCCATTTTAGATCTCAGGCAACTGAACCACTCAGTCAGTCAGCTGAAGTTCAGGATGCTGACAATAAAGCAAGTTGTGAATCAAATCAGGTCCGAGGACTGGTTTGTCACAATAGACATGAAGGACGCATACTTCCATGTTTCCATCCATCCTGCACACAGGCAGTTTCTCAGGTATCAATACCGAGTGCTTCCGTTTGGCCTGGTTCTTTTGCCTCGTACCTTTACGAAGGTGATAGATGTGGCCCTAGCCCTGTTGCGGCTTCAGGGAATACGCATCCTCAATTGCATAGACGACTGGCTGATTCTGGCACGTTCTCAGAGCGAGGCTTTTAGACATCGAGATGTCGTCCTCGCTCACATAAAGTGCTTAGGACTATGATTAAACGCCATAAAGAGCATACTCCTTCCAGTGCAAAGGATTGTTTATTTGGGCGTAATATTTGACTCTCTACACACCTGTTTTTAGTCAGCGCTGATCAGCGTCTCTATTTCTCCCTGTGTGCCTTTGCTCTCTTTGTC
>JAUCMU010000097.1:21707225-21739630 GCA_032275025.1 Enteromius treurensis | reverse complement strand
ATATGACAGTGAAAAAACAATATCTTCACAGAATAACATGACATTTTGTATATTTCTCCATGGGTAGAGAAGGCTGTGGGTAGGGGGTTTGGGGCCACGAAGTTGATGGTTGTAAGATAGTAAGGCAGGGAGGAGGGGTCGTCGTAAAGTGGGTGAGGGGGTGTTATTGTCAATTGTCTTTGGAGAGCTCAGCTGAAGCTTGCCTTTTATGTTTTTATGGCTTGTTCTTGGGCTCCAAGAGCCTTGTCAGTATTGACTTCCCGGAAGAGACCCAATTTCTTTTAGTCAAAAGGATTCAATTGGATTAAATTTTGGATAAGATTTATTTTAGCCAATTTTCCACTCCTTACAATTATAAGGAAACAGCTTAACGTGGCTTAATGGATGCTACGTTACCTTAATAAGGACCAGGGGAAGCCAAACTTCTGTCAAATGTTATTGCATATTTCCGGTTTCTGTGAGAAAGGTCTACTAACATGGCAGCGCCCATCACCCGGTATAGATCACCCGGTATATATATCAACTAACTCGGTCATTATAAAAGTGTTTAGACTACCAAATACATTTACTTGCACAGATTTCAAAATCAGAATATAAAATATTTCCGAATATAGTCAGCATGTTAAAAATAAAAACTATCCATGTGTCATACAGCACTAATGTGACTGCGGTGCGTCACTTGACGTGTCGCTATGGAAACAATAAGGCTAAACATTCCAAAATAACGGTCGCCTAAAAAAACTAAAAAATTAAATATTTTAAACTCATGTGTGAAAGTCTACCTACACTGGACGTGATAAAGCAACCACTGAAAACCATTTGGAATGTTTTTCAGCATGTCATAAACAGAAAAAGGCTGCAGTTTTCTGTCTGAGATTTGTTGGGCCGCATCATACCACAATCGCTAGGATATCGCCAAGTTCCAAGTTCCACGAGATCTCGTTACAACCTAACCATTACCATACAAAAGTTTATGGAAGGGAAATCTCATGCTGACTAAGGGTGCCTCTAACCATTTTCCAGTCTTTATTGCCTCATGATTCTTCAGAAATCTTTGTAATATGCTGATTGATGCTTAATAAATTTCTTATTATTAACACTGTTAAAGTTGTGATGCCTGAAATTCTTGTGAAAAACAATTATTTTCAGGATTCTTTAATGATGAGTTCATTTTAAAGAGTAAAAACATAATTTTACAAAATATGTCTGTCACGTTTATTAAGTTAATGTCTCCTAAAAAAATCGTAGTGACCTCAAACTTTTGATTAGTGCTATAAGAGGGTCCCTGTAAAAAAAAAGTTAAATTGGCTAATTCACAGCTGCCAGAGAGACAAAAAAAAATTGTGTTCAGCTGACTATTTTTGTGTTAGCTCTAATCACCTTTAAGTATCTCCATTGAAAAGTGATGGGTCATTGAGATCTAGAGACAGACATGGACTCTGGGTTGAAGTGGGGCACTGTTCTTACTTAGAGAGAAGTAGAAGTAGGTAATTATGTCATGATGTGCCATAATTGGCACTGCCAAAATGTTCATGAGATGGAAAGAAAAAGTATAAAACTAGTTCAGGAGAGGGATTTGACACTTTAAGAAAATAAATATTAATCCTTTACAACTGCATAAATGTTCAATATAAAAGGCATTTAATTGCAGTATAGAAAAATATGTACAGAACATGGTACCACATTGCAGCTGACATCCTTATCCAGAGCTCAGAGCTTTTGTTGTCATGGGGGTAATTATCATGTGCATAATCAAGTTTGATTTAAAAACAGGAAAAAAAAAACTATGAAAGACAAAAACATATTATTATGTATCTGTTGTAGCTGTCAAAACATGCAGTGTAGTCCTGTCATGAAATATGTTCATCCTTTATTTCTGATGGCTTGAGACAAAAGAAAAGATGACAATATTTCCAGTTAGTGAACATAGCAAGCAACGATGCTCACTTTTTTTATAGTGCATTGTGAAATGTTTTAGGGCAGTGAGCGTTTCAGTGCAATCGGGTCTAAAAACTGCAAACTTCCTAGGCAGTGCCACTGAACTAGGGAGCTGATTGAGACGCATCCAAGATTTGTCCTGGAGTTTTTGGCTTAGGTCCCAAGTCAGATTCAGTATGTTTGCCAGAAGAAAAAAAAACCTGTCTGAAAAGCAGCTTGCTTATATTTTATTTAGGGATAATTTCAAAGGATGAGTTTGGTAATTTTCATCAATCTTTGTTTTGTTTCAAAGGAGCAATATATGTGCATCAACAGTGTGTACTCTTTCATCATGTTGCCTGCACCCAGATCACCTTGTTTTGCATCATCTGACAGACTTTTGACAGCTTCAGGACTTTTGCTGACAAATAAACAGAGATCTGAGTGCCGATAACATGGAGAAAGCAGACACATTGTTCATTTACATGCACTAGATATTGTAACAATACAAAGCTTACTGATAGGGCTGGACAGTATACTGAATTATATATTTCCATGCGCATCTCGTCAGTAAAGCCGGTTCTTTGATTAGTGGGAAATCACCTTTACCATTTTCTCCAGTCTCATGACCAATTTGTACACATTCGTACAAGGTGGAAAATTGGTGCTAATTCGTATAAATTTGTATGAGTTCACTTTTGTCTAAACCCCAGTGATGGGTGGGTTTAGGGGTGAGGTAAGGTGTAGGTCAAATTGTTGACTCGTAAAATATGTATGATCTAGCAAAAATTGAATGAATTTGTATGAGTGAAATTGTTACATAAAACTGCATGTCTGTACGTTTACATACTTTAATATCTTTCTTTTGTGGAAACCGTAAAAACGTGTCATGTCAACTGTCCTTGTGAAGATACAGTATATAACACTGATCATTTGTCAAAAGGTTGGATGTATACGGAACTGGAACTGGTGAAGAACCCAGGATTTACCTGAAAGGATTTACCTGAAAGGATTTGCCTACTATATTTAGGATTTAGTCCTTTAGTTAAATCCTAAAGGATTTACCCAAAAAAAGTGCTGATAAAAATGTTAATCTGGTTTGTGATTGACCTGGATTTCACACATTTTATACTGCATACCTGACAGGAAATTTTATGAATCCATTATACTTGAAATGGTAATATTAATATTTTTAATCTGCTTTTTAAGTAAAGATATATATTAGTTTACCATGTTAAGTTTTAGTGATAACAGCGGCAGGCCTACCTGTGCTATTGCTTAAAGTATACAGTTTGTAGACCATTGTCCTGCAATTGCTTTGCTTCTTTGGTTTTCATAAGCTAAATTAGTTTATAAGAGACCTCTCTTTCTTTTTTTATCTTTTTTTTTTTTTTTTTAATTGACATCACATTTCCTTCGTCTATATGGACATCATTCCTGATCTAGGTCAGGTGACATACTGTAAAGTATTGCATATGAAAATGGGAGTACCTTGTTACAGCATGTTTTTTCGCTGTTATTTATTTATAGCTTTAGGAGAGCAGAGATGCACCTTTGTTTTGAAAACAGCCATGGGATTTCATCGTCTGACTGGAAAAAGTGAATTATTCAGAAAACCAGGCAAATCATAAAATTGAGTTCTGCAGAGTACACCGCTGTTCGAGAGTTAAATCAAATATTTAGAACCAGTACTTTTTGAACATGTTCCTGTTACATTCCTGTTTACTTGGCTTTGTTGCAAGTGCCCATGCATCATCAATGGAAGGGACCCTCTATGACACGTATGTAATTGCGGGATATTGCTGTCAGCTTCATGATTTTAAGAACAGAAAGTGCATGTCCTGAAAACATATGGTACATGTTTTAAGCAGCTAAGTCTTCCCGGCAAACTCAAAAACAACAAACTTAGTGAGCAGATGCATTGCTATTCAGTTAGGACTAAGTGCCAGATACAACAGCGAGACTGCTAATGAAGTGTGCCCATCAGGGATGACTCAAACTGGCACCTTTTGAAGGTTTGATTGCCTGCTGGATAGGAACTGGTAGCGATGGACACTGCATGTGTAGTACTGGTGCCCAGATCTGTTTGCAGTGTGGAGAGATGACCATAAGCATCAACATATGGAGGAGAGGGAGTTCGAAACACCACTGGCAGGAAAACCTGTTGGACAACAACTTCGAGACGGACATATGGCCAAAAAAACACCACATGTCCGTCCCTCCTGAGACAAACCTTTGGAGTGCGTGTGTTCTCTGTGAGATTGGGCTGGAAGTATCTGTTTTGAAACTCCTGTCCTTGATTATTCAGCAAAAGATTTGACAGATATGCAATTATGCTGAGTGTATTCTTGTCACGGCTGTTTTAAAATGCAAAATCAACATTGGAGAATGCACTTGTCATTTTGTGATCAAGAGATTGCCAGTAAGTCTGGAAATGTTTGATTCTGTATTAAAGCTGGGTATTGACACAGACTCAATGGATTCAATGTCAGTTCACAAGTTTGGGATTTCGTTAAAATGTAATCTTGATTCAGTTCGATTTGATATCAGTTGATTTGCATGTAGGGTACAATATAGATTTTTCTTAAGAATAAAAAAAAAAACCCTATCAACTAATGCTCTGTGGAATCGTAAATTTGTAAGTTGTAAATTGGTATAATAGGAAAAATTAAAATGTGATATTTTGTGATATTGTTAACAACCTGTTTTATTGGCATCTTTCAGTGGTTGAAACACTGATAAAATTACAAAATACATTTGAGTATGTCACATTGTATCTTTCAGTAACGTCTGATGTTCATTCATGTTTATTGCATGCTATAACTAGTAATAAAGAGGAAGAGGTGATTGGTTCAGGATAAAAAAATGGTTTGAACTGAAATGGTAATACTAATGGAACTGATGGAAATTGGAATCTGAGACTCATGTTGAAAGTAACAACACAAAGCTTATTGCAATTTATTGGATATTAGACTGATACAAAAAGAGTTTGATCACACATCAACTGAAAACAGGATATACTTAAAGATCGTTTCTTGGGATTAATAAATCAAAATCATCAAAATGAGAACTATTAAAATTGAGAATTCGATATTTTCAACCTAGCCCTACTGTGTGTACATTAACCTGGTCTTTTCCCCCTATGTGTGGTTCAGAGCCCCTGTGATAGCAGTGTCTCCTGAAGGGTCTTGGCAGCACATTTGGTCCAGGATTGAGCTAATTAAGCCTGGACTATTACAGGTCAGGCTTACAGGATCAATACAGCTCTGGAGCTCATGTGACAGTCTCTCTCTCTCTCTCTCTCTCTTTACCTTGCTATTGAATTTTCCACTTTACATCGTAGAGTGTGATTTCAACGCACACACCTGCAGCCACTGTCAACATATGAACTGGGCCCCAACAGAAACATAGGAACTTCCAATTAGTCCTTTCTAGCTTAGAAAATGTGGAAGGAAGATGACAGCTCTGGCCTCTACCCCTCCCGTTTTTTGAACAGATTCCACTAAAATGGCTTGCTAAGGAAGGGTCCAACTGCCCTTTTAAAGATTTGTGGTTTTGCTGTATTATTTGCCCCCCTTACTCAACAATGTGTTAAATTTAGACTGCCAAACATTGTCATGACATGACACTTAGGTATAACATAACTGGTTATTGATTCTTTTTTGTATTACCTTAATATCTGATAACATGTATATAACATTGTATATGACTGTTCAAAGGTTTAAAGTTAGTAAAGTTTATTTATTTATTTTTTAAATAAAGGTTCTAGCCTTACAAGATTAAAATAAATGTTGTTATTGCTTACATTTCAACAGAGAACAAACAAAAAACAAACAAAAAAAAAACAGAACAGAACACAGTTTTCATCAACGTAGGCTTACTGGAATAATGTACCTCTTTTCTGCTGAAAAAAAAAAATACAGTACGTTTGAATGACTGCAATTTCCATTTGAAATTAACACTAAAGGCAGGACATTTTAGTTTAATTAAGGCTAATTTTCACACAGTTAGTTGCAGAATGTTATGTTATGACTTTAAAACATTTGTAATCAAAACATCCTGCACAATTTAAAAACTGATACACCTGTTCGAATCCCATGTAAAACTGTGCAAGAAAACGGCTCAAATCAGTGTAAGGAAGTTAATCTAGCATGGCTGTATCAGCGAATATGCTTTTAAATTACTTTGCATTTGTTAACGCTATTGGGTAGGTTTAGACTTGGTGTAGGGGATATTTCCAAAATGATAGAGCATTAATCTTTAGCGACACTCCTTGGAAATTTGAATTCTGAACGGCCACAAAAAAATACATACCTGTACCAACCTAATACAAATGTGCCGCGGTTGCTCTCTGGATCACATATTTCTTAAACATCAAATCACTACCTACTGTAGTCTCATTACATAAACGTACCAGTGTGCATTTTTAGCTAGACACAAAATACTGTATGTACCAACAAGCACATATCACTGCAGTTACTGTACAATAAAAGAACAATAGAGGCAGTAAAATTACAACACCTTTGCTTTTCACACAAATTTACAGAGTTGTCATTAATAAACTGTAATTTTTGCACAATTAGTTGAAGAATATCATGTTATGACTTCAATAATAATATACTGGGAGATTTTATGTTTTTGAATGTTAGCATCACACATGCTACTGTAACTTCTACGCCAGACTCTGCACCTGACTCCTCCCTTCCCGTCACTCTACGATCTCAATCACCCGAATTCTGAGCACCCTCACCTGGATTACACACCTGATCACGATCACCAGCACAATCAAGCACCCCATATAACCACACACCACTTTCAGTTCAATGTCCAAGCTCGTACTCCGAAAGTGGACGCTTTCCTATGCCTTGCTATTTCACTTACCTGATATTTACCTGTTTCCATACAGAAGACTCCTTGATCCTGTGTGTGTTCTCCAGGCTCCGCTGTGAACTCCTGCTCCTTTGTTGGCTACAAGTGGTGTGTGGCTGTTGACATCCTCTCCTACAACAAAAGACAAAAGACTTTTCAGTTTGATTATATATTCCCAGATTTGGATGAACCTTTGTTTGCTTACCTTTGTTTTGTTGACAACCTGTTGAATAAATCATATCATTTACTTTTACCTCCGTGAGTGTCCGCTTCGTTACAACTTGCCTCACACACATGAGAAATATATCTATTCATATTTAGCTTTAATGTTTAAGTAACCTATGGACAAGATTTCTATAGAGAAATAAGGAGAGGAATATCAACACGGAAAACATGTAAAACTGCACTGCAAACCAGTGTGTTGTCATAAAGATGAAATAATATGGTAAGACACAAGCAGCAAAACAAGCAGTTTTTTTACAGATAAAAATGGCTGTACGCGGATGACACTGAAAGTTACACCCATGGAAATTACACATTTGGCAACACTTACTCTCACAGGAAGAAAAAGGTAGATAGAAAGATAGAAATGTCTACTTTTAAATTAGTCTATTTGTAAAAGCCCACCCTCCTAAGTTACTGTTGCTATGTCTGACAGGCCATGCTGCTCCCACACAACACTTCATGTTCTCATGCAGTGAAAAATACATAGATCCTTATCTGGTCTCACAGCGCAAAGTTACATGACTTTTTTTAAAAACCACCTCAAGTGAGCGAATTAATTTTTTTTTTTTTAATTTGGCATTTCCATCACTCGTTTCTCATGTGATACTTCAAAATGCACATTAAAACAGGGTGATGGAAAAATAGCTCAGGTAATCCATATGAAAGGTGTGTTTCTCTCTAAAGGCACATTCACTGTACATTGAAAAAGATGAGCCAGCATCAACGTCATATCTGCAGCCGACACTAACTCAGCACAAACTAGTTAATTTATTGCTTGTTTATTATTTATTTACTAATAATTCATTAAAACATCTCTTTGCTCTTATTCCCAACAAGATCACAATCATTACTTTTGCAAGCTTTGCAGCAAGCTTTATGCACTTAAAGATCGAATAGGCTATATTAAAGCCTCATTATGACCAAATATATAATTAATTCAATTAATATACATGTGCCATTAGTCAACTACTGTACTATTAGACTAGACAATTCTTTAGTCAGTGGACAGCCCTAGTGAAGTACAAGGGGAAAAAAGATCAACAAGTAATCTAAAAGAGTTTATGCAACTACCCAAATGCAGTTTAATCTCTTGTCACTTTGCAGTCAGACTGTGGTCCTAAAGGCACAGCACATACTATTTAGTTTGAGTTTACCACTTGCACACCTGATTTAAACACTTATTAAACTCTTCTTTGGCTTAATGTGATTTAGTTAGCTTGAATTAATATATTGAGTATATTAATTTGCTAAGTTCTGTGTTTTTTTCTTTTTAAAGAGTAATGGTAGAATCACAATCATGATTCTCAATTTAATCAGAATTGTGTGCTCTTAAAGTGCCGCTATTATGCCATTTTAAATGTTGCTAAAATTGCTCTTAAAATTGAGTCTCTTAAAACAGGTTTACATGTATGCAAGGTCAAAAAACACTTTAGTTTTCTCCAAAAATATATTTCATTTTCCCCTGTTTTTAAATGATTCGTAAACGACTCGTGTGATCAGTCTTTCTAAACCCCTCTATCAATTCGAGCTCTGATGATGTCTGATGATGTCTGATGATGGCACATCGACAAGAAAATGTTTTGCAAGCACGACTGGAGCAGGACGTTTCTCAGTAGTAAGTGGCATATGTTAACAAGAGTGTGGTAACGTTAATTGTAAGATGTAATAGCACCCTCATTGTAACATTTTTTAGGTGCACATGTGAGAACTGAGTCAGAATGCCAAGCGAATGCGAAAACCTATGCTATAGAACGTGGGCGGACATTATGCAAATATGTTACTTTGTGATGGGTGGCCGTCACAAAAAAAGATTTGAATTGCTGACAACTCGTTTAGGCGAATGTGAGCATACTCTTTTTTTTTTTTTGATAGACAAAAACTTTATTTATCATGCACTGACGGCGTCAAAACTTTGCAGATAGCTTATGTTCACATACAACTACATGACACACCGCATGAAAGATCATATTTGAAAAGGCATAATAGGGGCACTTTAATAGTAAAGCTCCGATTGGGGATTTGATCTGACAACATCTGGCAACCCATAGAAGCTTGAAGAGACTTGATCCTAATGCAGGATAACATAGGGTTACCATACATGCCATTTTCCCCAGACGTGTCCTGCTAGGATTTCTATATTGCCTAAAATATAAAGGTTTTGAATTTGTTTGCATTTGCAGACTGATCATCGGTTTCTTATGTTTTGGAAATGCAAGGTACTTTGAATCAAAGCAATAGAAATCCTGGCCAGGATGAGTAATGGACAAATAACACATATCACCCTATAACACACATTATATACAATATAATATATATACAATATACAATTTATTACAATATTCTCTGTATTTCTCAGAAGACAGGCTTGAAATATAATTCGTTTGAAGTTATGGTGCTGCATGTAAAAGTATCTAGAGAACAGTGGCGATTTCTTTAAGACTGCAAGGGAAGCTCAGCTTCCCCTATAATGTCACAAAATTAATGGTCAAATTATGTACTATTGTATTAACATTTTATTGACTAAAAATGCATTAGAAAACGTTCATCTCAAAGAGGAGTTTGTTCAGAATCAGTTAGATATAGCAGGTCGGCTGACTTGATTTGCTTCTCATACATTCCCGTAGCGTCACAGTGCATTTCCCCGTTGAAGCCCAGCGTCCATTGACTTCAATGCGGCTGTTTTTGAAAGTTTTTTTTCAGTGCTTTGAAACTAGGCGGTCATTGGATAAACGCTGCGATTATGTCCCACCCACGTAGAGAGCAGAAGAAGAAGGGAAGGAAAAGTCCATACGGGGGGGCCCGGCTGGCTGTGAGTCTGTGGGGGGAGAGAAAGAAAAGTTATTGACATTGGATGAGCTTGAGGATGGAATGGAAGGTGGCAATGGAGTGGCTGGCCAGGTGGCGAAGAAATCGGTGAGGGCTTGGTGGAGTTGGGCTGGTGTGATGGATGAAGTTCCGGGTTGGCTTGGAGGCTGGCTGCTGGTTGAAGGTAAGGGCTGGTTTGAAGCTCGGTGGTAGGTGTCGGAGGAAGGCGGTGGAGAAGCTTGGTCAGGATCAATGTAGGTAGATTTTTGGCGTTGGGATTGGCGGAGGGTGGATGGTGGAGCTGGAGTTGAAGGATTAGTTGATTTGTGGGTTCTTTTGTGGGGTGGTGATGTAGCTGGTGGTATGGCGTCCGGGAGATGAGTGTTCATGAGGTTTAGTAGGTCCGATTTGGTTGCTTTGCGGGAAAAAGTAATTCCCGAGCGGAGAGGGTTTGGCGGAGGTTGATGAAAGTCCATTTTCTGGTTGAAAAGCAGGCTGAATCGTAAGATGAGGCTGGTGAAACTGCTTGAGGTCTTGTCGGTGGTGGAGAGTGAGAGCGTACTCTGTTAGCTGGGGTGCTAACGGGCCTGGTAGGTCTTCAGCCTCTTGAAAGCTGAGGCTGTGCGGCGGCTTGCTGCTGGGCTGCGCTTTCTGTTGAGCGGCGGCTTGCTGAGAAGCCGGAGCTTGAGAGAGTTGAAGGCGGGGAGCGGGCTCCTCGCGGAGGTAGTCGGACGAGTAAGACTGAGACATCTTGGTTTAAGCTTGGAATAGCGAGTGAGCGTTTCCTTGCAAAAAGCGAGATGCAAGGAGGAGGAAAGCTGGAGTATTTATAGCGGGCAGGTAGGAGATGATTTGGTGAATTTGATTAGGAGATGCAAAACAGCTGCGATTAATTCGGCCACCACTCCTCCCGAAACTGTTATTATCAGAACTATCACTTTTTATCATCTTTCATGATCTGAATAAAAAATAAAGTAGCTTAATGTGGCCTTATAACAGCACCAGGTTGACTAATTACTGGTTGTAAAGGGACAAAAGATTATAAACCAGGGGTGGGCAACTGGAGGGCCAGTGCAGAGTTTAGCTCCAACCCTAATTAAACACACCTGCCTGTATCTGTCATGAGCCGGGTTTGATTTGGTTTTCTCTCTGGTGTTTTTTCTGTCTCTTCATTAATCTCTCAGCTGCTGCTAGTTGCAATCAGTGCGCTCTGCACGACACTCTACACACCTGTTTTTAGTCAGTGCTGATCAGCGTCTCTATTTCTCCCTGTGTGCCTTTGCTCTCTTTGTCTGGCGATTAATGTGTCTACCGATTGAGTCTGTGACTGTGTCCACCTCGTGTGCTGTCCTGTCCATCTGTCTGGTCCTTACGTGTCCATCTGCTTAACCGTGTTTCTGCTCAGAGCAACCTGAGACCTGTCGCTGGACAGAGAGATCCGCCGCAGCCGGAGATTGCTCTTTCTCCCGCTCTATGGTAAGAGAGGAGTACGTAACTTGGGCAAATCAGAGATCCTCCGTGGAGAACCCGTTTTTGTTTTTTGTATTTCTGAATGGACTATTTTTGTTTGTTTTCCCTGCTAGCAGAGGGTGGCAGGTTTTTGTTCCAAGAGGCTGTTGATTATTTTTGCTCATCCTTTAGTTCCAACACGCAGTGAGCGGCGGATTTCACCTACGATGTTTTTTGATCATCTGGACTTTTGCTCTGCACGCAGTGGGCGGCAGCTAATTTCTTTCAGTGACTTTACTAAATAAAGACTATATATTTTGACATGAGTTTCCAGTGACTGCTTCTGTCCGCACCTGACAAGTGCGAGCACTGGATATTTATGTTCGTAGAACTACCTCTTGGAGGAAGTCGGACCAGTTGTTTGTCTGCTTCTGCCCTCCTCGGAGGGTTCTTCCTGCTTCCAAGCAGACCCTGAGCAGGTGGACCGTGGATGCTATCTTTTTGGCTTATTTTTTTTTCTGGTCTGCCCTCGCCGATGGGAGTCAGAACTCATTCAACTAGAGGAGTGGCGGCCTCAAAGGCCTTTCTAGGGGGTGTCCCGGTTCCCAAAGCGTTTTGACGCAGTGTCTCGTTCCTTCAAAGAACTGGGGTTATATACATAACCCTGAGACGTTTTCTTTGGTACAAGTGCTAATATATCTTATTATTGATATGGACTAGCCAACAGAATTCAGTCACATTACCAAATAAGTTAAAGTGAAATATGAATTTGCTTTATAGGGAATAGGAACCAACACTGACACATTGACTAGAATCATCATAAGTCGTTCAGAAATTGACCTGCAGAAAATCATTCAAGAGTACAAGAGAATGTATGGCAAAAGCCTTCAGGAGGACATTCTGGTGAGTCTATGCAACTCATAATGCATAATCATAAAGCTTTTGATTGAAATTTAGATCACTTGTATTTAAAACCTTAGTGAAAAGTGTCTTCTATGTTTTTACAGAAAGAAACAAGTGGAGATTATGAGAAGATTATGTTGGCTATCTGTGGGACTCCGTAGACAACAATGAATATCTTCTTTCGACTGGTTCACACTAAACACATCTGTTCATTAAATGGGTGTATTCATGACCCGTGTAAACACTTAATCTCCTCAGGGTGTGTCTCTTCAGGAGTGTTTCATTAAAACTCTTTGTGCAAGTCATTGTGTAATGTTTTGTTTTTTTTGACCGGTACACTCAAAGGCACATGGTTTAAGTGTTTTTTTTTCTCCTTCGGATGCTTTAACATCAAGTAACATCAATACTAAGAATAAACATCTACTCCTGCATATCTACATAAACTGTAAGATTCTCAAAGTTGTGTAATGTTTGAATGTAGACTGTAACTGAAAATATTCAGTTGTTGCCATAAGGAGCTATTTCTTCCTGATCTGGTCACATATTTTGGTGTAATCCAATAAATAGGGATATATTCTTGATGTTGATTAATTTCTTTAGACCACAAATTCAGAAACTATTTTTTAAATGACATGAACATAACTACATTCATACACAATGAAGACATAAACATAAATAAATGTAAAACCAAATATCATAAAAGGAAGAATCAAGAACAAATAAGAAAAAAATTATTACAAAGTATGCAGCAAGCAAATCATTGAAAAGCACATTGATTATGATCTATCCAATGCTTCTGTTTAGTATAATAATGTCATGAATAGACATTAGGCCCATTAAGCTCCCAGTGTTTCTTGTTTGCTGTACGGGCACACAGTGCACCTGTAGAAACTGATAGGACTGTAATTGGAGAAGATGTGCCACAGGCAACAGATCCAGCAGAGCCATCACAGTCGAATAGTGCTCATGCAGCCAAACTAGGTCCTTTAGGAACATTTTTTAATTTATTTATATATAATCATTTGACAGTCCTGTTGTAGACCATGGCAGGTTATCTTTTAATAAGAACTTTTCAATGAGGAGTTTCATCAGACCAATATTTCTGCATGAGGCAGAGAGCATAATCATCTGAAGATGTCTCCTACAGCACTTTTTTCATATATATTTTTACTTGGGATTGGACTCCAATGTGTCCAGACAAAAATCTACACAAACCGCTGGGCAGTTAAAATAACTGGAGGTCCTGATGCTGCTGATCTTATTGCGGGAAAGTACGGATTTCTAAACATGGGCCAGGTAAGTACGAATTTATTGCTAGTTAAAAATGTTTTATTTGGTAACTTCTGATAACAGCAGAACAGTTGCACTTTTTATAACATTACCTGGGTATTATCAATTTTTTTACACTTTGAATTTATTTATTTATTTATTTATTTTTACATTTTTGTGTTTTCTTTATTGAAATGTTTATTAAGTATCTCAAAGGCTTTATCAAAATAGCATGCTTTTGTATTCTTCTGTATGACATTTTATTCAAGTCAAGCTTGACTTACTGTCATCAAAAGTGAGAGATGATGTTTCACCAGGTCCAATTACTGCTAGGACAAAACTTTATAGACCAAATCATTCTTATGAACATAAACTGTAGTCCTTCCGAGAATTTGTTTCCTTTCAAATTAGTCTTTCATTCTTATAGAACACAGATGTTTCTGGGTCACTGGCTCTTGTATAATAAATGTGTTTAACCATGCAAGACAAGCTCCTAACCTCCATGGCATCTTATACCCTACTGTAGTTAGTTAACCAGCAGGCACATTTTCTTTTGTCTCTAGAAGAGAAAATAAGTAAGGAAATTGCAGTGCAAATACATTTTAGAACTAATTAAATATTCGAAATTAACAATAAATGAAAAAAAGTAATATATATAAGCATAAAGAAATGAAAAAGAACTGAAGAGATCTAAGTTATCCAACTACTGTACATTTGGCCCACAGTGTACAACTGTGTTTAAAGGTTTCAGTACTCAGTACTACTTTTTAAAATACTTTTATTCATTTATTTATATTATTTTTGTATCATTACTTTTTTTTCTTTTTTCTAATGAATACTTTGATTCAACAAGGGCACATTAACATAATCAAAAGTTCACCCCCACAAAATCCACAAAAATAATAATAATAATAACAAAAATAATCAGGGCAACTGTTTTCAACATTGAATACATGAAGGAAATGTACTAAAATAGCATATTTGAATAATTTCTGAATGATTGTCACACTTGAGACTGTAGAAATGGCTGCTGAGAATTCAGCTTTGGCATTTCAAAATATGATAATATAATCACATGATTTTTAAAATTTATTTAAATGCACATTCTTACACTGCCTTGCAAAAGAATGTTGGTGCTTTATATTGAACTGCTTTAAATTACTTTTTTCTTCCATATCAGTTTACATTCTATACACCATAATAGTAAAGCAAAAAATAAAAAATATAAAAATATATATAAATACTGTAAATAAAAAACATAATTTGTTTGCAAATGTGTTAAAAATAAACTGTAATGTAAAACATTTAAAATTAAGTGCTACTACACTGTGAGTGAAGTTGACCTGTGGCTAATTCAATTAAATGGGTATGAATACGTCTTAAAAAAATAAAAGCAGAAAAAGCACTTGGAATTTGTTTAAAAAACATGGCACCCACACTGTGAACAAGATTCACTCAATTTCAAGCATCATTTTTGAAAGAAACCAGCTCTGCTCATCACCTGAAGCATACAATCTCAAAAGAAAAGTGTGTTAGTAGCCTTATCCCATCCAACCTGACAGAGCTTGAGAAGTGAACAGGTGAAGTGAAGACTGGCAGATAACTGCCAAATGCTGATGTGTGATGCAAATGCAAATGCAAAAATACTTCAGCTACTGAGTTAAGGGTATAAATACGTATGCAATGTACTTATTTCAGTTTTTTTATTTAATGTTTTTTTTTTTTATTTTGTAACAGTTTTTTTTATTTTTGCTGTGTTATTATGGTGTATGGAGTTATTTAAAGCAGTTTAACTTAATGCAGCAGTGAAGGGGTACAGTATGAACCTTGCTTAATTAAAACAGCATGCTGGTTAGGTATGTTTGAGGCTGGAATGCTGGTTTAAGCTGGTATATGCTGGTCCATTGCTAGTTTGAGCTGGTCTTTTTTGCTATGTTATGCTGGTCTTTTGCCAGCACATGACCAGCATAAACAAGTAAAGTACCATCTTAAACCAGCATCTCAGTTTCAAAACATACCTAACTGCTGGTTTTCACAAGGCGCTATATTATCATTATTATTATATTTCACAATATTACTGTTTGTACTGTACAGTATTTCGATCAAATAAATGCCTTGATAATAGGATGATAATCTTAAAAACATCATATATTTATAGATTTCTGAAAATGCTGTCAGTAGAGCTTGGAATAATCCCGTAGTAAGACGTTTAGTCCACTTTTAGTTGAATTCGGGTTTAATTTAGAAAGTTTATTTTACTTCTTCTAAACACACACATTTTCTTTGGTAACATGTAAGATGCTGACTTCCTCTCTTTAGTCAAATTAAATGTTTAACTGCCATCCAGCGCAGGGTTGTTTAGTTTCGGTTAAATCTGGTATGGCTTCAGCCAACATCATAATGTCAAGTTACAGGGTGTCAAAGAGTAATCAGCAGCCAAAGTTTAAGCTCAGCTGAATCGTGCAGTGGTAGCTCAGGTTGCCTCTGATGGTAAGTCTATCAGCGGTGTAGGATAACCCTTTTGTTGTTTTAAAGGCATACGTCAGGGATGAATACATAATTTATGCCGCTGTCAGTAACACTTCAGCAGCAGTTGTATATATAAAACACAATCTTCTTCCCCTTGTGCCGCTGCAGATTGGTGGGCTAATGGACCATTACCAGTTCCAGCACAGTGGAATCATCAAACGGTCCACAATTAAAAGCAGAGGAAAGCACAGTCTCATCACCACAGAGACTAAGGTACAAGGATCATATACCTTCTGTCACTGAGACACCACTGAATAGTTAATAAGTTAGACTACACCACCCAATAAACACCACACACACTTACCAAAACAGATTAAGACGGTACACCAAACCACACGTATGCTTCCTTAATATTGCCAAAAACTAAATGAGACACTGATAATTGCTCTTAATGAATATTTCATTTAATTCACTGTGGTTTGTGAAGCATGTTATGTATTCAGCTGCACATCACAAATATGTTTTAATGCTAAAGGTGAAGTGGATCCAGCAACAGATGGTTCAGAAGAGAGTAAAAAGAATGGACACAATGGACCAAAACCAAGCTGCCATCTTCAATGACCCTAAATGGGACAGCATGTGGTATATTGTTAGTATGCGTCACATTACAATCATACATTTTATATTCAGTTGGAAGACATTATTAAATTGAACAAATTATTTCCATAAAATGTGTTATTCATTTTCAAATATCCCTTGCAAAGTACCTATAATGTAGCTACCAAAACTTACAAAAATGTGTTATATTTGCCTTCTGTTCTATAGCACTGTGACCACAACTGCTTGACCGACATGAACATTCAGGCTGCCTGGCGCAGGGGCTACACTGGGAAAGGGGTGGTTGTTTCCATTCTGGATGATGGTTTAGAAAGACAGCATCCAGATCTAAAACAGAACTATGTAAGTTCACAAAACAAAAATAAATAAATGTAAAAATAAATAGATAAATAAAAAATAAGTAAAAATGAAATTTAAAAAAAAAAAATAATAATAATAATAATAATAATGGAAATAAATTGATTTGTAATTTCTTTCTTTTTTTCATGTAATCTGATATTCTAATATTATATTATATGTACTGAAAAGTAAAAATATTATCCACTGACAAACTAGTAGATTTTCTAGTAATCACCTAATGATTTTAAAGAATGTGTGGATAATCAAGACACTGTATTGGTCTGTCAAAATGTTTTTTAAAGATTAAAAATTGTGAGTCAAAAAAAAAAATTTATGAAGGACTATTGACATGTTTTATACAGTATATCCAAACAGTCACTATTAAAAGGATAGTTCACCCTAAAATGAAAATGATGTCATCATTTACTCAACATCACCTTGTTCCACACCTGTACAATTGATTTTCAGCTTTTGAACATAAAAGAAAATATTAGAAGAATATTGGTAAACAAACATTAAATAGTAGCCTATGTGAGGGGGGATATACTATGGACGTCAATGGCTTCAGTTGATGGAACAGTTTTTTTTTGTTGTTGTTTTTTTTTAAACATATTCGTTTTTGTTCATCTGATGCAGCAACAGGTTCTACAGGTTTGGAGCAAGTGGAGAGTGGGAATGATAACAGAATGTTCGTTTTTTTCAGCAAACTATCTCTTTGATGCTATCATTATCATTCTATCTTTCTAAGGACTCACGAGCCAGCTATGATGTTAATGGCAATGATCCTGATCCAACACCACGCTATGTTGCAAACAATGAAAATAAGTCAGTTCCTTTTCACTCACTCCATAAATTCTGAATTTTAAATTTTGTTTAAAATGAAATGCTCCAGACAAATATGAGGCTTTCTTTTCTTTGTGATTTCACTAAAGACATGGGACAAGATGTGCTGGTGTGGTGGCTGCCTCTGCAAACAATTCCCTTTGCATTGTCGGAATTGCCTACAATGCAAAAATTGGTGGTACGTGTTTATGTTTGCATACATATGTCTCTATGGCTATGTTCACTATACTGCTTGTTGTTTTGTGTCACTCAGCAACAAACCGTTAATATATTATTGATATCTATAAAGCTGTGTTTCCCAATTTCTCTTTCCTGCACATATAGGGGTACGCATGCTGGATGGTGATATGACTGACATGGTGGAGGCCCAATCCCTCAGTCTGAAACAGCAGTATATTGACATCTACAGCTCCAGCTGGGGTCCTGATGATGATGGCAGAACAGTAGATGGCCCTGGGCCTCTTGCAAGGCTTGCTCTGGAAACTGGCATCCGCAAAGTCAGTGTGTGTTTGTGTGTCTTTGCTGTACATTGTAGGGCAGTTTCAGTCAGACTGTACAAGACCCAAAAGACCAAGACTAGACTCCCTTTAATCAGTTGTGGGGAGTGATAAAGTATTTTTACTTTGCTATTGCACATAAACCTACATATAACTTTGGGCCATTAGAGTTTTACTTCTGATAACTTACAGAATAATTTTCAGTTTGAGAAACATTGTTTTGGTAATTGCAAAAGTTGTGTTTCAGCTCTGCTGTTCAACGTGGAAGAATCTGTCCATGCATTCTATTTTTGCTTCTCAGGGCAGAAAGGGCCGTGGCTCAATCTTTGTGTGGGCATCTGGAAATGGTGGGCAGAGTCAAGACCATTGTTCATGTGACGGTTACACCAACAGCATTTACACCATCTCAGTAGGCAGCACCACTCAGAGTGGCAGAAAACCATGGTACCTGGAGGAGTGCGCCTCTACTCTGGCCACAACTTACAGCAGTGGAGACAGTCACAGCCTTGGCGTTGTGAGTCCCACAGTGTGTATTTGTTTTGATTCTTTGTCAGAAATTGTTGGTTTTTCCTCACCGGCTCCATTTCTGTGTTTTCAGGTGACAACAGATTTGAGGCAGCGTTGCACTGATGAACACTCGGGCACTTCAGCATCAGCTCCCATGGCTGCAGGACTCATTGCCCTCACACTGGAGGCAAAGTAAGCTGTTATAGTTTATTGGTGCGCTCTCTGTTAAAAGTGGTCTGGCAAGTGCTCTGTTGTCAAATCACATCTGGTGACCTGGCAAGCCTGAAGTTCTGCCTACTGGCAAGAGTTAAACTTTGACTCTTTGTAATGTTTCAGATTTAGTCAGAGTTGAATTCTCTAATCTTTGTTCATGGGATTTTAGTTAAACGTACAGGTCTCACTGACATCCCTCACTTTAATTTATTTTTATTTCTATAGAGCTTTTAACAATACAGACTGTAGCAAAGCACTGAACATTATAGGAGAACAGAGTTTAAACACTTAAACAACAAATCTTAACTCCTAGTCAATCACACTTCTGTAAAATCAAACTGCTCACTCAGGAAGCAACACTGATTGACAATCAATTTCACATGCTGTTGTGCAACTACAATAGACAACAGGTGGAAATTATAGGCAATTAGCAAGACACCCCCAATAAAGAAGTGGTTCTGCAGGTGGTGACCACAGACCACTTCTCAGTCCTGTGCTTTTTGGCTGATGTTTTGGTCACTTTTGAATGCTGGCGGTGCTTTCACTCTAGTGGTAGCATGAGACGGAGTCTACACCCCACACAAGTGGCTCAGCTAGTGCAACTCATCCAGGATGGCACATCAATGGGGGTTGTGCTTACAACCCAACACTGTGCAGGACGTTCGGCCTTTGCCAGAGAACACCAAGTAAATTCTCCACTGCGCTTCCAAACTCTGTCGTGTCTGTCGCATGTGCTCAGTGTGAACCTGCTTTCATCTAAAAAACCTTGGGAGAAACCAGGCTTAGTTGGAGCCAGTTCTCCTCTGGCTGGATGCCCAGTTAAATTTTAAGCACATCCCAGATTGTGCAAAGGCCTTATAGTGTGTGCGTGTGTGTGTGTTTGTGTGCATTTGGTTCCGGTGATTTGTCCACAGGGCTCATGTAGGTGTTCTGGTCTCTGATGAAGATCATCTCTTTGTGCTGATACACCATCTGATATGGATACAGACTGAGATACAGAACAAGAGAGAGACAGACTAATATTAGTGTAGATGTCATTATTTTTATGATGTAACAAACACATCATGTGTTAAGGGGAGTGTTTCTGGTTCCAGCTGATCTAATTAATGCAGCCTAACAATCCTAGCCTAACCTTAACCTTGATTAATAGATGTGTATTAGTGTGTTAAGTGTAAGCTAGAGTAAAGAGATGTGTCTTTAATCTAGATTTAGACTGACAGAGTGTGCCTGCCTCCCGAACAGTATTAGGTAAATTGTTCTAGAGTTTGGGTGCTAAATAGGAAAAATATCTGCCATAGGGATAGGAAGGTTAGGGAGCCAGTGCAGTGTTGACAGAACCGGTTTTTAGGTCCAATGATTAACACCTCTGTTTTTCAGATTTTAACAGTAAGAAGTTATTTGTCATTCAGTTTTTTTATATCAGCTATCCATTCCATTATTTTCTCAATTTGGTGTGTTTCACCTGGTTGAGAAGAAATATAGAGAAGTATAAATATATCATCAGTATAACAGTGAAAGCTAACACCATGTCTCCTGATAATATCTCCCAAGGGTAACATGTACATAAAGTGTAAAAAGTAACGGCCCTAGTACTGAGCCTTGAGGTACTCCATATTGCACATGTGATCAAAATATCAGGCGCTCTGACTCCCGAAACACACTTGACTATGGTGGCTGGGGTCTCTATTTTCACGTTCCGTACAATAAAACTAGAGCCAATTACTAAAGCACTTTAATCAGGTTTCCTAGTGGGTTAGTTAGCCTAACTATATCCCTGCATTTATCACATGTAAAACCCTCATCGCCGACAGAGATAGACTATACATGTGGCATGACATGAGAGAAACAACAAGAGAAGGAGAAGCAATACTCATGGATTATTGTACTGATGGAGTATTCACTTACAACTGTTGTTTGATAAACTTGTGAAAAACGGAGCCAAACGAGTAATGAAACAAAGCTAACAATAAATCAATGGAGCAAGAAAAAAAAAAAGGAGACAATAATAGAAAACAATATCTGTGTAACGCGATCGAAGACGCGAATGGTGTGCTAACCGGCAAATGAATGTCAAGGAGTTGCACTCATGGTTTTTAGATTAAAAGCGAACGATCAACAATCAAATAGGTTTGATATATACTGTAGGAAATATGGAGGGAGATTACTTTAAACGACAGAGAGTGATAGACAGAAATACAAAGCTCGGATCCAAACTACAAACACTCAACAAATTCAGAGTGGCAGGCAGTAGCAATCGAGCAGCTGTTGAACATGTCTGGAATAAACTAATTACTAATAACTAATACATTTCTTTGTTTTGTTTTTTTATGCTCAGTCCAGCTCTGACCTGGAGAGACGTTCAGCACATTGTGGTGAAAACTTCACGCCGTGGTCACCTGAGTGCTTCAGACTGGCAGAGCAATGGTGCTGGATATGATGGTAAAATCAGCCTAGACACATCACTTATGATATATTAGTCATTATGCATTAAATTGATCTAAATCATAGTAACAAAGCATGAAAGTGCCATGTCCTTTGAGAAAAAAATAAATACAACTATAGTACAATTCAATATTTCATCATCATCATCAAGATTACGCAACTCATTTAATTTATAGATCTTGACTATAGTACTACTTCTAAAATATAAAAACCATCATTCTTCTAATATACTAAAATCAATAGAAAAATAAATATAGTTTTGGAACTTGATGGGGAAGTTAAAGCATTTACTTACTGGGCAAGTTACTCTAATTAATGATTACTTCTTTTAAAAGTAATCACGTTACTGTTCTGATTACATTATTTCAAAAGTAATTACTTTCTAGTTGCATTACTTTTTTCTCCATGAAATTTATTAAAATCCAGCATACACCCTCACAATAAATATTTATTACTAAACCATCAACATTCACAAAACACTGTTATTTTTAACTAAAGCAAGCGGTTTGACAAAGGTGCTGCATTTATAACATCTAAAACAGCGATTCTCAATCCCGGTGTAGTGCCGAGTTTTGACCCCTGCCAGATTATGAATCCCCTAGTAAACTATTGGTAGGTTTAGTGTTAGGGGTAGAGGAGGGGTTAGGATTAGTATTGATTTCAATGTGGGAGTCATAATTTGGCAGGGAGTCAAAATTCACCACAACACCGGTCCTCTCGCCCCACCGCTCTGCACATTTCGTATATTTCTCCTTTCGCTTCAGACGTTTGTTCTATTCGAACGTATTTGCACTGCAATGTGGACATCATCGGATATTCCGGCAAGATTCCAGTTTGAAGATTATTAGCGAACTTATCATTTAAAGTACATTTAAGTTTCCAAGACATAATTTAAATCGAATTCACATACGTACAGCGCAAATCTCTGAAAGAATGTTCCGAAGTGAAGTACACTTTAACGGATATCCCCTGCTCAGGAAGAAGGGAGCAATGAACACTGTGTAGGGGCCATGTCAATTGGAACACAGTTCATGCACGGAGCTCTCTTCTTATCAGCTGATTATCAGAATCAGGTTCATTAGCGAAGAGAGAACCACTGGTCTAAAAGACAGCTGGCGCAGTTTATTGCAATTGGCCTTTTTCACCGTAGACATATATGTTTTTCACGCTCCACATTCGAAAACCGGAAGCTTTAAATAGTTGTATAAAACAACTTCTGCTGTAGACTGAATTAATGGTAACAGGTAAGAGCGGAGCTCCGCACAGCAAAACAGAGGAACTGATGATGACAGGACAGGTTTAGCACACATTAAATAGTGTTGGATAACGAGCCACAGATGGAACTACAACATCAAAACCCGAAGACAAACTAACAGTTGCCCCCAGTAAATGACAAAACTCTCTGGACAAAAATTGGGGATGGCCATGAATGCGAAAGACGTGGTTTATGACAGGAACCACTGTCTCCTTGGCTGAAGGTAATTTGGGCAAGGGAATAAAATGGGCTGCCTTCGAGAACCGGTCCACTACGGTTAAAACAACCGTATTGCCCAGGGAGGGCGGGAGGGCAGCCACGAAATCTATCGTAATGTGGGACCAGGGTCTGGAAGGAACCGACAGCGGTTGAAGTAACCCCTCTGGAGTTCGACTGGAAGTCTTACACCGGGCGCAAACTGAACAGACCAAAACAAACTCTCGGATGTCGCGAGCCATAGCCTGCCACCAGAATCGTTGTTTAACCAGAAAAATGGTGCGCCCGATTCCTGGATGACAAGCCACATTGAAAGAATGACCCCACCGAATTAGACTGTAACCCCTCCGGCACAAACAAATGACTCGTTGGGCATCCGGGCGGATTAAGGCATTACGGACCTTCAATTCGATCTCCCAAGTGAGGCCAGAGACAACTAATCTCTCGGCGGTCCGAATGGTCAAAATTGCATGATAACGTGCAAAATAAAGATTTTTTTGGAACCCGGACGGTAAGAAATGGAAAAATCAACCCCCAAACCTTCTAACCAGTGACGCCACTCTTCCAACCCTAACTTGACGGCCAGCAACTCTCTATTGCCACTGTCATAGTTACATTCGCATCCCTGCTGGGACATCTCCGCTCCTACCCTCACCTCTGACGCTTCGACCACCACTACAAACTGGCATGTGGGATCAGGGGCCCAGAGAATGGAAGCTGAAACAAAGCGGTTTTTCAGTTCAACCACCTGAACGCCGTTTTGGTGGAGGTAAAGTCAGTCACAGCTAGTTGGCCAGAGGATAACTGGAATCCGGAACAGCAACAGGTAAGAGCAGAGCAAAACAGACAAACTGATGAAGACAGGACGGGTTAGCACACATTAAATAGTGTTGGATGACGAGCCACAGCTGGAACTACTTAGCTCTTTACCCACACTCAGCCACACCTACTCATTCATACACACAACAGACATGAATGAGATTGTGAACCCATGAACTTTGACAGTACCCCTCCACCTAAGAGCACCTCTCTTGCGAATGAAACACCGGTAAAAATTAGCAAACCCAAGAAACCTCTGCAGGACCTTGCAGGAATCAGGAGTTGGCCAGTTTACCACAGCCTTAACCTTTTTGGGGTCCATGCGCACTCCCTCACGCGACATGATGTAGCCCAAAGACTGCACTGACTGTGCATGAGCGCACACTTCTCCACCTTTTACAAAAATCCCATTCTCTGGCAGCCTCTGGAGCACTAACCTGATGTGTTGAACATATATAAAATATCAATACTGTATGTCATCCAGGTAGACATATATGAACTGATCGACCATGTCTCTCAACACGTCATTGACGAGTGCTTGAAAGACTTTGGGACATTTTGATAACCCGAATGGCATAACAAGGTATTCAAAGTGCCCCCCAGGGGTATTAAAAGCAGTCTTCCACTCATCCCCCTTCCTTATACGGACCAAATGGTAAGCGTTTCTCAAATACAATTTGGTGAAGATGGATGCTCCCTGCAACCGTTCGAAAGCTGAAGACATCAACGGCAAAGGATAAGTATTCTTTACTGTGATGTTGTACAGCCCCTGATAATCCATGCACGCAACAAGCCATCCTTCTTGGTGACAAAAAAAAACCCTCACAAATTTTGCATTTCATTTGGAAATCAAAATCCCAGAGTCTGGAGGAAGAATGAAGAGGTACAAAAAACAAGCTGCTTAAAGTCCAAAGTTTCCACAGTCATTGATGGTTTGGGGAGCCATGTCATCTGCTGGTGTGGGTCCATTGTCTTTTGTCAAGTCCACTGTCAACAAACGTGTTACTGTCCAACACTGGTTATTAATAACAAAATATGCAATTGCTTGGGAAATAAAGCATGCTATCATTGGCAATATGTAATAAACTGTTTCATCATTGTCTGTTGCACAGTTAGTCATCTTTATGGGTTTGGTTTGATGGATGCTGAAGCCATGGTGAAGGAAGCAGAGACCTGGAAGCAGGTGCCTCCACAACATGTTTGTGACGAAAATATTGGCCAGACAGCCAGGTAACTGTTTGCCCATAACCTTTAGGTTTTATCGTGGTGCATGTACCGTGGTGGTACCATGGATTAATTGCATATGATGTGGTACTGAATTAACAAATTGAATTAACCATACCATATTTATATAGATCTCCATATGTCAGAGGATATCATAGTAACGCCATGGTATTTTTGTCTTAATATATGTATCTCAGGATCATCAGTCCTACGAGGGTGTTGAGGTCAGTATTTAAGTCCTCAGGCTGCTCTTCTCAGCATCTGCGGCGGGTGGTTTATCTGGAGCATGTGGTTGTACGTGTCACAATCATACATCCTCACCGTGGAGATCTGTCAATCACACTGACATCACCCGCTGGAACCAGGTCTCAGCTTCTCACTAACAGGTACAAATATACTGAGACAGTTTTGATGGTCTGGAATTAAAATAATAATTGTATTTATTGAAAAGTACATGATTTACCCTTCAAAGCCTATTAAATACTAAATTTCTAAGGCCTCTAAATTAATATTGGATTTTTAAGTTGAATTTAAAAAATGTCTGTGGTCTGCTCATGGTTAATATGACTTTTTACGGTGAAATTGTTATGGATTTTTATAAAGTTAAAAATCTTGTTAAAATTAGTATCAAATATGATAGATCAAGCTTTTTAGGTATATTTATTTGTACATTTCGCAATCACAAAATCTAAACTTAAGAAAAACTACAGTGCTGTGAACTAAACATTAAAATTTAGTCTAATGTTGCTAAGACTTAGAGATTTATTGGGAGAGAGAGTGACCACTGAAATTTACACTATGCACATTTTGTCTGTTATCCTGTAAGATTTTTTTGATTAGCCGTACAAGAAATTCATATTTCTTGGCCATATAAATATAAGAAACTTCACCAGATGCACATTTTACAATGGATTATTTGGGATAACCTTCCATCAGTTATTCCTGTGCTATTTCTTTTCAGACCAAAAGACCACTCCAATGAGGGCTTCCTTAAGTGGGAATTCATGACGACTCACTGCTGGGGTGAAAGACCAGTAGGAGACTGGATCCTGGACATCAGAGACTCTCCATCTACATGGAGAAACAGTCGATTACAAGGTACCCACACTCTAAACCAAAAAGGTGCTGCTGTGGTTTATTAGCTTGAAAATAATAAAAGGGGAACAACTTTAAGTGCTATATTGAACCTACCTTATAAGGTGCAATACAGTACCTTTGTCAGGTGGTGCTTTAGAACCAGAAAATGAACCATATTCTCCTCTGTTTGATTTTAGTTGTGTTACCCCAAAAGAATCACTCAAAAAAACTTTTTTTTTTTTTTTTTGTGCATGCACCATCTAGTACTGACTCTATATTAATATGATATATGTGATTACCACATCCATGTAATATAATTTAATTGGTACTCCAGCTACAAAGTTACTTCAAAGTACTTAAATGTAACAACCATGGTATATTTACAAAGTCACATTGCCACGGATTGTACAGTAAAATATTTTCCCTTCTTTGTTGTTTAAATTAGGAAAACTGGTAGAATGGTCCCTGGTGCTTTATGGAACATTCACACATCCATACATTCGACATGAGCAGCCCCGCTCTGCCCAGCTGCTCTTTGAAGATGATATCACAGAGGAGTACAATGGTGATTTACATTTATTAGCCAAACAGATGTACATAATATAATTTAAATAAACATATATATATATATATATATATATAAAGTTTATTTATATATATATATAGATAGATAGATAGATAGATAGATAGATAGATAGATAGATAGATAGATAATATACAGTGTATGGTATGGATATTGTATGGTATGCAAAAACCATTTAAGCCACATTTCAAAGACTTTTTATTAATTGGGTTACAGTGATGGTTGGATTTTTAATGGATATGTAATGGCTAACATATGTAAGTCAATATTTTTCTGTAAAACATTACAATATTTTTTTTAAATAAACGGCAGCCTAATGCAATGACATTTAGCCTATACATTATATATATATATATTTATATATATATATAAAGTGGGCCTAACTTATTTTATTATGACAATTATTATTGTCAACGTGCATATAAAGCAATTATAAAAATATGCTAAAGTGTACTTCTTTGGTCACAAGGGCGCTTCTTGGGTATACCTTTTTAAATTTTCCCTCTCCTCGATATAAGGCTCCTGTGACCCAGAATGTAGTGAGGATGGTTGTGAAGGCCCTGGACTCCATCAGTGTGTTTCCTGCTTGCACTTTTTCGTTAAGTTCAAAAATAACACAAGGTAAGAAAATTTTACTTCTGTACTTTTTTTCTTTCAGTGTCTATCTCTCTCCTTCACAAGTTTTTTGATAATAATACGCCTGCACTTTTTTTTTAGAACCTGTGTGTCCGAGTGTCCGAACGGATACTGGGGGGATAAAAAAAGGTGCAAAAAGTGTTACTCCTCCTGCAAGTCATGTTTGGGAAGCCGCAGTGATCAGTGCACAGTCTGCAAATCTGGATATCATCTGAACGAGGAAAAAAACAACTGTGTGACCAGCTGTGACGATGGCTACTATCTTTACCACGGTAAGAGTGATGCTGGAAAAACAAGCCAGTTACTTTTTTACTCAAGGGGAAAACTTATAAAAAATAAAGGTCCTTAATTGACATCTGCGGTTAAATGTACAACCTTTAATATCCATGAACACTTTTTAGTTTACAGTCAATAATTATGAAACCCCAACCACAACACTCAATTGGCCCAAAGAGCATAGCTGTATTTTAAACTTCACTTTCAGTGTGGACATATCTTTGACTAATTTTGTGTTATTAATGTTTTTGCTATGCAGAGGAAAATGTGTGTAGAAAGTGTAATATTGAGAACTGTATGAAATGCACCTCGGCCTCCATTTGCACAGAGTGCTCTGATGGCACAAGGTAATAGATTCAAATAAAATATTTAAAATTTCATGACAAAATGTCTTTTAATTGTAATGAAGTATGACTGTCTCTTTCAGTCTGGTGGGGAACAGATGTCAGAAGAGTTGTGAGGTGGGCCGTTACTACAGTGAGCCGGAGGACTCATGTGAGCCCTGCCACCCTGCCTGTGCTACATGTGCTGGTACAATACACAACAATACTATACACCATCAATGTTATCCCACCAAGAGTATAAATGATAAGTAGTACATGCTGTGATGATGTTAATATCTAATGTCTAAACGCTGGAAACCCTATGCTTGTTATAATGTATCAAATACTGTTTTTTCAAACCATTGCACATATTTTTCAAGAGAAAATAATATTAAAGCTGCTGTTTATGAGCACTTTGTTTATTTCTAGCACACTAATTACCTTCTAAATCGTCATGGTGCCTATAGTCTACAGTCTCAGATCTGATAAAGGATCACTTGGGCCTGCAACTATTTATTTAGTTGAAATATCACATAGAACTATCAAGCACTATAAGTGTGTAATATACATATGGTCATTAAGATTTGGTTTAGTATTTTAATTAAATTCCCCATGAAATCATTTTGTGAATGTGACATTTTGTATTTTTAAGCTGAGTTTGCACTAGTGTAGCTATAATAGGGTCATGTTTTTTTATTGTTTTTTTTTACAGCTGCCGGTCTAGAGTCATGTAATCGCTGTGCTGAAGGCTACCTGATGGAGAACTGGAGATGTGTGTCCTCCTGCAGTCAAGGTTTCTACGCTGTACAACCCAACTCTGACAGCATAGATACTCAGAGCACCTGTAAAAAGTGTGTGCTACTACAACCTCTCATCCTTTCAGCATTTATCATAATTTCCTACATGTATTTTGATTCCTAATTGTGTGTATATATGTGCAGGTGTGATGCAAGCTGTTTGGCTTGTGTTGGACCAGGTAAAGAAAACTGCAGTGAGTGTGTAGATGGACACACACTTCTGGACGGTGTGTGTGTTCTTAGCCACAACTGTGTTGATGGTAAATTCTGTTTTTCTCCAACCGGAAAGCTAACAATTGAATATAAAGTAGAGTTTTTGTAACATTTCAGGGTAACACTTTATTTTAAGATGTAATTTACGTTCTGAAGTAATAATTATCATATTACTGTATAGTTAGGATAGTATAGTATAGGCTAGGATTAGGGTTTGGCTTATGATCACTTGCATGTAATTGTGCATAATTTATTGTTATTATAATAGTAATTACATGTGACAAGTGTAACAACGACACCTTAAAATAACACATTTCCCAGTAATAACCCAGTTAAGATATAACTGTAATTTATTTATGTTTATGTTAAAGGGGAATATCAGGATGAGAGTGGAGAGTGTCAGCCATGTGATGAGTCCTGTTATAAATGTAAAGGCCCAATGAGTGTGGACTGTCTCAGCTGCTCCGACACACAGTATGAAACAATTTCAACAATTATTTATTATATTATGCAGTATTTAAAAAAAAACATTTTTAATCATTATATTATATAGTTATTGATAACCAATAATTATCAATAATAGTTAATCACCAGATCACCATATTAGAAGGATTTTTAAAAGAATTTCTGAATCATGTGGCACTGGAGGACCTGATTTTTGTTTTAAATGACAATTATATATTTTTTCAGTAGTGAACAACTATAATACTAATGTTTAATTGTGTTTTTCCTCAAATAGAGACTACTTTCAAAAACAAAACAAAACAAAATTAATAATTTATTTATTTTTATTAATTATTTAATTGCATTTTATTGCACAGTTATTTGCCACTAATATGCATTTCTGCATCTGTCCTGTACTTGTAGTTGGCTGGATGAGGGCCGATGTGTGGTCAGCTGTTCAAATGGGAAGTACCAATCCAGTGGACAGTGTCACCTCTGTGACCACACTTGTGCTCAGTGTGTTGATGCTGGTCTTGCTAACTGTACCAGCTGTGATACAGGTCAGGATTCATTTCTCAATATGTCTAACTGGCTGCTGTCCCAATAGTAACTCAATTAAATTAGCATGTGCCATAATCCGGTTAATCTAATTTCTAAGAGCTCCGTCCAGTTATCAGAACGAAAAGCACCAAATAAATATGTGCTTCTTAATACAGTAGTCTTACATTAGCTGTTTAGTGGCAAGCAAATTAAATCAAAAAGATGAAAATAGTGTATTTAAAATGTTTAATCCAATGTTACTGTCTCAAAAAAAAAGACCTTAGCCTCTATTTTAATTACTTTTGGCTTGGATGATTTCTAATTTATTTTTTATTCCATAATTTAATTCCTGGCTTCAAGCCACCATAATGAAAAACTGAGTAACAACAACATATTGATTGTCGCACCATCTATAGTATCTCAGTGTCCCTATGTGCATGGTATGGTAATTTTGTGTGTATCCTGTTTTTTTTGTGTGTGCTGTAGACAAGTTTGGGGTGGACCGGTACCTCTACCGTGGGGAGTGTGTGGAAGTGTGTCCTCAGGCTTATTTTCACACAGCGCTAAAAGCATGTGAGCCATGTCCTTCACACTGCAAACTCTGTTCCTCAGCCACACACTGCATCAGGTGTGAGGACTCCTTCTACCTCAATGACGGAGTCTGTAATAAACTGGAGTGTGGTGAAGGTCTGACTTTGTCTTCCTGTGCAGTTTAACTGTCACTTGTTTTATTGCTTGTTTCAAAAAAGAGATATTTAGCACAACGTTTGTTATTAATAATTGTTGTTAATAATGTGTGTGTGTGTGTGTGTGTGTGTAGGGGAGGTAGAAGACCCAGAATATGATGACTGCATGTCATGTGAAGAGGGCTGTAATAAGTGTGTTCTTTGTAAGTTCAACATTCCATCTGTTCTGTGTTTTATCCAGGCAAATATACTATTGCTATTGCTCATACATGGGGTTATTTTTGTTTCTGAGAATATGGCTGATGTTTGTGTTTTTTGCCATTAAAAAGTTATTCTTTAAATAACTTTTAGAACCTCACCAATGGATGTAACAATATGTTTTGACTTCACATTTCACCATGAACTGTTCTTAGTTGACCAGACAGATATTTCCACATAATTTACAATTTCTTCTTGTTGCAGATAATCCAAAACACTGCCTTTCCTGCATTGTTGGATATTACAAGTAAGGAACAGTGAATGTAACAAAACTATCTGCTAAAGTGTATGTGTGAAAGACAGAATAATGGGTTTGTTTGTTTTTTAAAAAGCGAATTTATAGATGTGTGCTACACAGAGAAGTGACGGAAATGCTCTTTTTGCACAGGTTTGAAGAGGGCTGCTATAAGAACTGTCCTGCTAAGACATACCCAGTGGAGGAGACCATGAGCTGTGTGTCCTGTGAGCATGATTGTGTCAGCTGTGATGAAGATGAGTGCTACTGGTGTGAATCTGACCTCTTCCTGTCAGGTTGGCCATTTAAATTTATGCATTTGCACAAATGACTGACATAGCATTCATGGTATACATTTTATCAGTTCATGCATTCCATGGGAAATCCATGGCCTTGGCTTAGCTAGCGCTATGCTTCACCAATGGTTTTCTAATGGGTGGCCAGTGTCCCACTACACTTCATTGGTCTTTATTATCATCAATGGTTCCATGTAGAACATTGTACATCCATGTCAAATGCTAAAAAGGTTCTTTATAGTGTAAAAGGTTCTTTAGATTTGTTAATGTTCTTCAAAATAGTTCATTTAAGAACTGTTCACTGAAAGGTTCTTGCAGTGATGCTATAGAAACACCCAATTGGAAATGTGGTTCATTTCATCTTAAATGATTTAGATTTAGCTATATTGACGAATGTTAAAAAAAACAGACTAAACATTAATTAAACATTTAGGGCCTACTTTGTGTAAATACACACAAGTATACATAAGTGTATACTTAATGTAAAGTTTTTGGACACTCAACTTCATGTTTTTCACAAATAAATGTATAAATGTGTTTTTTAGATATATATATATATATATATATATATATATATATATATATAACATGCAATTACCTGAACTTTACAATTCCTATTTGACTCTCTAAAGTACTATAAATTATTAAAGTAATTTTAATTGAATTAAATTAATTATATTTACTTATTATTTACATATTATTTACATACAATAATACAATTTGCAATTTAGTACACTTAAAATATAATAACTTTAAGGCCCGGTTTCACAAACAGGGTTTAGCTTAAGCCAGGACTAGGCATGAGTTTAATTAAGATATTCAAGCAACTTTTACAAAAATACCTTATAAGAAAATATTGCAGGTGGGCATCTTAACTCAGAACAATGACACTGACATGTTTTAAGATATGTCAGAGCAAGATATTTTCATCTGAAACAGCTCAAACATGCACTTTAGTCTGAGACTAGATTAAGCCTTGTCTGTGAAACTGGGGGTTTATCTGGGTAAAGATATATATATACATTATTTATTTCTACTGTTATTACATCAATATTATAAATGAAATGTACAATTCTTATAGTGACCGTTCTGACAATAACGGAGTTTCAGGAGGAGCGTGACTGAATTAATCACAGCTGCTTCGCATCTCCTAATCAAGTTC
>JAUCMU010000097.1:21667010-21707125 GCA_032275025.1 Enteromius treurensis | reverse complement strand
CAGCCTTGATGAGCAGAAGAAACATCTTTAAAAACCATTAAATATCTTACTGTTCTAAAACTTTTGAACGGTAGTGTATATATATATATAAATAAAAGAAAATCACTTTTATTTATTGATTGCTAGTTGCAATCAAGTAAACCATCCAGAAGAGGGCATCAAAGACCAGTAGATTTTTTTCTTCTTACTTCCCATGTATTCATGCCCTTTGGCTACATAACTTCCCTGTCTTCTAAAAAGGAAAGCTTTGCTAAACTAATCAACTCAAATAAGATTACAGTGAACTTCCTTCCAGTGGCAGTCAGAAGAGGACTTCCTCAATGAGCTACTTCTGCCAGATCTATAAAACACCCCTAAAACAGTAGCTGATATTTATCTACTTTTACAGGCTATTTTGTATAAACCACTAAGACTTCCTTTTGTATTGACATGATTTTCACAATAATAAACCGTTTTCCACACCGAATTCTTATATCTTCATTAAAAATCAAATTTTAAAATACTCACAATATGAATACAACCAACCTAAAACAATAAAATAAAAAAAAAAATAAAAAAAAGCAACAAAACATTGTCTTTGATTCACACATTACCATCTGCTCCAAGGTCAAAAGTCCTTGATTAGTACACTCGCGATAAAGCTCTTTGGCAGCTCACATGCTGAAACAGCGCCACAAAGGTTTTTCTGAGGTGATGTTGACGTTGAAAACAGCATCTAAAGCTCCTTAACAGCTAATCTGCTGAAGGAACTCTAAACGGCATGCCAGAGACGCAAAGAAATGCTCACATGAACCTGTAAAGACATCTACGCAAACCTTCACGTACAGTCCAGTGTTAAAATGATTTCAAAAACACTTTATTCATTATATTTATTGCTGCAAAAATATACATTATTTTACAAACACACACACACACAGAATTAACTTTCTTTTTAAGTTATTTTAAATTAAAATTTTATTATTAATTATTTTAAATTAAATTCATAAAAAGACTAAAAATCAGGTTTTCTTAATGTCAGCATGTTTAGTTTCCACTACCAGGAGATGAAACGGTAAGACCACTTAAGAAAGAAAAGGTAAAGACATTAAATGTAAGGAAGTGGCGTTAGTTTGTCTCAGTACGGTTTCTGCTGTACCTTTGTAAACCCTTTGCTCACCAGAGTACTTTCACACCGCTTTACCACCTCCACAACAGAAAAAAGTGTGACTTTTGGCGTGCTTTACAAGAAACGGCTGAAGTGAAAGCTTTTTTCAAGGAATAGTTTACCCAAAAATAATAATTCGGTCATCATTTACTTACCCTCAAGTAGTTCCATGTTCTGCTGAACACAAAGGAAGATATTTTGAAAAACATCTGCAACCAGACTGTTTTGGGTCACCATAGTAGGAAAAAAAAATACTCTGGAAGTCAATGGTGACCCAAAACAGTCTGGTTATAAACCTTCTTCCTTTGTGTTCAGCAGAACAAAGAAATTCCTACAGATTTGGAGCTACTCGAGGGTGAGTAAATAATGACAGATTTTTTTCATTTTTTTTTTCATTTAATCATCCTCCAAGCTCTTAAAAGCAGGCTAAACTGACAGGCCAAACAGTAGTTAGCACACAAAACAGCTCACATTTCCACGTATTAGGCGAACACGTTCTAGCTTGTCTCAGTTATCGTAACTTTACAAGAAGTCAGTGGGCGTTTTGAGAACACTTTTTTAAGTAGTTAGGCCACACTTCATCTCTGCAGTGCTTTGCCCTCGGAGGATTTCCACTCCGCCTGGCCGGGAGTCAAATAAGGCCGGCTGACCGTAGAAAGTCTTAGTTGTCCTTTTGCTCTCCGTCTTGGTCATCCTGGCTGCCACACTGACCTCCATTTTTTCTGAACACATCCTGTTTTTCATGGACAGGAGCTGGATGTCTGAATGCACATTGGCGACTGTGTGGCGTCGGACACCACCGGTCCTTTCCAAATAGGCTTCACCCTCGTGTTCAATTAGAGGTGCCAGGAAAGAGTCGTGGGCAAAATGTGTCACCATAATCTCAGGTTGACTGAGGTGTGGAGTGGCAACCAACCTCAGGCCTTCCAGATGATCCTCTGTGGGGGCAGCAGTTATGACGCCGGTTAGACTTAACATGCATAAGTTAGGTTACAGTCAATGACATATGAATATTTTTTGGCTTAACATGGCTTTGATAAACTTTTATACTTTTTTCAAGAAACGCTTATATTTATTGACTCTAAAAATGTCATGTGGCATAATCATAAAATAACGTACTTTTCATTATTTATTTACCAGTCAGCATTCCACTAATGCTCATGGTACACTTGTTTTTTTTGTTTTTTTTCAAAATACACAGAAGTTTTTAAAAAATCACGGATTATCAATTAATAAATTTCATTAGGTTTTCTGGGAGTTGCACAACTTTACATAAAAAAACATGATCTAATTCTCATAAAAGGGACAAATTATATGGTATTTTATTAGACTTTTTGATTTTAAGCTTTTTCTGCATTTTGGTTACACCATATGACAAATATAAATTTGTTTATTATTATTATTATTATTAAGATTTTTCAAGGTACAAAGACTTCTTTTTGCAAATATTATTAAATTATAATCGTAGTATACTTCTAACGTTTTTTTCTGCATATTGGTTACACCATAATTTAAAAAAAATATTATTAATAATATATTTTCAAGCTACAAAGACATTTTTACAAATATTATGAATTATAAAATTAATGGGGAGTTGAACCACATGATAAATTTCTGGATAATTTAAATGACTTCTTGATCTTAAGAATATTTTGCATGTGGGATATGCAACATCATTTTAATTTAGTGGACAATTTTTTTTAAAAATTATTAATAATTAATACAATTAATATATTTTTTAAAGTTGCAAATATATTATTAAAATATCATAAATTACTAATTAATAAATACCATTGATTTTTTCCTTGTTGGTTACACCATATGATTTTAATTTGCGAATGAATGTTTTTTTATTTAATTTAATATAATTATAATTTATAATTATTTAATAAAAAAATCTATTTTAACAATATAAAAATTTATACGGTTAAGACAAGCTACTAAATAAATTATTCTGTTACTGAGGCTTTTGTCTTCATGATATTCCTTTTCTTTATGATAATGCCATGACAGTAATGCCAACCTGACAAATTTTACATAAGTCCCCACTTAAATATCATAATAAAGGTTTAATTCAGGAAGTCAAATTATGATGATCATAGGTGTATTGAATTCAATTGTTAATGCTTTTTCACACACATTAATTGACCCAGAATTACCCCCCCCACCCCACCCCTCAAAACAAACAAAGCAAAAGCACCTGAAGAGGAATCACTAGGGTTCATGTAGAGGTAGTTACTCAGATAGGGAGATATGACCATGTCCACTAGTCTCTCAAGCCGGTAATATTCTTGCGTAGGTCCATTAGGCTCATGAATGCCCTGCCCCCAAAAAAAGAACATCATGAAAATAAGGATCTAAAACAAAGAGCTGACAATCACTGCTGGTAGATGAACAGTTAAATATCTGGGTTCAATCCCGAAGCAGCTGACAAGTGGGAGTAAATGAGGAACGGATGACGCATCGGTGTGCTTCATCACCATTATGCCCTTAAGCATGACACTGTATCCCTGCGGTACCTCAGCCTTGTTCTGAAACAAAGCCGACAAATTTCTTTTGTATGGAGGAGCCGTATTTGAAAAATGAACGCTGGGTCAAGGTGCTTCAAATCTCATCTGAGATTACAGCAGCACAAAGCAGATCCGTATATGTTCCCACACCAGCACGCAGGGAACGCTCTCCCGATGTTCATTTATCTTTCCATCTCTGCTTCATATTCTCAGCTGTGTATTAATAACATTTTGTGTATGTTTGTTTTGGTTGCTGATTGTTATTAAAATAGACAACGTGTTATTTAAGTATTATTTATATTGTATTTAATTGTACTTTTTTTATTTGAACATAGCTTTTTTTTTATTATTTCAGATTTCATTTAAATGTTTAGTTTGTGCTTGTATTTAGCTTTAATTTATATACTGTTAATCAATCAGTATATTGTATATCAATAAGTTTCCGTGTTTTATAAGTTTAATTTTTCATCTAATATTTATTGCAGTTTTTATTGTATTATTATTATATATATTTCTTTTATTTTTATTAAATGACAAGATTATAGATTTGAAGGTAAAATTAGAGGCCTACCCAATGAAAAATAAATATACTTAAATGTATTTGAAATGCATTTATTTCATGCTCAGTATACTACAAATACATTTTCATATTTATGTACTTAATAAAATGCCATGCAATTGTACTTTTAGCATACTAAACTGGTATACGTACAGTCTGCTAAATTGGAACAACTAACTTTGTACTTAATGCACTTTAACTCAGCGGAAGTAAAGCTGACATCCAGTTAAAGACATAGGCTCTACAAAGTATATGTATAGTACATCTATAGTCAGGGGCGTTACTAAGGATTTTGGGCCCCATAAAAAGAATCTTGACGGGGCCCCCAACACAGAGACAATTTTATTGGGGGCTTCTCTGGGCCCCCTCTCAGTCATGGGCCCCGAGAATCGTCATCGTTTACCCTGCCTTTACAGCGCCCCAGTCTATAGTATTTGATTGTGCTAAACTCGAGTATACTTTAGGAACACTTTAAATCTTTTGCATTTAAAGGGCAATATTATCACACTCCTCATTAAAAGTTACATTAACACACATTTTAGGCTTATTAATAAGAAATATCAATAACAAGTAATACTCCGAATAAAGTTTAATTAAAAGTTATCTGTCAAAAAATTACTACATTTTTAGAATTATTAAGGTCAATTATTTATATACGCTGTATATGTTTTAACTATGTTACTGATGATTTAAACACTTTTAGAGCTCAAATAATGCATATTCTAAGACAAGTATTAATATTATTTATAATATTAATGCTTTTATAAAATTTTCACTTCACATTTGTGACCCTAGACCACAAAACCAGTCACAAGGGTCAATTTTTAAAAACTGAGATTCATACATCTCATATATACAGCTGAATAAATAAACTTTCCATTTATGCATGGTTTGTAAGGATAGGACAAAACAAAACAGAAATAAAATATGAACAAAACTGCCTTTAAAGTTGCAAAGTTTCAATATATTTACGGTAGGCCATGTACAAAATATCTTCATGAAACATGATCTTTCTTTAATTTCCTTAATGATTTCTGGCATAAAACGAAAAAATGCTAATAATTTGACCCATACAATGTATTTTTGGCTATTGCTACAAAATATAACCCAGCCACTTGAGACGTTTTTTTATTTTTTTACACCACACTGACTATGTCTCAGTTTTGGCGTTGTTTCCACAACAAACTATTTTTTCACCTAAACACTGCACTTGGTTACCAAGGAGAAAAGACAACAATGTGAGTAAAGGGGTGTAAGATGACATATGTTCTGCTGTGCATCCTCTCTGTTTAGTCTGCCAAATCCATTTTGATCATCTAAGACAACAAAATTCTAGTCCTAAAGCTATCAGGACCAAACACTTAGAAGAATGTTTAAAATGCAATTTCCATGTAGTGGAAATGTTCCCGATGCATCATAAAATCTGACATTATTAGTGCACAAATGACCTAGTGAGAGCTCACCTGCAGGATGAGCAGCATCTGTGAGATTGAAGGAGGAAATGAGGAGCCCTGAAACATGTTCTCCACAGGAAGCTTCAACAGAACCATGTTCCTGAAGCCTAGAAGAGCCATTTGCCTCACAGTCAACTCCTGACCCTAAACCCAGTCAAAAAAAACGACCAGTGTCGGTAACTTGACGCCAACCCACTACTTTGAACGGTAGGTGAGATCATTTTAATACCTGCACGGGGTAGAAAATAGCTTGAAGAGTTGGCAGGATGTCTGTGAAAAACCTCACCCACATCTCAGAAAGCGCTTGGAGTAGAGTCTCATCTGGGCATGAGAAATGAGACAAGAATGCAAGGAGCGACTGAATTACACATCTGTATGAAACCTTATTAGAGCTCACACAGGCCATCAAATGCACCAATAAGATCTATATAACGGCTTCAGAACTCACCATCATGAAGCTGAATCTTCTCCAAAATATATGCCAGACCCTTATTCAGGAGCTGATCCTGGATAAAATGAGTCACTTTAGGGAATATTCCAGATTCATTACAGGTTAAGCTCATTTGACAGCATTCGTGGCGTGAGGCTGATTAGCACACACTCAAAAACCTTTCAACGGAAGTGCATAGGGTCAGTTTGTAAATGCTGAAGTTTTTATCGTTTCAATAGTACAGCCTCGAGATGTAAACAATTTGAGAATTAAAAATGCGTGCGAAATAAGATAAAACCCTGAAACGACTGTAAAATAAAGATTTAAAAACCTCTACATATCTACTTACACTTAACGCATTACAATTAGCTTCATCATAACCCTGATTTTTGGTTTAGAATGAAACTACTTAAAAAAAAAAATGTATTTAAAATGCTGTATTTATGTTAGCTGGAATAGTGGATTTTAGCTCATTAGGATTTTATATTTATCTAGTATGAAATTTAATATCAAATTCAACTTTTTTTTAAAAAGGTCAATATGTCTTAAGAGCTGAAAAAACATTACCTGAAAGTATTCTGTGATAAATGATCCCAGCTCGGTCCTTAAAAGCCACCTGAAAAACAGGTAAACTGCTTATTTAAAATGGAAAAGAAATCCCATTGCCTGCTTTTAAAAAACTCACCAGCACAAAGCTATGTTGCTGTGAGTGGTTGCCATTTGCTTGCTATGTGGCTGTCAGTGTATTCTGGGTCACTGCCCACTGGCATGAGTCAAAAATGTCTAATCTTGACTTGAAATCATTGTGAAGGAAGTGAATTGAGTACATGGCCTTTCATACCTTATGCTTTCGTTCAGGGTGTAGAGCTCATTGGCCTGCAGCCCCCCACCTTGGAAGACTTTAATTACAGCCGTTTGAACACTGAAAAACAGAAAAGGCTCATTTTGAGGAATCAGGAAACTAAGCCTCATTCAAGTGACCTGACCGCTGATTTGCAAGCTATGAAAATTGTATGCAAAACATCCCTTTATATGCATAAAGTCTTTGTGCAAACATTTCAAAATCCAGCAAAGCCACCTGTGTCAGGGAAATTCTGTGTTTTAGTGTCTAGTGTCAGCGGTTTTGTCTGGCTGCCAGTAACTTTCTCTGCTCGCCGTCCAACTGACCACTTCTGACTAACATCCTGCTCTACACTTCCTGAGAATTGGACAGAAGAAGTCCCGTTTCCATAAGGAAGTGGTAAAGGCAAAGGCTGCTGTCTGCTTCCTACTCCACCGCCTTGAAAATGTGTGTCTCTAAGGGTTTTTTCCCTAAAGACTAAATATGGCATGCAAAGTGTGAAATCATATATGAAAATGCAAGGTTTCACATGAGTCAGAGGTACAGTGATCGTAAACACCAACCTTCTCGACTCACGTTTAAAGTTCACGGCTTTCTAGACGCAAATAAAAAAAAAAAGTCATTATTTGCATTATTTTTATTATATTTTATGTATTTCTACAGTGACTTCTACAGTTACCTCTACGTATGAGAATGTTTTTAATTGCTGAAATAAAATGAAAATGAAAAGCAACATTTTATTTAAAAATAAAGGTCTCATTAAACAATTAAAAAAGGAAGTGAAAAGAAAGAAAGAAAAAAATCTAATAACACTTATGAATTAATAATACTTGATATTTGTCTAATAACTAATTTGACTTTAATAACCAAAATAAAACAGATTACATTTAAGTGGTTAAACTAAAAATTTTTTTTTAATGAATTTATTATTTATCGGTCTAAAAAAAATCTTTTGACAAATTATATATTTAAAGAAAATGGTGTACATTTACTTGTATTAAAGAAGTAACAAAAATACCAAATACCCTTTTAAGTTTTTCAAACTTGCATAAAATTGCCATGCATGTTTTTAAGAGCAGCTTATCTAAGATCAGCTTCAGGATGTAAAATGTCATGTGGTGCGACTCCCCCAAAAATGTAATAATATTAACAAATTAATAATTCATAATGAACGCAAAAATAAAATTGACTATGGAAAGTGTGTTTAAAAATATTTTTGATGTTAATGATTAAATAACAACAGCCTTGTCATCTTTGAATGAACTTTACTTTAAAAAAAAAACCCTCTCGGTTGTGGTTATAAAAACCCCTTAAATCTCATGGCAATTAATGAAACAATGTCTTTTCTCTCTCTCATCCTTAGGAAAGGGAACCACTCACCTGTTCCAAACACTGGCATTGGACAGCTGCAGTGCAGGCGAGCTGGCATGAAAACGGGCGAGATCGGACAGCACAGGCGAGCTCATGAAACGGGGCCTGGGCTTTCGGAAAGACCCCATGGTTTAGTTGAGTTGAGAACAGGCACGTGCTAGAACAAATGTGAGAGATCACAAGTCACGTTACAGGCAAAACTTACCACAAGGTGCAACGAAAGAGTGACGCAAAGCAACATGCGCGAAGCAACCGCACAGGCAGTTGTTTACATGGTTCAGATGCGGTGACTCATTTATATCGATGCCTGTGTCATAATGAAAGCCACACAGAACATCTACGACACAAACAAGTATACTTCCTTTGATGTGCAGCCTGACATGAGACTTCCTGGTGAACCCATGGCTGCGCTTCGCTCGCGCACAGACGTATCTGATAATCGCGAAAACGGCAGTTAGGATGCAGTTAACCAGATGCCTGTATCAGATGCTGACACGTTCAAACAACGCTCATCTTGGTTTCCTATGCACAAATGCTTCCCAGAATTCTGACTCAAGCTGTCTCGCTGACAAGCTGCACCCTTGACGACATCACAACTTGATCCCACACACATCTGATACCAACTGTAAACTTACATATTTATCCCATCTGCCTAATAATAGGTTCGGCCTGTTCCCACACTGACAAAAACACTGCAGCAACGACAACTATGCCGCCATGAGAGGGCAAACAATGTCTCCAATTATAGGCTGCCTCTGTAAAGCCTGTGATGGGTTAAATTGGTATTTCATCCACCCAGCAAGAAAATGGCAACATCAGATGGCGCACCACTTGCTGCAAGAAAATGAGCTCATTCGCAGTCTAACATTCATGAATGAAAATTTTATGCATCCATACTCACCATCTGCTAATTATGAGGCCAAAAACAAGTCAGACTCCCACTGCAGTTGATTCACTCTATGCATAATTTGCATGAATTGAGCTTATGGGGCGCCTCTGGTCATAAATCACACTAAGTAAGACATCACGTTTCGGCCCGGCTCCTTAAGTATAATCTCATTCTTTCAGTTCTGGTATATTACTTTATTCACCAAGCGCTTTGGTAAATTAGGGCTTGGGTTGAATGGTGAACAACTAATAACAGACATGAGCAAGTACTCAGGCCAGTTAGGTAATGCAATTAAGGCAGCAGCATCTCAAAGCATGACCGGAGGAGGGTAAACAGCCTCATTTATCATCCGTGTTCAACTGCTGACCTGGCTCAAGCACATTAAGTGGACTCTCAAAGTCGACGTCAACTTTTGGAAAAGCCGGTTACTATAAATGCACCAGTATTAAAGAGCTGGAGCATTTAAAGCATGTGTATTCTAACACGGTTTTTGTTCTTGATATCAACGGGCCTTTAATGCCTCGTTTTCAAACCAATTATGATAAATGTAAAGCATTCACTGCTAATTCTATGAGAGCAGTTAAAGGGGTCATATGATGCGATTTCAGGGTTATTCTTTCTCTTTTGTGTTACAAGCTGAAGCTGCGAAGTCTCAAAAGGAGATGTTCTTGATACAAGTTAAGACTTGTCCACACCCCCCTAAAACGGCTCATTTAAAAACGGCCCCACTTTTCTACGTCACAGAGTGGGTTTATTTTCAAACACTACCCAAATATTTACACAAAGAAAGAAGGCGAAGCTACTATTCTCGTTGTAGTGAAACTAGTTTCTTTGTGCTCCAAAAGAGGACATGACTAGAAATCAGTCATCAAGTTGCATTCACAACACTGTTCCAGATCCGCTCAACACAAATATTAGAGTGCGTTCAGCGCATGTACGGAGGACAGACTCCATGAACCTGGAGAGCAGCCTATGCTGGTGTGCACAGAGACTAGAGCGGCACAATTCTGGATAAAACGAGAATCACGATTTTTTGCTTAATATAAAGATCACGATTCTCTCGTGGTTCTGGAGAACCTTTTTTTATTTTAAAGATTTACCCCTAAATATTTGGTTATCAAACAGCAGTAAGTAATAAATAATACTCTTTGCTTTAAATTTAAAGAATTTTAATAAAAATAATGTTATAATGTTATATGGAAAAAATCACCATTAAACATTAAGAAATTTAAAATAAATTATATGTATATATATATAATTTATTTTATATTTTATAGATGTGCCTATTGTATTGTTTGTTTAGTAATTATCGATGTGAATCGATTTAGAAGACAAATTACATAGCTAATGCATTAGAATATTTTTCCTGAGCCCAGAAGCCTATTTGAACCCCCGAACTGATTTATTAATTTTACAGAATGATACACAAAAGATTAAAAAAGGTAATTTAGCCTATTCAATCTAGCCTATTGTAGTACAAGCTGTGATTCAGCTGCTCTTGCTTCTTGCTTCCATCCGTGAGACGAAACGTGAAGTATACCCGGGCTGATGCGTGCAGTGTGAAACAAGCACATCTGGCCGCTGCCTGCGCAAAACCGCATGCGACGTGCTTTGGAGGAGGAGGAGGACGTGACATGTGGCCAGGTATGGTTTCCCATACTAGGAATTAATTTGTGCTCTGCGTTTAACCCATCCAAGTTCACACACACAGCAGTGAGAAGTGAACAACCACGCACACACACACCGTGAACACACACCCGGAGCAGTGGGCAGCCATTGCTGCGGCGCCCAGGGAGCAGTTGGGGGAACAGTGCCTTGCTCGAAGGTATTGAAGGTGGAGAGAGCTCTGGTTATTCATTGCCCCCACCTACAACTCCAGCCGGACCTGGGACTCGAACCCGCGACCTTTGGATTACAAGTCCAACTCCCTTTCCATTAGGCCACGACTGGATTAAGATCGTGTGGGGGGGTCGAATCGATATCGCAATCTTTTAACGATTAATTGTGCAGCTCTAACAGAGACTATAAAGTGAAGCAATTCTTCCTCTGCAAGGACAGTCTGGCACTTCTGACTCACCACCTTTTAAGTTTTTTATTATAAGAATTTGCTACTTACTATTAAAACGCGAGTTTTGAGCAGCGAAGGGTTACGTTAGTTCTTGTTGTTTGTTGTTTCTCCGATCACAAATGCAGACATGGTGTTATGTTTACTGCAATGTGACATGTAAAAAAAGACATCACTAAGTTATGATAATCAGTATCACTGTCCCCACTGGATGCAAAAAAATGCCTTGTTTGTGATGTGTTTTATTGTTTTGTTGTCATAGTGCCATGGCACTGCATCACATTATAGTAGGGGTGTAACATTTCCGTCACAGCACAGGCGAGCTCATGAAATGGGGCCTGGGCTTTCGGAATGACCTCATGGTTTAGTTGAGATGAGGACAGTCACGCGCTAGAACAAATGTGAGAGATCACAAGTCACGTTACAGGCAAAACTTACCACAAGGTGCAACGAAAGAGTGACGCAAAGAATGCGCAAAGCAACCGCAAAAGCAGTTGTTTACATGGTTCAGCTGCGGTGACTCTTATATATTGATGTATCGTGTCATAATGAAAGCCACACAGAATGTCTATGATACAAACAAGCATACTTCCTTTTATGTGCAGCTGAACATGAGATAATCAGTAATTATGTCCCCACTGGATGCAACAAATGGCTCTTTCCTAATGTGTTTTATTGTATTGGTGTCATAGCATCATGTTATAGTAAGGGCCGTAACATTTCCGTCACACACATGAGGTATTCAGCCAAACACAATGCACTGGATAGCTGGCCAATCAGAGTACACCTCGCTTTTTTAGAACAGTGAGCTTTGTACAAATCGACCCGCTTCAGAAGGCGAGGCTTAGAGGAGAAACAATAATTTACAGTTATTGTACAGTATGTGGAATACAATGCGTGCAGCTTAAACTGCATAAACACATTGCATTACACCAAATACATGAAATAATCTAACATTATATGACCCCTTTAGGTCCAGAATAATGTGACAGATACAGGTTGCCAGATTGAAAAAAAGACAGAATGAAAAAGGGAAAGGCGATGAGAGAGTTGATGTCTATTGTTTTAATATGCCTCTTTTAATATGAATGCTGAAGCTAGAATCTTCCGTCTGACCGTGTCTGTTTGCTGGCTTTCATGGCTGCAATAGGCTGTATTTTCCTTGAACTGGCAACCTGGGCTCAAATACTTTTGGGTAAACTGGCAGTGGGCAGAATCCCAGACCAAAACAAAACATTCTGACACGGACTGCACGTTTCAAAGTGGAATAACTAGCTGTGATTGCTTTACTTAGAAACGAGTACGTGAACTCAGCATGTTTCCTAAATATCTGCAATCATATTATGGTATTTTATGCTTCAGTACAGTCAGTTCTTTCCAATTCATTTAAAGGAATAATTTACCTAAAAGTGAAAATGACTATATTTAGTCGCCCTCATGCCATTCCAGACCTGCATGACTTCTTTTTTTCCTGTAGAACGTAGACATTTTTGCAGATACGCTGAAGGTATTTGGCATCCACAACCAAACTGGACCCCACTGACTTTCACTGAATAGACATTTTTATAACAATCTTCTTTCGTGCTCCACAGAACAGCGTGAGGGTCAGTAAATAGTTTTCAATTGGTGTGAACTACCCAGTATTTTTTTTTTAGCATGAAGCAAAAAGTGGCCCTGTCTTGTCAGTCAGCTGATTTTCATCAAAGCTTGTGATTGGCTGCGTCGGATCGGGTTTGTCTTTTGAACAGCAACCTGCATAACGATTTCTTCTAGTGCTTATGTACCTATTCAAAAGTTTAAAGTAAAAAAGCATATTATAGTTGCAGTCACTTAAGTTTTTTTTTTGTGTAATGTTAGAAAGCTAATCAGCTCAGGGCTCGACAAGTGCCCGATATCCAGTGTGAAAGCCACTCGGGACAGTGGACGGATTTGGCTAGTTTATGTAAACTTTTGATTTGTTTAGCAGCTAACATTAGACAGCCTGATACGTACACCCAAAGTGTGCGCACTAATAGCACAAACAGCACAAACAGCACCAAATTACTGAAATACGTTATCTTTTGTGCTACTTCTGTAAAGACACACGAGGCTTATGTTTAGACTCAGTTGGTTATGTCTAAAATCAAAGTAAACAGCGGAGAGAAAACAGATACCTGCCTGTATATTAAAAGCCTAAATATTTTGCCGACAGTTATTAAAAGTATAGTTGATGCTAAAATGTAATTTCTGTCATTATTTACTGTATTAATTTCTTTATTTATAAAAATAACATTTTTTAAAAATGCAAAAATGCAATGGACCAGCAACTCTTTGGTTTTCCACATTCTTCAAAACAGCATTTATTTTCAGCAGAAAAAAGAAAATAATTTAGGTTTAAAACAACTTTTGAGTGAGTAAATGGTACAAACGCTATTTTTATTTTGGGGTGAAACACTCCTTTAATGTTCACTCACTCTTAAGTGGAAAAAATTTATACAGTTGCATAGGAATAATAGGAATAGGAATAGGAATAAATATGTAGAGCAGGGATTCTCAAATCTTACCCTGGAGGTTAAACGCACTGCAGAGTTCAAGCCTGATATAACTCACCTACCTGTGTTTTCTAATGAGCCTTGAGACACTATTAGCAGGCTCAGGTGTGTTTGGTTAGGGTTAGATCCAAACACTGCATTGCATCGGACCACCAGGGTGAGAGTTGAGAAACCCTGATGTAGAGCGTTTTATTTTTATTTGTTCATTCAATTTCTTGAACGCTCCTGCTAAGTTTATATATTGTATCTGAAAATAAAGCACAGTTTCTTTTATTTGTAAAGCCTATCTTTATTTTTTAAAACAAAGATAAAATAAAGACAAATATTTTGTTACCTGTTAGGATTGGGCTTTATAATAGGGAAACCAGTTTGGCTGTAAAGCTCAAACAACTTCCCAGAGTATCAGTGATGGGGATCAAGATCCTCATTACCAGAACCACAGTCACCGAACACTTTTCCCTCCCAGTAGGACCTGACAGTAGGCTGCTGATTTCATGCCGCAGTTGTATTGAATATTAACATTTGGATTAATGATTAGAAAGCTACTGTTTGCATGTCTTGATGACAAAGATTTGCTTTCTCTATTTGTTTCTTTCCAGGCATTTTCAAGTGTATAGCAGATGATTTTGTCCAGCCAAAGAATTATTCTGTTCCCCTAGGTCCAGACAGTATGCTTTGCTTCATTCCATGTTTAATCATGTAATGACATCTTAATCAATCAAAATAAGTTACAGTGAAAACAACAACAATGAACAATAATAAAGAGTCTGAATATTTCCAACCAGTATCTAGATATCTTTTCTTGGCTGGCATGTTTCAGCCTTTAAGTCCAGTAGTTGGTGTTGTTTAATAAACTCCATAGCATGTGTAAAATATGCTAATACCATAGCAATTCATTGGTTACACTTTCTATGAAGCCTGTATTTATAAAGGGTATTCCTAAGGCATTACAATGAAAGCATAATGCATTATAAATAACGTCATGTCATGAATATTCATAAGAGCAGTTTTAATGTGTTATAATATTCACTTATTTGTGGTTATAGCTTTTAAGAGTTTTTGGTCATTTATAACACACAATGAAAATGATTACAATGGATTATATAGTAAAATATATATAATACATAATGCAAAGTTATAATGCATATAAAGTCTCATATCTTTCCATTTTACTGATGTTACTTTACTTAAAGCGGACAAATGCCACTTATAAGTAATAATAATAACAATAAAAACATTTTTCAAACAGCTATAAGATCAGATGCATGTGTAATATGACACATTTGCTTTGAATGTTGTCCTGTTGATAAGTAATTCTGCAACTACAGGCCAATTTTCAGAATGAGCCAGCTCACATTAGCCTCACAGGAAAAAGTCAAATAACACTCAGCACCTAACAGCTCACAAGATGTTGTAAGGTACTGTGCAGATCTTAAATAAACACTGTTAAAACCTGATAAAGTCCATTATAATTTAACATGGTGTTCATTGTGTCTTATAAATAATCATACTCTAAGGTTATAATCACACATACATCAATATTATAATGTCTTATAATTGTTTTTCTGATTATTCATGATATATTCTGACACATTATAAGTTTTTTTTATTTTATACATAGGTCATTATAATGCCTTTAGAATACCCTTATAATGTATTATAAATACAGGCTTCATAGAAAGTGTTACAATCACCCCATTTAGCAATACTCCCGTGTCTGAGGATAGTTACTTGTGCTTAACTTTTGTGTTGTCTGCTTACCGATCATTCTCTAACTCCATATTCAGTGTGTCATTCTGCAAGTGCATTGAGCATAATACTTCTGTAAAGTTTGGCCCCTGCCTTTAAAAAAATCCTAGATCTTACCACTGCTTTTTCCAAAAGAACCTAGCAATCCCTCAAAAGTTGTCTAGCTCACAATGTTTGAGGCAAAGAATAAACCACATCTGTTAAGTTATCTACTATGTTAGGGAATCTCTTACAGCAACTAGGTTAAATTAAAATATATTAAAAAGCGAGCTTTTCTCTGCAGCATAACTTAATAACATTACACTGAGAACAGTAACTAACATTACTACATTACATTAAGTAGGAAAGTTAAAGTAGTTCAAATGTCGTTTCATTTGGAGTATCTTCACTGACCTCCAGGTTCTACAAGTCCAGCGGCTACTGAGTAAATGTTTCACTTACCAGCTTGCTCTTCTCAGTCCTAACTGAGAGTCAGTTCAGCCACATTGTCCGTGGCCGTTCTCACGCATTTAAACGCTCAATGCAACTCCGACGAACGCTACTGTAATAACCCATAGGCCACCTTTAAAAATAAAACTTCAGCCCTTAAGCCCTGTTTATCAACTAAGTATTCATCGGGTGAGTCAAGAAAGCAAGATGCTCTGCTGTGAAGCGCCCGCTGTGGGCGGTCCATGGGAGGAGTTGGCTGTAACTCTTTCACACATGCAACAAGTGTGTTGGAGAGTGTCCGAGTCATTCCCGCGAATCGGCTCGCTCGAACAGCTCGGTTCAAAAAAATACTACAGTGATTCTTTTCATGACGTTATTGCGCGGTCACGTGCAGCGCATACTGCTGTTAATTACATCTATAAACAAAATATAGTCCAAATATAACGTATTTGCCTTACATTTAAGACTTTATCTCAAGAAAATGTGCATTTATAAAACTTTTATACGAATATTTATAGCGTTAAAACATTACTTTTAGGCTATTTAATTAATTTGCTTCATTTTCTCATCTTAGCGTCACTCCTTCTAGATCAAACGAATCTGACAAATAGACTTAACGAATCAGTTGACTCGAGAATCGATTCAATGAATCAGTTGACTCGAGAACCGTTTGGAGTCAGATCGGCTTTGTGAACTGATTCATTGAAAACATCCGACTCAAAAGAAAGACTCGTTCAGTATTGTGTGTTCAACAGCCGTGGTCTGATGTGCTACTGGCACGCTTCGCCACTGTCTGCAGACACTGGACCATAATTTACCATGTTCATACCCTGTGGTTTTCTTTAATTCTTCACTATGTATTTAAGTTCAAACAAGCAGTCCAAGACGACATTGCTGACCATATAACTTCAGGCCATGCAAGCTTTCCCCCCTAAGATCAACTGCTGAGTCGCATACTGAATTTAGAAATGTAATTAAAGATTTGACAATGACAACACGATCATCTGGCCAGCTACTGCAAAAGGATTTTCTGTGCAAGATCCTCTAGAGGGCAATATCGCATTGCTCATGAGCTTTAGTAGCATGTAGCGCATTACAATTTCTCAACACGTTGAAATGGTGAATAAATGCAAAATATATCTTCCCTTTTTCTTTCTCTCAGTTGCTGATTTACCACTGAAGTATCGATCTGCCTTCAGAGGAAAACCTACAGTTGGCATGCAGTCCAGATTTTTCAAAATGTTGTAGCGTCCTCAGACAAGGACGAAGTGTTTTGATGCAAAGGGGTGTTTATTCGGGCTGTGGTCAGCCACAACCCATGCCGTACACACCCCAACTTATGAGAGAACCGCACTTGAAACGGCGAAGCACTCTCTGACTCCGTTGATCTCAGTTTCCCCTTATACACACCCTAGGGGGTGGAGCCTCCCTTCCAATTCACCTGAACATCTAACACACTTCCCAAACGCAAAAGGGAATAAAGTGCAACATTAAAATTAAACACATTGTTTTCCATAACACAAGAACATTCTGAACACATTACAATATATTTATATTTTTTTTACAGCAAATTTTCATTTAAGTGCTAACCATTATAAACGTTGATTGTCAGACTCAGAAGGTCAAAGTGAACACTATGGCCCGATTTAACAAACAGGGTTTAGCTTAAGCCAGGACTAGGCATGAGTTTAATTAAGATATTCAAGCAACTTTTACAAAAATGTCTTATAAGAAAATATTACAGGTGTGCATCTTAACACAGAACACGGACACTGACATGTTTTAAGATATGTCAGAGCGAGATATTTTCATCTGAAAGAGCTCAAACATGCAATTTAGTCTGGGACTAGCTTAAGCCTTGTCTGTGAAACTGGGGGTAAATGTAATAACATATTACAGATAAAATTATTATTAAGTTCTTGTGCTTTGGTATCTTAATCTACATATCAGAACAATACCTTTTTCTGACTTTAAATGCAGAGACAACCATATGTACAAAACACAGAACATAAAACTCAAATTGATGTGTTTTAAACACTTCCAAAAAAAAACACTTTTTAAACCAATTTCATGATCTTTCGATGTAATTGGACAAGAATTTTCATGTTTACCTCCCTGCAGATGGGAAGTGTGTGCGAGAATGTCCCAACGGCTTCTATGGTGATGAAGATTCTCAGGAGTGTGAGGAATGTCACTCAGACTGCATGAAATGCAGTGGACCGGAGGATAGTGACTGTGAGAGCTGCCGTGATGGATTTACGCTTGATAATGGAGCATGTGTGCCTGAACAGGATGTCTGCCCTGCCCAGACATACCTCACTGGTGAGAGCAACACTTCAATCAGGAAAAATTTGTTATTTAGAGCTTTCAAATTCATAGCTCTGCTGATGTTAACCAGTTCGTACGTATTCGTACGAGGTGGCAAATTTGTATGACCTCACTAGTCTAATTCGTATGACCTCACTCGTCTAAACCCCAGTGACTGGTAGGTTTAGGGGCAGGGTAAGATGTTGGTCATTCATACAAATTGTATTAATTAGCCACCTCATAAAATATGTACAAGTTGCCATGAGATTGGGCTGTCCTGTCTTTGTAAGTTCACTCTCAGAAGAAAATGTGCAAAAATTGTATTATTATACCTTACATTTTTAGTAGCATGGGTGCATATTGCTATACTCTAATGTGTACCTTTCAGTTGTTAGATAAGATACTTTAACATTAACTATATTTTGTATTTATTTATTTTTTTCAGTGATTTTTTACATTTTAAATGTTATTATTTTGTTTGTTTCATTCATTAACAAAGAAAAGTTATTTTAGGTTATTTAATGGAAAAAGTTCCAATTTAGTATATTTCATACATACATGTACTTTCAAATAACACAAGTATGTTAGTATGTTAGACAACACATCAATAACATAGGGTGATTTAACTGCTCGTGCTATCATCAGATGATGGGGAATGTGAAGCCTGTCACTCTTCATGTGAATCATGCTGGGGGGAAATGAAGACCCAGTGCAACACATGTATCAAAGGTATAATAAAGAATGTGATAGATTGAAAAATCTTTGGTTGGTTGTATAAACGCATTAGGGGAATGGATAATCACATTACTTATGTGTTTTTAACCACTCTGTCTTCTAGGTCGATATCTGAATGCAGATCAGATGTGTGTAGTACGATGCCCAATGGGCAGCTTTGGCAACAAGGAGAGCGGGCACTGTGAGACTTGTCCTCAAGGTTGTGCCCTGTGCCAGGATGAACAGCTCTGCACACGCTGCCAGTCAGCTCGTAAAAACCCTCTTTATTTGCAGGCCGGCCAGTGTGTGCGCAAGTGTACAAGGTTAGCCATTTACAGACATTGATGTAGAGGAATGAAAAGCTAAGGATAAACTGTTTTCCACCAGGTTCCCTTTTCTTGCACCCATTTAATTGTAGTTTAGACTCAATCGAACCCTCTAGTTTAAATATTATTAAGCCAAATCATTTGCAATGATTACAGTGTAATTACATTTTTGTTACGCAAATTTACATAGTATTGCTTATTCGATTATTTTTTTATTTTTTTTACGGCTTCTCCAACACAGTCTCAAGACCAATTTGTACGGATTTTACGAGGTGGCAAATTTGTGCTAATTCGTACAACCTCACTCTTATTTGTCTAAACCCCAATGATGGGTAGGGGATTGGCTCAGGTTAGGGGTAGGTCATTTGTACAAATTGTATTAATTAGCCACCTCATAAAATATGTACGAATTGCCATGAGATTGGGCTGTTCTTTCTTTGTAAGTTCACTCTCCGAAGAAAATGTGCAAACATGCCTTACATTTTTAGTAGTATGCGTGCATATTGCTACTCTAAGTACTAATGTGTACCTTTCAGTTGTTACTGTCACGAATTGGCAACTCATAAACTACGTACAATTTAGCAAAAATCTTATGAATTGAGCGAGGTTGTACCAATTTGTACGAATTAGTCACCTCATAAAACATGTAAGAATTGCCATGAGATTGGGCTTGACATCATATTTGACACATCAGCCTTTTAGCCCCAAAGGCCCAAAGTGAAGCAATTTAATGTTGCTGATTCTTAAACAGCCGAAAGGAAATTCTATAAGTTGTAATCCAAATCAATAAAAGGTTTTACATAAAATGTATAAATATCAGCTACTGTATATTTCCCAATAATATGATTAAGTAAGATCATACTTAAATGCTTAATTATATGATCAAATTAGATGCTCTGCTTTTTATTGTGGAGGGCAAAACATATACTGCAATGCAGTTGTACCACAAGAATATAACAACAAATAAGACTTTTACTTTAAGGGCTAATAAGTGCTTTTACTTGCTAAAAAGCATTAACCATCAATCAGATTACATGTAGTACAACAGCTTTTTCAACAAAGTTTTCATTATATTGCTAATATAGAGGACTAATTTGTGTAGCAAATATGATACAGTATGCTTCATAAGGTTGAAAATAAAATGGCAATAATAAAAAAATATTACAATTCCAGAATGGATTTTGTAAAATAAAAATGGCAATTGTAGTAGTAATGTATACTGCATTAAATGATATGCATGTGTATGTGTGTTCAGAGGGTATCCTGTGGGTCAGGTGTGTAAGAGCTGTGTATCTGGTTGTACATCCTGTGAAAAGAATGCAACACGCTGTCTGAGCTGTGAGGAGACGCTACTGCTCCACAAACATGAGTGTGTGGAGACATGTCCGTCTGGACACACAGTGAGAAACGGGGAGTGTGTGCAGTGTCCAGAGAGCTGTGTTTACTGCTCTGAGGACGGACTCTGTACAGGTGAGACTGAAATTCATCACAATTTTTCATGTTTCTTTTATGTTACGAAAATAACTAGTTACAAAGATGTTTTATTGATGTTGCAACAGTCTTCTACCTCTACAACAGCTGTCACTTTACCCCTAAAGGGTGCATATTAATACTTTTAAGTTAAATGTTATCACCTACTTTAAATAATAAAACTCTACCATCTTTTTTCTGAGAATGTTGTAGCATTATTAGCAATAGTGTTTCACACATTTTCATACATGTTGATAATTAAACTTTAAAATTAAAATTAAGCATGGCGGGTCATGGGTTAAATTTCCAAGAAATTCATGACTTTCTAAAAATGTATATTGATGTTGCTTTTTTTTTGTTCTCCATCATTTTCTAATAAACCTGTGTGTTGAACACAAACACCTGTGCTGGTACAACTATAACTTTAGAAATCAAACTAAATGAAACAGTTGGAATGTCCTGTTAAGTAAATATTTAAATGACATCACATGAATAAATAAATTAAAAATACATGCTGTTACATATATGAAAGTAATTTAGAAATTCTTACTTTCCCAATTCATTGTTAAATATGACTTGTTTTATATTCTTCTGTTTATTCAACTTCAGAGTGTAAGGAAGACTTCTTCCTGCACGAGGGTCAGTGTACAGTGGTGTGTCCTGATGGTTTTTTTGAAGACACGGATCGAGACATTTGCAATCGTTGCCATGCAGATTGTGAGTTATGTGATGGGCCTGAACCAAACAACTGTGATTCCTGTTCTGACACTGACCGCACACTGCACAACGGAGCATGTATAGCCCCTTGCCTAGCACATACTTACAAGGAAAGCAGGTCTGGAGATTGCATGGGTAAGGCTACATGACATTCCTTACTCCTAGTAGTAAAAAGTCATTCTTATTTAGATTTATTAAACCTGTGAGGTTTTGTTCAATTTATTTGGCGTGGGGACAAGACTACTTACTTTTTGGTAATGACTGACACAGTTAGGTGATCCATATTAATGGGTTAAAATCCCTAGATGACATAATGTTAATTCATCTTTTTTGTTCTGCTGTTGTTTTGCAGCCTGTGACAGTTCCTGTCTAACCTGTTCTGGTCCTCACGACACATCCTGCACCAGCTGCTCTGAGGGCCTGGCGATGGATGCCCACGGGCGCTGTGCTACACCCATCACATGTCCTTCACGCCACTACAGCAACCAGGATGGAGAATGTCACTTGTGTCACAAGTATTGCCACGAGTGCTCTGGTCCACATCAGGACCAATGCCTCAGCTGCAACCAAAACCATTATCTACTCAGTGAGTTCATGCCCCTGGGGCCTTATGTGCTCTTAATTCACAAGTGAAAAACTTGAGTGCAAAGAACAAACTAAAAAAAAAAAAACTATTTTAATTTTCTAGATTTCCCAGGTCCAAGTCGTACACTTATTCCAGTGATAACTATTGAGATAAAACTTTTAAGACATTTTGGAACTTTAGAAGTTGTACTGCACCTACCTTTTATAATGAATTATCAAAAATATATTAGCCATAAATACTGTAAAGTGGACAGTACTTTTATTCAGCAAGGACACTGTAGTTTATAAGTATTTATACTGTTATACAGTATAATGCTCTTTTGAACATTGTATTCATCAAAGAGTCATGAAAAGAAAAAAGAAAAATCACAGTGTCCACAAAAATATTAAGCAGCCCATCTGAAAATAGCCATTAAAGGGAAAAAATAGATTTTAATGTATCTAAAAATAGGAACAGGTGTTTTAAAGTGTTGATCAAATAAATGCAGTGAACAAAAGAGACTTTTAAATATTACTGCCCCCAAACTTTTGAGGGTAATTTTTCATCATGTATTATTAAGTAAAACATTGATGGCATGGCAATACATATAGTTGCATCTTGATAATACAAGTTAATAATCATAAAAAAATTAACATTTTAAGTTTATATTAGATTTTTACCAACAAAAAAAGAAAGACACAATGTATTGTTCACTTTATTTGTACTTTATCATTTATTACATTTCTGTTTGTTACAGAATTCCTTTTTCCCCAAATATACTGTATTTCAGATTTCACTTTTTTTATGATGCCTTTATAATGGCCATTAATGATATGATAATGTCAGAATACTGACGTTAAATGTGACTAAAATCTATAAATGAAGACGTTCATTCATTTAGTGTAAACAAATTTTCCACTTGTTCCACAGATGGTAGCTGTGTGAATCAGTGTCCAGATGAATATTTTAGAGGGGAAACACAGCACTGTGAGCTCTGTCATCCTAACTGCCTCTCCTGCATGGGGCGGCACAGCCACGAGTGCCTGAGCTGCAGAGCTCACCTCTACAGAGACGTCAAGGAATGTGTGGACACATGCCGTTCTGGGTAACTACAACACTTCAATGCTTGTAATAAGGCATTTGGACGGTGTTGCCTTTTAAACATGCAGTATATCACCTAGTCAGTATGTCATACTGGGCTGACTTATTCATTTCTGTTTTCAAATGTTTGTGACTGCATTGTTTCCAGTTACTACGCCTCAGCTGTCTCTAGGACATGTGAGCATTGTCATGAGAGCTGTGGAGAGTGTCTTCAGGCCGGAGCTGAGGGGTGTGTAAGCTGCAAAGAGGAGATGCTGTTTATCAGAAAACAGGGGCGCTGTGTGTCTTTTTGTCCTGATATGTACTACCATGATGTACACCACAAAACGTGTGAAGCCTGTCACCCTAGCTGCAAAACATGCACAGGTAAATTGTTTATTGAACATGTATATTGAAGAAACTACGTATGCAACGTCATGGTCAGTTAAGTCATGAAATTCTATTCCATCATTTTAATTTACAGGCAAGAGTGTTGAAGATTGTGACTCGTGTCACACAGGTTATATACTCACACAGGGTGTTTGCGAGTCACCCTGTATCACTGGAGAATACGCTGAGTCTGAGGTAAACTTCTGATCATGTGCAGCCTATTCAAACATGTTTACTCCCTGATCAACTGACCTTTTTTATGAATGTTGTCACATGATATCTGTTGGGATCTCTCTACAGGATCAGGGCTATAAGTGTGTGTCATGTGATAAGTCCTGCTTAGAATGCAAAGGTCCTGGGCATCATAACTGCACCATCTGCCCAGCCCAGTTCATTCTGACCACAGAGGGGCGCTGTTTGCCCTGCTGCACCAATGAAAAACAGGAAGACTCAGCCGCAGTTCAGCAGGAGTGCTGTAACTGTACTGAGACCAGAGGTATTTGCAGTTAAAAGTGACTAATCTTCTTCAAAATATAACCTGCACTAACAAGTTGATCAGTGAGATAATTGACAACATATGCTCAATAGAAAAACACACCTATGCCTAGTGAAGCTTCAAAACCTTTGCCAATAGTTTGTGTGGTTGGGAGCACCTTTCAAAGTGCCAAAAGATCGGTTTAATGAATTTGAATACTTTTAAATAAAAATTAGTTAGTAGTCGCAAATTGGCCTTTTGATGTAAGCCAATAAAACAAGCAATTAAGCCCTTTGCATGAGTCTTTGCAATATTTTGACCACTTTTATTATGGTGCATAATTTGTATCACATGAGCTCTATATGTACTGTAGTAAACTTGCTCAGTACCTCACCAGCACTGCAGTCTTTTGAGTCATGATAAAAGAGCTCAAAGGCTTGTAGAAGCAAGCTAAAATGGCATGGTTGATGGAAAGTAATTTTCATCGCGAGATCATAAGCCGAAACATAAACGGACTTTGCATTTCCAAATTGTCATGTCATACAGCAAGAAAAATTTGATTAATGCATAAAACTGAACAAATGTTTTTGTTGCAAAACTTGTAATATTTAACTTTTTTTTTTTAATGAGCCTATTGGATTTTTATTTGTGGGTAAGCTAATAATAGTTAGCCTATCCTGTCTTTGTTCTTTGTGTGAGGCATTAAAACTAAACTTTTATTTCTATTAAAGGCGAGTGTGTCCTCAGCACTAACTTTGCCTTCCGGAACCATGAAGAAGAGGAATATACAGGAAACCTGCCACTCTTCGTCACCACCTCCATCCTGCTTGTTTTGGCCTCGATTACTGTAATCATCCTCATTAAGCGCTCTCTTTCCAAACGACCCGTGCCTGAGCCTGCTGTCCCACGTGGGTATGAAAAACTGGGCAACGGTGGCGCCAGAGACAGCTTCTACAGAGGCACATCATCATCCACCTCTGCCTACGGTGGTCAAGCAAGCTCGAGTTCGGGACGGTTCCGTGAGTCGCAGCTGGTGGACCTCGGTGATCAAAAGGGGAAAAGGGATGATGCTGATGATGAAGATGATGAAGACGAAGACATTGTGTACATGGGACAGGATGGCACTGTGTATCGTAAATTCAGATACGGGCAGCTGGGAGACGAGCAGGAGGATGAGTTAGAATATGACGATGAGAGCTACAACTACCGATAACTTCATTATCTGTTTCAATAAAAATAGCCTATATTCTGCAGGGTTACTAAAATTAGTCTCTTAGAATGTAAAAGCAACATTGTATAATTAAAACAAAATGTCTGGACAGTTCAGCAAAGTTTTGATCTGAAATGTAAATGATTATTGTTTATGTTTGATAATACAGTGAAATTGTAGCTTATTCAATATTTATCTCAACTGCCCCTATTTTCTGATCTTTTTATCTTTCAGCTGTGATGAAGACTTCTTGTTTTGTTCTACCTGTGTGAGTGATGTTTTTGGAATGTGTGCATTATGTCAACAGTCCCTGTGCAGTACTTTTCTTTACATTCTCGTAGTTGAAGTACAAAGAATCACAGAAAAGAGTAGGCTACAAAATTCCCCACTTTTGATTTTGGCCTTGGCTATTTTTTGTTGTGAAAGTGTGTCAGCTATGAATTTGAATAAAAGTATGAAAATGTGTTAATTTACTGTTACACTATCTATTTTTGATATTTTAGTTATCTAGATCTAGACTCTTCGTTTGTCCCTCCAGTTACATTTGTGCCGTCCTCGTATTTTTTTTAACATAATACTACAACTATTAAAATGTTATTAAACCAAAGTTTATGACGCTTCGCATTTTTTTTTACCAATTAAGTAATAAAAGAATATCAAAGTAAATTATATTAGATTGGCATGTGATTATATATGGGTTTTTTTCTGTGCTATAATCCTTTATCTACCACAACATTATACAGTATGCATACATTTCCTTTAACCCTAAAATGCAATTAAAATGTAATTTTAAAAATATGGGTAAAATAACTGAATAATCGATACAAGAATTTTTTGTGTGTGTTAACTATTCCAACGTAAAACAACAAAAAACTTTAAGTTAATTTATTAATAGCAAATGTGTGTATTAAAGAACTGGACAGTGCTGGAACAGAGTTTTCTAATATTAAATTAAAATGATGTATTAAAACATCAATAAAACATAATATGATTTTTAAAAGAAATGTCAAAGGTATTAAAATATTACATAAAATAGCACCAATAACCACAACTGCTCAGATATAATTAGAATTTATTGATTTACTCTGCAATATGACATACATCTCAATCTTAATATGCTCTGCTGGAGAAGGCCTCTGGAACAAATTGTATCTATTCATATTATTCAGTAGAATTTCAGTTTAAAAGGATCATATATCAACAACCATGGACACATGCAGTGATACAATCACACACATAATGTCTCTCATATATTCACACACACACACACACACACACACACACACACACACACACTCTCTCTCTCTCTCTTAATTTGAACATTGTGCTTTACAGCAATCTTTTAAAGTCCCTTTATTTTAGTTCCTAATCCTGTTGGCAGGAAGAACTTGGTAGACCTAACAGCATGTAGACACATAAACAGACAATCACACACACGCACAAACAAATCTTTTGACATACATACCCTCACACACAGACACAAGAGGTCAAAAGTATACAGAGCAGTCACACTGAACGTGAAGACCTCTGAAACAGCATGCTCTTAGGATTTGACAGATCTTTGATTGTGGCAACTATTTTTACCTTTTTACATGGCAAACACTCAAAAAGACATCAAAGTTCTGAAATATCTAGGACTGACTTTAGTGTTGTGAGCACAAGAACTACTCACAATGGCTTGATTCTTAAAGGTGAAGTGTGTCATTCCAGCTCCCCTAGTGGCTCCAAAAAGAATTGTTCAAGTTAATGATCAGAAAGGCAGTTTTAATACAAGTCTGATTGCTTGAAAAAGTAATAGCACACCTCTGTCACGTGGTTTGAGGTATTATTCAAAACTAATGATTAATATTTAAAGTCAGTGGTTTCAAAATCCCTGAAATATGACCAAAGTAATATGTATGCAACATTTGGGTTTATAATAAGTTTATAATAACTTTTAAAATACCTTAAAAACATATAAACCATTAAAGATAGACCTACTGTGAGGTACAAAGTTGTTGATCAATGCAGTATATGCAGATGTTAAAGCCATAATTCATTTTTTCCGCTTAATTAAATTATGTTTAATAGTGAAAAATTCTAATGACTACATTATCCGTAATCTTATATATTATAACAACATGCTCAACATCTTTGAATCTATACTTTGTGTTAATGATTTTTAGCTTCAAATCTAATTTTGTATTAAAATTTTTAGCTTGTTGGTTTGGATTGTATGTCTTTAATAGTCTTTTTTAAATCCCTATAGCCTAAACGAAAAACAAGTGGATGAATCACTTGCTTAAAAAAAAATGAGCAGGCAGTATATATAAGCAAGCACTGGGTTTTAAGCAGTCTTTAAGCCACCTGTTGTGGCAATATCCACTTATGTTTAAAAGGGATTGGCTGAGCAACTACACAAATGTTTTAAAGGAGCCTCAACCTGGATTTAAAGTAATAGAGCAAGCATTTTAGCATAACACACTTGACATTTAAGAACTACAAATGATTTCTCCCTGCTGATTTTGAACCGATATATATAAAGTGAAATGAGGTGTTGTTTAAATTTCAACCTGACTGAAATATTGTTTCTTACAATGCCAATAATTAACTAGTGCTCTATTTTCTGTGTCTCCAAGTCATCAATTCATCATGAGAGGGTAGAGTTGGCATTAGTGCTAACGGTGCTATGCACTGAGAATAACCTTGCATGCACTAATATTAATACAGAGTAGCTGAAGTGACAGGATTTTGCACTTTATGCAAGCTCCAATTAGAAAAAAATACCTGACGGTGATAGTTATGAGCCTAAAGGGGGAAAGTACAACATTATGTTATTGCTAAAATGCCTCTCATGCATAATTCAAGTAACAAGAGAAACTTTCGCAAGACGATAAGAGACAAAGAATGATCCTAGCATTGCGCTGGTTTAAGCTACTGTTCTGTGAGAAGAATTATTACATTTGAGGTGATTTGTGTTGAAGAACATGTGGTGCTGCACTATTCATCCCAGCACTGTGAGATACCAAAGCACAAAAATACCCTTTACTCTTATTTTAAGCGATTATTGCATCCACGTCAGTGTGCAATCATTACAATTTGAAATACTCGAAACCTTTACAGACATAACGTTCTTGCACCCACAGCCAACGCCTCTTATGAACTGCTCGCACTGGCTTGAGCTCTGAAACAACATTTTTAAAAAGGAAATCATTATTAATAAAATATTTCTTTTAACATTTAGTATTATTTTTTTAAATCAGAAAATTCATTTTTATACATTTTAAAAAAACAGAATTTACAACACTTTTTTTTTTTTTTTTTTTTGTATTATGATGTATTTCCAAGCGAGTATTGTACCTATAAATACCTTGAGAAGTATAGAGGCTCAAGTTCATCATTGAGAGCATCTCACATTATTAGAAAACAATTCTTTTTAATTGTTAACATTACTTTTTGGTGATGTCATTGGAGTTTTAGGATTTTTTAAATGGAGAAAATAACATGCACTGATGAATCATGTAGCATGAGGAAGATGTGAAAAGGGTATGTTATGATTTTATTTTGACTTTACACATAACGCTTAACTTTAAAATGTTATGCTTATGCTGGAATGATTAAGAAATCTTACATTGATTCTTGTGGATTCTCACTTCCTTGAAGAAAGCTGTTGAATCTTTAAAAAAAAAAAAAGAATAATATAATAAATAAATAAATAATATAATAAATGAAAAGACACACGGTCATATAGCCAGAGCACTGTATTGTAGTATGACATAAATATCAAGAGTCAAAGGTCTGAAACATCTTCTATATACTCACTTAGAGCTCTCTGCTGCTTCCCGTAATTCTTCATCCAGTCTAGAGAGGCAAAGATAAACATATTATTCATTATATTTTACCTCAAAGACATTCTTTAAATCAAAATAAAATACAATTAACACTTTACTCTGATTTTGTATTCAGAAATAATGCAATGTAATAATTATGTTTACCTCACATAAATATTTATATATATTTTTTTTTTTAGGGGTTTGAGAAAAAGAAGGTTGAGGATTCCTGGTAAAGCACATAACGTTGCTCTTCACCCCAGCGTTTTAAATGTCTGTTCCCATAGAAACGTGTCTTCACAGGTTTTAAATTATTGAGTCACAACTCCTGTACAGATTGTCGAAAACAGCTCTTAATCAGCTGTCTGCGATCATCTCGCTTTGACAGTACGAGTGCAGCTGATGCTTCCTCTATTCACACTCATACTGCACAGAGCAGAGCCTAAAATAGTTTGCCACAGTTTTATATACATCAGTTAAATTTGTGGCTCACCTGATGATGCACTCAGGTATGTGGACGTACTCCATTGGGATGAGCTCTTGCAGTTCTGCTAAGCTGTTCACATACTTGATCTTACTGCTGAACTTTGAGCTAGAAAACATGTATAAATCCATTTTATATACTTTGTTTCCAAAAACCAGCATTAGTTTTAATCAGAAGGGTGGACACATCTGCTTATTCTTTATTATTAATATTATTATCACATTATCAAGAACTTACCATTTACACTAATATAGTTTTTTAATTTATTTTTTGCTGACCAAGGCTGCATTTATTTGATCTAATATACTGTAGAAAAAATATCACTGTAAAAGTGTATTGCAATTAAAAATAACTGAATTCTATTTTTAATAATTAATTAATTTATGTATTTATTGATTTAATAATTTAAACTGTGATTTACTGTATAAGAATAAATGCATACATATATACAAATAAAGAAATAATCATGTCACCATACCTGATAAACGGCTTCGTTATGGCTAGAATTGTTCTAATAAACCATGATGGGTGAACAATGATGAAAGATTTTAAGTTCTTTCTGAGCCTGAAAAAGTGTAAACAACAACATTAGCCTTCTTTTTTTAAATATACTGTATATATAGTGTATTGCATGTACAGTACATTCAGCAGGTACTCTATATAATATACACCTCCTATCAATCATCTGGTAGCATCTCTTGAGCCAGTTGAGGCCAGGCATCCTTCGGTGTGGAGTTGCTCCATTCAAGTACACAATCATGTAATCCTCTGCTACCATGAGCTCAAGTGTACTGATAACATACCTGAGGAATGATTCACATTTATTTAGTGATTTGCTCTCAGTATAGCTAATATTCTATTTTAGGTCAGGATGAACAAGCCTCATGAACTCACAAGAAGAGGTTCTCCATGATCTCATGATAGTCCTCTCTGTCACTGTCAGGGAGGAAGCAGGCAGCAAATACAATGATGGCATTTGCACCATTGCCATAGTACCCTGTTGGTGAAGGAAAGAACACATCTAAAGGATCACTGCAACTAAATGTGCTTAACTGTATTAAATATGCACATGTAGTGTACAGTACTTCAAATATTGTACTTGCAGGTAATATTAATGAAATAAATTAATAATGAAACTTAGGTGACTGTTTCTTAACACACTTATTGGATTTGTTGACTAACATATTAAAGCTCAAGTATTGTAATTATTGTGGTTTGCAAAAAGTTAATTCTAAATGTACTAAATTGCAAATGCTGAAAGTATAACCCCTAAACAATAACCTTTAATCATTACATGTGAATGTAATACAGATTTGGAAAAATCACCAGTAGCACTTTATTTTTCAGTCCTGTTCTTTGTGTACATACTATGTGGCAGTCACAATCACTGCGTAATAACCCTCAACTGTAAGTACACATGCAAACGATTGACACATATGTGTTGCAGACATTTTACAAAGTAATAATAAATGTAAATGCACAGACATAAGCTACTTAAAATAAAGTTGATCAAGATTGCACTTCATGTGTATCTATGCTGTACACCTTATCCAGCTGCAACCTACCTTAGTTTGTACTTACCATGAAACTAAGTTAACCAAATCGCCTACCAATCTTTTTTGTGCAACTAATCCGCAAGTGGATGATTAAGGATTACAGCTCGAATATCAATCATTTTATTAAAAAGTCCAGTCCCTCAATGACATAGGAGCTTCACAAATACTCCATTGCAGTTGCTCCATTAGCTTCCATTGTAGGAACACACATGCATTTCTCAAGTATGTCTTCGCACTCAACTAAAAGAATCTCTGTGTAAACCATTTACTTAATTTAACCCAAAACACTCTTTTACATATTCTTTAAATATAACGTACCTCCATGGGATATGACTTTTTGGTACGGTTCAATGCTCTTCATGTTGATGCGGTGCTCTTGCTCGCCAATGATGACAGTTCTCCAGAGTTTGGAATCCTGCCGCTCCTCCTGAGCACTATATGTGGGAATGGGCTCAACTGTTTCTTTAACAGATTCACTCTGGGATGCTTGAGGCTCTGAAAAATTTGTGTCAAGATATTAGCAATCTCTTTTTTATATTAAACAATTGTTTACAAGGTTTTTTTTATGTCTACCTTCCCAGTCTATTTCATGGTCTGTATAATCTGCTTCATCAGGTGTGTCCAGATCATCCACATTGATGTCGAGGTCATCTGGTGTGTCGAAGAGGTCATCCTCACTTTGGTCCAAAGATAGACTTATACGAGGAGCTGACAGCTTCTTCCTCTGAGAGGTCACGCCCTCTTGGCCCTGCAGGGGCAGGGAGGTGGGTGGAGCTAATGGATTCAAAAGACAACCAATAAATATCTGTTTATCATGCTATTTTTAATTGGTTTATTTGAATATTGTTCCAGGATTGACAAGGTTTCAGGAGCGTGTCAAACTTGACTAAACCATGTCAAGTCTAATAAGAAAGTATAGAAGAAGGGTATGTTACTTTATACCTCAGATTCATAACAGTTTCACTGTGAGGTAGTCTTTCTAAAGGTATTCAGTCATCTTGTGATATTTTGGGGCGTATTCTAGGTGTCAGTGTATGTCAGTCTCACCTGGTCTACTCTCTGCCCCCTCAAAACTCATCTTGTATTCATGAGTCTGGTCCATCCCCACATCGCCAGAAGGGGAACTATGAGAAACAAATGTATAGATTTTCATCATCACCATCATCACTGCACCCAAATATTTTTTGTCATGCAATAATAAAGGGTAAATTCCAAACGGCTTTTTTGTGCCCTTCAAGGGCACTTCAGGAAGGGATTTGTTGGGACAATCCAAACAAAAGTGAGCAACTGAATCCCTTCACGAAGGGCCCTTCCAAAGGAGACATGCGATGGTCACTTGGTCATGAGATCTTCCGTTAGGAGCCAGTTAGTCATGCATTTTAAAGCAAAGTTGCGGTTGACTTCAAATATAAACCGCTAACCTGATTTTACCAAGTGCAAAATGTCCCTGGAACAACATTGTGATTAATCAGATTTGAAGAAACAGTTTACAGTTTTTGTGAAGTTTTGGGAAGGAGATAATATTTAAATAAAATAATAATAATAATGAGAAGGATTTATTACTCTCTTCACCAAGAAAGTAATAAATAATTAAAAATAAAAATCAATTTAAAAAAATTTAAATAGCAATAATAATGAAATAATTATAATAATAAATTTCTAGTCAAATGCACAAAAACAAAAAACAACTACAATATTATTATTATTATTAGTAGTAGTATTATTATTTGTTGTTGCTATTGTTGTTGTGGACCATTACTTTAAAATAGACTTCTAGTTAAATGTGCTTTACAAAAAAATAGTTCCAAACAGCAAGCTGAAGAAAAAGAGAATATATAGATCACTTTCACATAGACTTCTAGTCAAATGTGCAATTACAATAACCAACAACAAGAATAAGAATAAGACTAAGAATAAAAATAGAAGAATAAGGTTTTATAGATTCAAAATTAGAGCTATAAAACAAGGACTCACAGACAAACGGCTGTTTCAAATAAGCTTCAAGCAGAGCAGATGCACTTAATACTGTGAATCCGGATATGTTGCAGCTCTTTAATATGTTGTAATATCAGTCTTGCATTTGCTTCATCTGCAATACGCAAAAAACTGACTGTCAACAGAAAACGTTGTCTGTATAATCTTATCTAAAAGTGTACCCATAACATCGCTTTAACATCCCTATTTGGAATTTCTAAGTGGTGTGAATTCATGTGTGAATTTATGCATACATACACACACACACACACAGAGAGCCACGTGAGAGGGGAAGCTTGTCTCGCGGGAGTGTCTACAATAGGCTGCCAGATGGTTGCTAGTTCTCAAACAGAGAATGTGTGTTGATGGAGAGAAAGAGAGTGGGTGGGGTGAAAGTGGAAAGGTCTGTTGCTCTCTCCCTCAATCAAGACATTGGATTAATCCATCCATCCATCCTCCACAGCAGGAAACAGGAAAAGTGGGCGGGCATTATGTCATCATCATCATTAACCCATCTTTTCTGCTCTCTTTCTCCCCTCTTCTTTATGAATCATTCTTCCGCCTTAGTGCACACACACACTGCATTTACAAACATACAATCGCACATTCACATATGCAAATAAATGAGCCGTGCACGCAGAGCCATGAATTTGAATATTGGATAAAGCAGGTTGTCTGTGCATAGACTTATTACGATACAACATGTGCCTGCATTCAGCCAGACAAACACTGTCATTTATGATACATACGCAAACAAAAGCAGCTGCCTATTTCTTGCATCATAAAGGATGCTGATGCTAAACCTCTTCCGCTACCAAAGATGCATCACAAACAATTCCCATCCCTCCCTCTTTCCCTCCCATCTCACTGCTTAGGGTTTAAATTACAACATGCCTTCTTTATCCCTTGCTAGAATGACCCACTCACCACTACAGCTGAGGCACAGTTCTGTCTCCTGCCCTGGGTTTCAGATCATGGATGTGTGCCTGTGTTTTCTCAGCGTCAGGGATGCTCGGCTCACCCACTGCCGAGAGCCTCCACCATTTTGTGGTCATGTGACCCTCTCTAGCTCCAAATAAGGGCGTGAGGCTGTTCTCTCCTCCCTGAGCTTGAGATACAAATGAGGGAGACTCAGAAGCAGCACTGCTAGGAGGATAAATGAAACTGATGGGTCTGATTGCACGGGTGAACTGTGAGTGAGTGAGTCTGGCTGTGCAGATGAGTAAAAAAACATGAATGAGTCTGCCTGTCAGATTTTCCCAGAGCCCATTCAGGCTCATTAAATAAACTGAAGCCCTTGAAACTGATTGTCCTTTTTGAAAAATAGGTACATTTTAACAGTTTTAAAAGATGACTTAAAATAATATACTGTAAAAGAATATATGTGCATACTTAATTTGTTCAGGTTTAACTGAATGTAAATTGCAGATGTTATAGTTCAAATTTATATTAAATACAAATATTTTTTTGACCCACTTTAGGACTTTTTCTTGCTTGAATCAGTAAAAGTAAAAATTATTGTATTGTTTTCAGAAAAAAAGTGTGTTTTCATTTTGCTCAACCCATTGGCATATTATTTATCTTGTTTCATTTTTACTTTTTCACCCTTTTAGATACAACAAGATTAAAGAATTTTTAGATATTTAGTTTGAAAACAAGACAAAAAAAATCTAAGAAAAGCATCTTTAAATAAAATTTTACGGTTTTATTGTCTTAAATTGGTGAGTATTGATTTCTATTTAAACTTATATTATATTTAAATTTGCTGCAATTTAGTACATTTAAATATAATATTGAACTCTAACAGAACACCATAGTTAAAACTAAAATTGAGTATATGATACTCATTGGTATGTTAGTCAACACATACAAACTTGGGCAGACCAGTCGGCAGCAACGCCCTTTGTGGCGAAGCCTTCCAGGGCGGAGCGGGCGGCGGAGAGGCCCACCTAGGCCGACCAGACCACGATCATGCCCTCCAGGGCCGACCAGACAGTTCGAAAGCCCTACAGGGCGGAGCAGACGACTGTAGTACCCTCCGAGGCAGAACCATCAGCGACGACATCCTCCTAGACCGAACAGTACATAGTAATACCCTCGTAGTCGGAACAGACAACCATAATGCCCTACTGGGCCGAACAGTTTCTGCTAATGCCCTCCTGGGCCGAACCGTCACAGCTAATGCCCTCCTGGGCCGAGCAGGCAGTGACTGTGCCCTCCTGGCCCGCCAAGGCTGTGGCTGCGCTCTTTTTGACTGAACCGACTGTGTTAGCGCCCTCTGAAACTGAACCGACTGTGATAGAGCCCTCCATGACCGGCTGAACCATGATTCAGAGACCTCCATGGGTTGAGCAGCCACCAGTGGGGCCTCTGGAGACTCTACGGCCGGAACCGACATCTCCAGAGGTAGTGCAGCCTCTGGCGGACCCAATGAAGTCTCTGAGCCACACTCAGGCTCCGAAGGTTCTGACCATGGAGCCTGACAGTCTTCATTGAGCTCGGGTGAATCAAGTGACTGGGAACCTGGATCACAGACCGGGTCTGGCGGATCCGGCCATGCTGAATCCGGAATACAGACGGAGTCACACGAAACCCAAATCGCAACCCGACATGACTGGACACGGCTCCTCATACCGTGTAACGGGGTTATGACCCGTTCCATGCGGGCTAGAAACCGTGAGGACCTCCAGCAGCTCATTAGGCTGCGTAACCGGGACCGACTGGACAATACCACACAGGCGCTCTTGCTGTGAGACGGGGCTAGTACCCGTTATATGCGGATTTGAAATCGCAAGGATTTCGCACAGCTCTCCCGGCCGTGAAACAAAACCGAAACCAATTTGCACGCACTCTCTGCCGCGAAACCGAAACTGAACCGAATCCTTATTACACGGCTTGGTGGACCGTGAAGGCAGACCGGAGTCTGTGGAGATGAGAGCATAGGTGCTTGTGACAGAGCGGTGACTGGGTGAATCGTGCTGCGCGATTCGTGGTGCTTCGTAGACGCCATAAATCCAAAAAACCTCCCGAGACCGGAACGTCATTAAGGATAAAAACAGTACCTTTCGCCAGGGGAGACCCGTGATGTCTGGGATCACGGAGTCCGGGAGAAAAGCAGCACCATCCTGGAAGGCGTGCATGTTCTCCGCGTCACGGAGCCCCGATTGTCATGCGAGCTCGCGGAACTCCTCGATGTATTTCGTCGAACGCCTGTTTTTGGTGGACGTGTTCGGCGAGACGCTGGATAAACGCCATCTCACTGTTTTGTCAGTCGTTCTGTCATGATGTCTTGCTGTGCTGTAGCTGTCTCGCTTCTCAGCGGGCAAGGAGACGATAAGGCAGAAACTTGAAGTGCAATAAACATTTAATCCAACATTACGTGATACAGGAAAGCTGACGAAAGTGCAGAGCCACGAGCGTACATACATGAATCCACATCAAACTACAATCAACGACTGACACTGAACACTAGACAATGCATGGTTTAAAAGCACAGACTAATCAAAGACAAAACACAAGACACCTGGTAGACACGGCTGGCAGAGGATCAAACACTAATGAGCAGGGCGGGGTTACAAATGAGAGGAGCACATGGGGGGACAGAATGAAAACAAAACACAAAAGCACATGGAACAGATAAACATACACAGAGCACGCCTACGGTGTGACGGGTCCATTTTTTCCAGATCAGAAATGAAATTCTCAAAAGTACTTGATCAACCTCCACATCGTCTAGTCTCTTGTGCAAATCATAAAACGTTTATCATTCTGCTTACTGCAGCTAGATGCCATTAAACGAGTATGATCATACAGCTGATTGTGTATATTTATTTATGTAAATTCTAGAAGTCATCGTGGTACACATATAGCGGATCTCTAACGCAGTTGCAGATGAATGACCGGAGATCGACTCCAACGTGGGGGAAAACATTTAGTTTTTTTGCGGTTTTTGACTACTCTTCTAAACCGTGCTACAGAGGACAAATGATCGATTTTTTTTTGCGTAAGATCATTGCAGCGGCGATTGTGATCACAAAGAAGAAAACCAAACATAAAACGAACCTCAAGAATGAAATTAACTTGTTTGTTATCAGCAGGTAGCCATGCTGTACTGCTGACAAAAGACTTTTGAATACGAAATGTACATTAACTATGTTCTCTATCAGTGTATGTCTATAACAGATCAAATGTCTACAAATAAAAATTGTGATTTGTATTTGAAAAATATGTATGAACGTGAGAAGTAATGTGAAAAAACCCAAACTACGCACACATGTTCTCGTGAAATGTATAATATTCAATACACGACTCATAGTTTAGCATGAAAAGAAATAGTCTTGTATGCAGATTTATAAATGCTATTTTATTATGACACTAGTCATGTTTCAGAAATAGCAGATGAGAATTTTCACATTTGGTCTGTTTGGGTGTATTTTAGGGATGCAACGTTACAGTGAGCCCAGGATTCGGTTTGTATCATGGTTTTCTGGTCACTGTAACGGTTCGGTTTCGATACATCAATATTACTGTACAGTAATGTATGTGAGCTCTAACATAGCGGGAGGTCATTTGCTTTTCTATTTCAAGTTATCAAGGTTCAGAGACAATATTAAATGTATAAAAGGTACAGATTGAGTCAAAACACCACATTCATTTTTAAAATAGAACACTTAATTTTGCCCTCTTTCAAAAACGGACAATATAAAAACTGCAGTATAAAGTGAAATATAAACATGAACATTATTCAAATAAATATTGACAGCAACAAGAAAATACTTAAATTTTCTAAATACACCATCAGAACAAACAACAATAACAAAATGTATCACTAAGTGGTGTCGCTTCATGCTGAAATGTTAACCTATGCAGCCTGAGCCGGAATCAGAATTGATTCGTTCGTCTCTCGAGTCTTCAGGTTTTTCGAGTCGTTCGTTCATCACGTGACATCCCCATAAGCTTAACCTATGCAGCCTGAACCGTGCGCGACTGAACAAATGACTCCCACGAAACAACTCGTTCTTCCCGAGTCACATTAAAGATTCATTCAAAATGAACAAATCAATTCGTTCAAAATGAATGAATCGTTCAAGAACAACACATCACTATCTATGCACTTAATACATCGAAAATGGCAATACCGAAATATCGGTGTATGTGGGTGTACCGAACCGAACTGGGCGAACCAAACGGTTTGATAAAGAACCGAAAACTGTTGCATCCCTAGTGTATTTGTTTCAAGACTTCTTGGTCGGGGTAAAATACGAGTGTGATAATCATATCTAATCGTTTAAGAAAAAAAGTTTTAAATTATCGGTTAAGTGAACATAAAGATAATTTTGTATTCACGCTGTTAACTTTATTTGGATGATTTTACTGTTAGGGTTTTTTTAACATTCATGATGCCTGAGCTGTCTAATCATATCATTTAAAGATCAATGTAAATTTAAAAACCTCTGCTTTTGCTAAAACTAATATTAAAGTTAAACGATCCTTGACAATTTTGAAAATGGAAGAGATGTTTTATTGGAGAAGAACAGGCCGACATGACAACAATCAGTTCCAGCTGTACCGGCTGAGAATACTTCTAAAAACAAGCTATTTAATGTACCTTTAACAGAAACTACACTCTAAAAATTGTTTGGTTGTTTCAAATTTACATTAAATTTTCAACCCAAATGTTGGGTTGGTCCACCCAAAGTTGTGTTGAAAACCAGGAATTACTTTGTAGTGTAGCCATCGCTAGAAGAGTTAAATATGCTAAAAAATCAGGGGCGTAGCATCAAATTCTGGGCCCTATGCACAAGCAGTGGCCATGGGACCCCGTAAGCTCGAGGTTCACAACTACCTACGACGCCATTGAATACAGCAGTCAACTGATGCATTTACCCAAAATATTAGTTAACAACATTTATTGTGATCTTAAAATAATATTTAAAGGAAAATTTAAAGGAAAATAAAATATTATATAATGTCACCCCCCACTTAGGGTCCTGGTAATTTAGTCCCACTTTTCACCCAACTACGACGCCCCTGTAAACAATAAGAAACTGTTATTTAAGGGGTGTGAGTGATTGCAGGTAAGTGTGAGATGAGTGCTATCAGGTGTGTGTTGGTCATCAAGCGTGGCACCCTTTTTTAATTATCTGCTGGCTAATTGTCTTGATAATTAAGATGAGCATTGATATTTGAACATTTGATTTTTATTTATTTATTTAGCTCTGTTTCTTTCTTTCTTTTTTCTTTGCCCCCATGGGAAGTTAGAATTTGTTGAGAGAGGGAAGTGTTTACTGGGGTAGTATCACTAATACCATGGAAGGATAATTTTAGAAAATTAATGTTTTCATTAGTTGTTATTTCATGCAAAAAATCAAATAAAGAAATTTTAAATGAAGTGAAATGTAAAATGAAAAAAAGAGAAAGGGAACTTTCAAGTTCGCTGAAACACAAATTCACACAAAACATGGAACACGCTATTTATGGTGTTTTCAATATTAAATGTTTAAATTGGATAATGCCCATACAGATGCCATTAGCTCAAGACAAATTATAAGATGCTGTAAAATGCACAGTTAATCAGCTCCATGTTCTCATTGTAATGTTTTCTCTTTGTATTTTTAGTGCTGATTTCAAAAATCCTCTCTGAACACACAGAAGGTGAGTGAATTTAATTCATGTTTTTCATCGCATATTCTACAACTGTTACAAAGCAACTGAGAATTACTTACAATTAATTAGGATTATACATGCACCATTTAACAAGTTAAATTATTCATTCAACAATTCTCCAAAAACATTAGTCTATCAAAAACAATAGATATATTACTGCATTCACTCTGTAATAATTTCTCCAAATTTCAATTGATTGTACAGTATATTGGAAGGTCTTTAAGAAATGACTATAATAGCTATTGAGAACAACACTTGTCTAACCTGATTTAGTTACATAACCTGATTTTATTACAATATGTTCATTCTAAATGGTTGTCATCGTACAGAAAGACCAAAAGCCAAAGTGAGCATTAAACCTGATCAACATGTATTCAGAGGAGACACAGTCACTCTCAGA
>JAUCMU010000097.1:21642854-21653200 GCA_032275025.1 Enteromius treurensis | reverse complement strand
TAGGCTTAGGCTAGGCTAGCGTCGTGGGTGAAACTAGATAAATAGACAATTTTATGATGTAGGGCGAAAATGAGCTTACCCTATTTGACAGACCAGTAGCCGCCACTGGTTTTTACTACGTTTCTGGATCTGGATCATTTCAGATGTATTGCTATTTCTTCTATTATCTATTTCTTCTATTTTTTGGGTGAACTATTCCTTAATTTTCAACAATACCATCTACTATTTTATTTTCCTTTCGTAAAAATGTTTTACTTGAAACCTTTTTTTTTTTTTAAACAAATGCCACTTGGTTTGATATTTTGTTGATGGGAGGGACATGCATTTTTAAGTTGCATTAGTGTCCAAATACGTTTTTTGGACCACTGTACGAGTTTCATGATCTGAACAGCAAATATGTAACCCTGGACCACAAAATCAGTCATAAGGATCCAATTTTTGAAACTGAGATTTATAAATCAAGCTAAATAAGTAAGGTTTGTTAGGATATATTTGGATGATATACCCATTTTGCAATCTGCTTCAAAAAAGAAAAAAAGACATACAGGAAACATTGATAACATTGACCCATACAGTGTATCATTGACTATTGCTACTTACGAATTGTTTTGTGGTCCAGGGTCACATACTATACATATCTCTCTAAAATAGCAACATATATTATACCGCCTTCTAAAAAATAATAATTCTAATAACCTTTCCAGTGATAACCCTGAATTCAGCACTGCCCTCACTAAGTAAACCACCTCAGCTCCACTCCCCCAAAAACTTACTCTCGGCAAATCTTTCCCATCCTTAAAAACAACTGCAAATGTTGACCAAAGCTTTATTACACCACACTAACCACACAGTCAAGTCAGCACATCACCAGCAAGAGCATCATTGCCTCACTGAGAACCATCTGTTGGGTAATTCATTTTGAAAAAAATCTAAACGTATGCAAGTATTAAAGAAAATCTCTGAATGGCACATTAGTTGAAGATAAGAATGCACAGGAATTGGCTCTCTTGGCACATCACTCAAGCTTGATGTAACAGAACACTGGTGATCTTAATGGATCAGGTCACAACAAATGTACAATAATCTATTCCAAGAACATAATGACAAGAAAAAAATGTTAAGAAACAAATGATACTGGCAGGGCAACTTATTGCCTGTGGTATGGTTATTAGTTTGGCGATATACAAAACAAGCACATGTGTAGAACTTTGGCACTTTTAATATAAATGTTAATAATAAACTAGCTGTTATCTATTCATCTATCAATGCATGTGCCTTGAAATGAGAAAAGACCCTTATCTAAGAAGCTTGCTCTGACTCTTAAAAAAATACCATGTTACAATACCATATACTGTAAGTACTTTCATTGCTTTCTAAAGACCTCACCACACAGAATAATTAACATGTCCAAGATGGAGATATCCACATAACATTAATAGCTCAATGAATACAACTTGAAAACCAAAAAGAACCTGTTACAGAAAAAACCTTAATATAAAGCTCAATAACATTTTTTTTCATTAAAATGGAATAATAACATTCAAGTTGAATCCTGTGAAGTAGTTCAGAGTTAAAGCAGACTTCAGTAGATCACAGCATTACGGCAGGCTTTAGCTGCAGACTGACCAGTCTTTAAATTAGGAAAGACAAAGACCAAACCATAACCAAATTGTTCACACTAGATTGTATTCCTTCAGTGTTAGCTGCAAGATGGTGTCCTTGACAGCAGCGAACACGAATCGGATGTTTTCTGTGTCAGTGGCGCAGGTGAAATGAGAGTAAATGATTTTTTCGGAGTCTGGATTCAGGTCGACAAACAACTTTAGGATAAATTCCCGTGCAGCTTGGGCGTCTCTCTGGGGTCCTTAGAAAGGAAAAATAGATCGATTTTGGTTAGCTTGGTCGTCCTGAAACTAATCAGAGCTTTTACTTAAAATAACATAGAACCTGAGGTATGAACCATAACACAGCCATGCTTTAGCAGCACCATAGAAGGACCCTCATTCCAAAAAATGCATCATGACTGATGATCTTTCTCAAATCTCCCAGAATGATCTGGAAAAACAACATATCGCAATGTTTTTGAACTTACCATCATATTCAGGAAAGTAATCTACAAGGTGTGAAAACATTATTTTCTCTTCCAAAAGGTCTTTCTTGTTCAGAAAAAGAATAACTGATGAATTCTGGAACCAGGGGTATGTTATTATGGTCCTAAACAATGCTTTGCTTTCCTCCATTCGATTCTGTGCGGGGGGAAATCACACAACAGGTCCAATTCAGTGGTTATTTTAGTCCACATCAATTTAACACTAACATTCAATTCACTGCTTCTGACAATTTCAGACACTAAAATAAATAATAAATAGACATTTCATTCAAGCACTGCTTGCCGTTTTAAATTCAGAATAAAAAAAAAAAGTTCATTCTCTACTGATTATATGATCCGTGACAATCAGTTTCATGGCATCATTTTAATTACAAATAAGCTTTGTTATGACTTTAAAATGTCAAGCAGTGTACAACTAAGTATAATAATATTACATGTATTATCCAAAATATGTTATTTAAAACACAAAAGTATAATATTTCTGGCTTTATGTTTTCTTGCATGTCAACAAAATGTCTCCTGCATATTTGTTTGACATCTAAAGATATATGAATCATTTTAATTATTAGTAATATTTGAATACTAATTCACTAGTTTTTAATAAAACTAATACAATTAAAACTTCCCCCCCCCCCCCCAAGAAATGTACACTTTAATAAGACATTTTTCTTTGCTATAATCTTGATTGCATGATTGTAAAAGCACAAATAATTAATAAATCAAATGTTAATTCATAAAAATACATTTATCTGTGCTAAAAGGCATATGCATTAATCCATCATGCGTTATAGAAATTCTCAGGCATATAAAGTGGTTAGTAACATCTTTGGGTCCCTCTGCTGGTAGTTCATTTACCTCATTGTCAGACTCAACCAGAACTTGATCATATTCACTGAGTGCCACCAGGAACATGATGGAGGTGACGTTTTCAAAGCAGTGGATCCACTTTCGCCTTTCTGATCGCTGTCCCCCAACATCTACCATCCTGGTGGAGGCGGACAAGTCATCAGGTCGAAAGGTTATACACTTACAATCTGGCATCTGAGCACTGGGTTGAACTGAGTATTTTGTATCAATGTGGTACTAGATAAACTAGAAGAGTAGCTATGAGGAGTAGATTTACCTGAATATGACACTCTGAAGGTCAAAGGGGTATTCAATGATCCCTGTTGTGGGCACTCTGACCCTGAGAATATCTTGCTGGGTGGGAACATAGGAAGGTCCGGCGATGCGATCCAGTGAATTTAGATAACTGTGGACAAACAGTGAACATTTCACAGTTCTGAAGCATCTCTATGATTCTTTGGGTGAGTTGCATTTTACCTTAAAATAAGAACTAACTAATGGATATAGGAAGCATATTGTTGTAACATGTTTTTTTTTTTACCCAATGTAATAATATTTTCAAGCTGTAAATAATTACATATTTTGTATATACATACAAAAACGTTTATTTTGGATGTGATTAATAACACTTACTCATTTGACAGCAGTAATATGTGTGTGTAAGGTTTGCACTACAGCTGCCCTAATTTAATACTTTAATAGTATATAATATGCAATAATGTATGTAATGTATAATAAATATATAATAATGATACATGTAATATGCATATAATAGTATAATAGTAAGTTTCTGTAATCAGTTAATACACAGAAAATCTTAAGTCACAGTAGTTTTTCTAATGCTAAAATATAATTATTGTTTGGATATACTGTATTTAAAGTTAGATCTTACAAAAGTTTCAAAAGCAAGCCTTTGGGAATAACTAGAAACTTACTGGAAGTCAATAACAACAGAAACTTTGGGAAAGTACATTAAAACAGTTCAAGCTAGAATATAAAAACACTATTGTTTTGTTTGTTATTTGCCTAATAAATGACTTTTCAAAAAAAGTTTTAAGCAGTTTTAGTATAAAATATCTTCTAATGTTAAATATTTTTTCATTGTTTTTATTCTCTTTTTATTGTAAAATTAAGATTAATTTAATTTCAATTTCATTGAATTGAAATTGTTTAAACCATGCAGCAAAAAATGATATATTTTTACAGTAATGAAACTGGAACTGGAGCAGTTGTTAGATTGATCTTAATGATCCTAAACTGGTATTCATTTTCTTATAAGTTAGTATTAATACTTTATTAATAATTTATCAAAAACTTCAAATGCAGATTCCTAAAGTACTATTGACTATGTGACAGTCATATTGGTTTAGCTTACTAAATTTTAAATGACAACAAATATAAATCCTAAGGCAACAGATTATGTAAGATTGGAATATAAAATAATATAAACCATTCATATGAAAGCTCAATGGTTACTAGTAGTTACATAGTAATATGGCATGTTGGTTTAGCATTTAGTTACATCCAAAAACTCACTGTTTGTCAGACTAAAATTAAGTTAAATATAAATAATATTGCTAATAATAAAGTATTAACTTTGTAACAAATATGGACATAGCAATGGTATAGATACTAATATTAAATTAAATATCACGGCTCATCATTCAATCTTTGGGTGAATTTGATGAAAAATGTTTTGATGAGAACTTGAGAGTGCAGACTTTGGTGTCTTGGAAAATCTGACAGACATTATTGAGATATTATTGAGATCAACTCTAAAAGGCACCTTCGATTATTTGACTTCTCAAATAAACAGAGAAGCAGAAGTCTTTAGTTAAAGCCACATTTGTTCTGCATTTAATCTCACTGCTGTTTAGGAGAAGCCATGCTAGAGCGATCTCATTGCGTTTTTGCTTTCTTGTGGAACGTGATAAGGTAGGTTTAAGATGCACTCACTATTTTGTGGAATCTGAGAGTTGGTATTCTCTCCTCCGGTCATAACACTCCTGAATTCCTGGGTCATTCCATAAACTCCTGATGGCATCTACATAGGGGTTGACGAACAAGAAGATTTTCTCTACATCGACTTCTCTGACAATGTTTGCATTGGCCTGCGTGGAGAAAAGTAGTGCAAACAAAACAGTGTTAAGAGCTGATGCTTCAGCCAAAGCAGTGGTGCCAAGTCTATGTTTTCCCAATGGAATTGGGCTACTTTTATAAAGTTATGGCATTTAGTTTTTTGTCCGCAGGTTGAAGAAAAACTCTATGTCCCGGTAAAGAATGTTTGGCCGAGCAGAACACCCTGGAAGGATATTTTGATTGCAAGGAATGCAAATTTAGAGATTTTTTTTTTTGTCAGTTTTCCCCAGAACATGATTGGGCTAGTTTTGACTTTCAGTTGTGTGGTTTCTTTTTACGCAGATCTGGCAACCCTGAGCCAATGAGACACAATCAACCGTAAAAGTTGAGTCACGTCCTAGCTCACTTATACATAACCTGATTACAACTCTATTGGCCCATTTTATTTAAGACTCAAATTTGTTCAAGTTCTCAATCTCACTATACCTGACCCAATAATATGGAACTTGATTGAGGCTGTGTTCCAAAATATTTCAACTACGCACAATGGAAAATAGGTTTGTCTTTGGGGGAATCTACAAATGGAAAAAAAGTAGATGGCACATTTCTGCAAGGCAGTAAAATGGTATAATTAATTTCATAGCTTGGAGGGGTAATTGTGTTTAAGCCTAGGCAACATGATTAGCTAAAGTGATTGTATCTCTCTCTCTCGGGGTATTTGACTCGATGTTTGACCTACTTCATGGCAAAGTTATCTGAGTGACACCTGCTTAGACACATTGAGCCATGACTCTAGTTTTGAATCCAACTCGCAAAATTCCCCTGATTCTCTGAACTACACAAGATGCCCCACTCTAACATTCAATTGCATCTATTTCTTTACTACTAAAGGTTTAGATTAAAAGTACAGAGAAGACCTGAAACCAAGATAAAGAATGCATAACAAATCCATAGAACCAGATTAAAAATAAAAAGTGACTGGGTGAGACAAATTGCCGTACCTTATTATGTTCATATTTGTAGTGGATCTGGAGAGTATCCATTGCCCGTATCATGGCCTGCAATGATGTAAAGATATTTTGGTAGACCAGCTTGGTAAAGCTTCTCCTGTCCTCTTCTGAGTAGCCTGAGCCATGAATGATTCTCATCTGTTTAATAAAGGTGCTTTTGCCACTCTCTCCGGTTCCTGAAAGCAGAAGCATGTGAATAGTGAAGGGTTAACAGTGGAAAATCTGATTCAGCTGAACTAAATGGTTTGTTTGGGAGGTTCCTAAATGGCAGTGATTCACAGATTCACTTGGATCACAACCCTAAATAACTCGAAGTCTAATTAGAGTCTAAAAAGTGAAGCTGATTACCCCTTGACAAACTGCTATGTTGGTCACACTAGTTTTTAGATACAGTCTTGACATAGTGGCTATGCTATGCTGCCTCAGCTTCGACCAGGTAATGATGAGATTAGACTTTTTGTGTTTGCTTCTTTACGGCCAAGTTCAACAGTTAGAGTTAAGCTGATTTTCTATCAGAGTCTCTCTATCTTTATTGTTCTGACAGTGAGTGAATCTTAAGACACTGCATAAATTAATGTATAGACGGTTTCATCGGGCGCACGCGACTGGACCTAAATTAACTTCCGGTCTGTTTGTTTGTTGGTCTGGTTAGTGCCGCCGGCTACAACCACGTAATGCACGTTTAAAAATCAAACCAAAGCGTGAATGGTTTTTATATCACTGTATTTCTAAAGGAAGACTGTCTTTAGAAAATGTCATTTTCATTTCATCCTGCGTGTAAGGCAGCGTTTTTAAGCTAAGAGCTGCTTTGCCTGTAGCCGTTACCGGGGAAACCTCTCGTTTCTCGTACTTAAAGCACCTCCTGCTGGCAGAGAATGAGCCTGCATTTATTCTAAATCCGTCTGATCTACGCAGCGAACATATTTTTTTGCTTTACTCTAGAAAGGACTTAGCTGCTGTTATTGACTCTATTTTGATGTTTACCAGACATTAAATTATAGATCCACTCAAGCACGCATGCGCAGTAACTTTTTTTATGTCGTCAGTCAATACATTCTTTTTCATTGGATTCCTAATAAATCAATCTTAAAGACTCCTTAACATAATTTTATTTAATATGACAATTATACTAGGCAATATTTCTCAAAAACATAATGCAGATGGCATCTAATTTCTAAATAACTCATAAATTTGTAAATTATATATATACATATATATTTTTTAATTATTATTATTTATTTATTTTTTTTTGCAAATAAACAAAACCAAATTAAAAGAACAATTTGTTGGTGAATATATGTGATCCTGGACCCTTGACGCTTATGGCTGGTTTTGTGGTTTAGGCTCACATATAATAAAGACAATTTTGTACACAAGAATGCGTGTCACATCTTATCGGACCTGCAACAATTGTCCCACCTGTATGTAACTCAAAATAAAGATGGTTGGTTGACCTTTTCTTTTCAAAAAAACAGATGTGTAATGGTAAATGACACTGAATCAGTTACCTACGTACGCGATGCATTTTAATGGATTATATGAATGAATGCTTTTTATTTTCAGATGCAAAATGTGTCGAACTAAAACTATCTGTTTTTTTACGCTTTGATACACGTAGAAAGTTTGTTAGAGTGAAAGCACCTCGTACCCAGCAGAAGCAGTTTGAGCTCACGCCGAGCGTCTTTCTTGTCGCGGCGGAGCTGCCGCTCGATCTCGTCGTTGATCCGTCGCGCTTCTTTCGCCTCCTCGCTGAGGCAGCACGCCATGATGGTGTCCAGCGTCATGATTCTCCGCGGCAATTTACAATTTGGAGCTTTTCAGCAATTCCATTGAAAGAACATCAGTCCCGACTCAATGCAATCGTTTAGATAAAGCCAGAGAAAGTGTTTCCCTGCTGCGCGCTGAGGAGAGAATCCAAACCATAAATCGTCATTTACGCAACTAATGTTTTTGCTGCGGATAGAAAAAGCAGTCAAATGGTACAGCAAACCGTATTTAAAATGCAACAGTGGCTGAAATCCTGATGCGGTTTATCTGTTTTATACCACTCAAAAAAGCAACAGATCCTTTGGATTTAATAACTCCATTGCAGGCTGTTTGTATATTTGACGTTCAATAATGAAAGTCAACACAACACAGTAGTTCCTCTTTAGACCGTACTAAAGTCTCCTGTCCATGAACTTGTGGTTGGGAATATTTGCATGAACGGTGTTGCCCCCGTGTTAAAGTCTCCACTCCGGGCGTGGTATCGCTGCATATGGCCGACAATTCCCTGGAAAACAGTTTACCGAACGCTATAGAACTCTCTTGCTACGGACAGTCAGGAGTCCAAGTGTCTGACGAGATTTTATAGGTTAGTCCGCTGAGGTCCTCACTCCTGTTGATTTAAATCCCAGTTTGAACAGGCTCGTTTTGGACTCTCGGTTCTTTCATATGCAATAGGGATGTCCGATTCGCGATTCGAGAAACGAACCTTTTTGGACGATTCGGACGAACCGATTAGCACGGGTTTGTGAATCAGTGTGTTCGAGCTTTGTAAGTAAACTGTAGGATAGGGACGGTTTGTGCTTGCAAAATATATACATTTCGTATGTAATTATATGCGATTGACCTTCGTATTATTTTGCTGAAGAAGTAAAGAGTAAAACGTGCAGAGGAATTGTACTGGCGTGGTGTGATCAAATGAATCGTTGTTTGAAATCGACTCAAAGCAAACGTCCGAACCAACCGACTCGCTAAAATGATTCGGACCTGTCTACTAATATGTGATGTTCATTAGAGGCAAGAGCACCCCCCACTCCCTGTTGTGTGACGCGCAGAATTTAGGAGGAGCAGCTGGTCAGACTAGAATAAAATTAGTTTAGACTTAAAACATTGGACCAGTCTTAAGCCTAAATGATACTTTTTTTTCTTTATATATATTTAGTGTGATGTTGGAATGATACAAGAAAAAAAGTATAATTTAGGCTATATAAAAAATATTTAAACCTCTTCAATGGAGAGAAAAAAATCTCCTCTAATCCAACAATCAGATTTAAGTTTTAGCTTCCTGTGTTTTTAATTCTTAGTTGTTTTTTGGGTGGTTGTGTCACATTTACTTAATTTTATAGTTTAGTTATTTTTAGTTATACTTTAAATGAAAATGAGAAACGGCAACATAACTGAAACAAAATAAGCTTCTTTTTTATGTTTTATGTCATTTAATATTTACTTCAAGCAGTGGTTTTTTAAATATCATAAGCTAGACTAGTATTAGTATGCCCTAAAAAATGTTAAAAACAGACAGTTTTAGTAAAAGGTGGCACAGACTTTATTTGTTTTTAGATTTGCAGCACATTCTACAAACACACTAGAGGGGACAGAGAGAAAGAAAGATACAAGAACATGGAGGAGACCTCTGTTTTTTGTTTTTTTTTTGTTTTTTGTTGTTGTTGTTTTTTTTACAGAGAAGCTTTTATTTTCCCCCAATTGTGAAGAGAAAGGTGTCTAGAAAGATCCATCTAAAATGGTAAAAATGCTTACAAACAGACGTACAAAACAAGCGCTAGCAAGATTTAATGGATCCCAATGTCAATGGAGTACAAACGGTCAATCCATCTTCTGAAGTTTTACGAATCTGCAAATCGGGTTGAGAAAACTAGCACAAAAAAATTCCCTCAGGAATGAATCCTTTTCCCACCCTGAATACCCCCATTTATCAAATCAAAATAGACGTTCATCCTTTAAATAAAACTGTACTGATATTAAAACTTTAAAGAACTGAACTCAATATTTACACTTTCCCCAAAAAGTCTCATCATCAAGAAAACAAGATAATGGGACAATAAATTCATTGGCAAAAAAAACAAACAAAAAAAAACTTAAGATTACATTCTGCATGTTGCACAGACTAAGCATGCAGCTCTGGTAAGGCAAACAGCGGACATCACAGATGGGCTCCCTCTACTTACGAAACAGTACAATCAATAATGGGGAAAAAAAAATGGCGTGCAGAAAGAAAATGTTAAAGAAATAAGAGGATCCACTTGCTTTTGAGAAAACTTTTCCCTCAAATATGTCGTCTAAAAAATATTGTTAGGAGAAATGGCAGGGAGCACATCTACCCAAGAAGCAGAGGAATGTAGGCTCTGAAAACAAGTCGAAGTGAATGGGTATGGCAGTTTGGCTTGGATCTCCACCCTCTAGAAGAACCGACCAGAGTACTGCTTCACGCTGAAAGAGGAAACGACACGGTTGAGACCAGAGACAAAATCTCAATGTGCTGGGACAATTCAGCCAGTAGCTTAATGATTTACAATCTG
>JAUCMU010000097.1:21621805-21642132 GCA_032275025.1 Enteromius treurensis | reverse complement strand
TGATGTCACGGCAGTAGAGGCGGCGCAACTATAACGACACGTGAATAATCCCACCCACTCTAAAGCGGTACTAAACTACATGGAAATGGAAACCGAGCCGAACTGAGCCATGCCAAACCGAATCGTACCACGCAGTGGAGAAGCGCCATTAGGTATGGGACAACACACATATTTCAGCAGCAAAGCATTAACTTAAACGCTACAATTTAACCATATTCCCTAAGAAATGCATCCGATTTGAAAACTAGCGTAATTATAACTACCTTCCTTCAGTCAGTTTTGAAAATATTTTGCCTTGTATGTATAATGGTAGAAATTTGACAACTGGTAAACATTTTGGATTATCACTGTTAACTATTAACTAAATAACTTAAAAGTTGCTTAGAAGCTTTAACGTACAATAATGCATACAGTGAAGAATATCCGGTTTTGTATTATATTTGACTACTGTATTTTTTTTTTTTAGTACAGACCTAAATATCTACATGAAAAAGCATTTCAATTGCATATTTATTTTAATATATTTATTTGCCCACTTGTTTGTAATTAGTTTGCGTTAAGTTATGTACATGTCTTTAATAAGCTAGATAAGTTTTACAGAGATATATCAATTCTGAAATTTCAATAGTATATAAAATTGTGGTATTGTAACAACCTTTTTTCCAGCACAAGTAACTCTTGTGATACATACATGTACAAATATGGATTGATCTCAAAACGTCCAAACATTTGCATCACTTTACAAAGTAAATAGGGTCAGTTATGACTTTATATCTGCTTCAGATTTAACAAAATGACTGTATGCCCAACCAATAAAGTTAATAATAAACAGCGTTTCATTTGCATAAGGATATCATAATATCATGTTACAGACAAGAGGTTAGCATTTGCCAATAGAAAGCAGTCACACTAGCATGTTACAGTAGAAAAGCTGGTTTATGATCGGTTTACCCATGCTATCAAATCAGCATGAGTTCAAACAGAGTATAAGCCAGCACTGACATGTGAGTTCAGATGTTAGTCAGAGTAGGCCTCTTCAGTTAGGGTGGGTGAAATGTGTTTGAGGGTGGGGGCAGATGATGCTGGGCCTGTGCTGTAGGGCAGACCGTGATTTGTTGTCACTTCATCTAACTAACAACAACAAAATCACAAGTCTTCCACACAGAAGCAAGCCAGCGTTCACTCCATTCTCCTGGCTTCCACTCATTTGCCCCTTGGTAAATTATATTTGGATTTGATCCCAAACAGAACTGATAAAACAAACCCTTTTGTACACATTTCACAAACGTGAAATTCCCCCAGAAGTTGGAAGCTGTTAGGTCAGGCAAAAAGAAGTGCATAAAACAGCAGTCAAATGTATATGAAGCATGTAAGAAAGCGTGAAGAATACATTTTAGTTCCAAATAGTAAAAGCAAAGAAAGACAGGCAGTTGGAATGAGCAATTTAGCATCTGTATTTTCACCATAACGAAATACAAGATGTAATATACTTTGGAAACTTTGATTTGTTTTGTTAAGTGTAACCTTGTGTCCAAACCAGGTACGACAACAAATTAGGTAAACACTGACATTTTTTTTTGGTTCTAATTGGCATTGGGAATAGAGATTCTTATTCAGAATCAGTTATTTAAAGATTGGTAAATGAAACTGTTAAGGAACCGAAATTGTTAAGTGAATTCAGAGCCCACACTGAATCTCACTGGTTCAAAATTGGAAAGCTGTCACACCTGGTTAAAACACAGGATGGTTAACTGTCAGGATGGGGCTAAAGTGCTGGAATAGGCGATACTTGACTCACCTGTTCTGTAGTAGATACTGGGCGTTCTGAATCTGGTCCTGTGTGCCTGTGATGGTAATGATCCTGTCCTCTGAGCCTTCCAGAGGCTCGTCGATTTTAATAGATGCTCCCGACTCATGACGGATCTGCTTGATCCTCTGGCCACCTTTTCCAATGATGGAGCCGGCCAGCTAAAACAAGACATAAAGTAAATGTCTCCCCTTCCACTAAAACTAAACTAAAAACCAGTGGTTGAAACACTAACTCAAACAACAAAATACATATAAGTAATGTCAAAATCAGGTATCCAAACACTTCCAAATTCACATTTATTCCTAGTAGTAGTATATATTTAATGTTATGTCAGCATCTTCAATTTAAAAACACATAACAAATAGAATAAAAACCAATAAGCTCAGGTTATATTACACAAGATTTTTTACATTAACATAATAAAAATTCTGGCAATATTTAAGTGGAAATACTAAAAGGTTAACTATAAATTAAAAAGAAAAAATAAATAGGTCATTTCCCAATCCCACTGCTTCAAGTCACTCATCATCTACACCACCAACTAAAATTCAATGGTGAATAACACATTTTTTAAATAGAATTAAATAACAAACTATAAAAACCTTTCATTTTTCTATTTTTACAAATATGTTGAGTCTCATTTTGCACTCACGTCTTTAGGTATAGTCACTTGTGTTGTAATAACAGGTCCACCGATGTCACTGTAAGAACCTCGTCCACCTGATGAAACAAACATCTTACGGTGATTCAGCCAATGCCTATTTATATGTAGGCCTCTCATTCACACTCTTATTCAAGCAGACTTAATAAATATACAATCCATAAGCCATTTTTACATTATCTGACACACTCACCAGATTGGAAGGGCTCCCAAGAAGAATTATTGTCTTCAGACAAAACAAGAAAAGAAAAAGAAGATTGAAAAGTGACCAAGATATCAGAGCTATGACAGTAGAGGATAAAGAGAGAGAAAAGCAGGAAATACTACACTACTGAAGGGTGCAGTGCTCCGTTTGACTGGAGGTAACCTTGAGCTAGTGTGTATGTGTGCAGCTGAAGAACACTCACCATATCCACCTCCACTCTGTGTACAATGATGGGGGAAAGAGAGAGGGAAAGGGAAAAAAAAACAAAAAACATGAAGTCAATTCAGAGAGCACAAGCGTAAACTCAAAGCACATTCTACATGGATTGCTGATTCTTTAAGCTTCCAATCTGACACGTCTATTTAAAACGAAAGCAATAAACCACTCAAAGCTATGCGGTACGGTAAATTTTACCACAGTTAAAAGGCTTTTTAGGTTTGCCACACACCTAACATTCCTTAACCGCTGTAAAACCATTGTAATGCCTAGGTTCTAAGCACACCGATTATTAAGAACTTTGGAATGATAAGACACACTATTTTTAGCATAGACATTTTTAACAAATTAGACACATTCCATTTCTATTTTTTGTAATGTCACTCTTGAAAATTCTCATTATTTAAATTTCAACTGAAAATGGCAGGAACAAACATTATGGTTTCAGGAATCGGAAGAGGAAGATTTATTCGTTTGTCATGCATTTGCAAGAATGCCAAAAATCGCCTTTTTATATTAGTTATTCATTTTTAAATGCAAAACATATATTATTAGACATAAATAAATGTACATATATTCTATAAAAACATTTTTTTTAAAAGTTTACGTCATTGATTAAAAAAATTATTTTTGACTTTTTGTAAGAAACGTGGCCTGGATGTGTTATTATGAGGTTGAGCTCAGATGCACACACTGGGTGTTTTACTTCTATTCAGATTTTATAGTTGAATTGGACATGGGTGTGCTGATGCTCTATGTGGATGCTGTCAGGGTTGGCATCTTCCAGAACTCACTCAGAGCAGTAAAGCCCAAAGTTCACTGGCGAGTGTGATGGCTTTCACCTACGTATTTAACTGCTCCTTGGTAACCAAGGCAACAAGTGATTCAAAAATCTGTTGCCAAGCAACAGCAGGCCAAACCAGTGCACTAGGCATAAGAGCTCCACATATGCATCTATTACACTGTCACTTCAGAGAAAAAGAACAAACCATTCCACTTTTTTTCTGAAAGTGCCCATTAATGGATGACCATCAAATGATGAATCTCAATATATGCTTCAAAACTACAAATTCATATTCAGATGTTGATATATGCTCACCATGCTCTCGTAGCGGTCTCCGGGTCGCCCCCTTCGGTCACTGATTACAGAAAGAGAGACATGCTTAATTTGATGTGCTCATAATGGGCACGCTTCTGAAAGCTCTGAAAAAACCCAACATCCTGAGTGTCCAAAAATAAATAAATAAAAATAACAAACAGATTTATAAAATTTAACCATTTAAAGTAGCAAAAAAAAATTTATTTGGGAAAAAACTAAACTGAATACGGAAAAAAAAAAAAAGGATTTCAAAGGGCCCATTCCCATTCATGGTGAAAATGTATTTTTACAGAAAGATTTAGCAACATGATGCATGTCATTTCCGAAAAACTTACTTTGGTCTGTCATCCATATTGCTGTGATAGCTCTGGTGGGAAAATCGATCACCTCTGGAAACAAAAGTCATGCAATCCGTTATTCCTTTCCCACTAACAAAAATGTCCATGCTGGTGAGATGCATAACATACAAGTTAACTCCTAAGAACTTGATTCCTTCACCTACATTATTCAGCAAAATCAATGGTATTAATTAAAACACAAACAGCTGTGGAAAAGATAATAAAAAGCCCCCCCCAAAAAACACATTTAAATGTAAAATTATTACAGTTATTATTTATTGATGCCCTTCTTTAAAAAAAACTGTAGGTAATGTAGGTTGAGGAAATCACTGCACCATTCTCTTACCCTCCTCTAGGTGGTGGTGGTGGAGGCAGAGGCAGATTTCGGGCCCTACTGCTCCCACGTCCTCCTCTGCCTGGTGGTGGTGGAGGTGGTCCTCGACGAGGGCTAATATCATCATAATCCCGTCTGGATGGAGGCATGGGACGACCTCCACGGCCAGGAGGCATGCGATCAAATCCTCCTCTGCCTCGCATTGGGAACCCACCCATAGGCCGTCGCCCTCTTTCTTCATACATCATGGTGAAGCCACCATAATCATAGGTCTCATCATAAAAGTTTGGATCATAGGGCTGGGCTCGACCTTTAATAGGAGCCTACAAATAATTCAGGACCATTATGAGCACTATTTACCAGCAAAGAAGAAGCTACAGTGTCTAATGAAAAGAAGCATCATCTGACCTCTGAAATTAGCTCTAGAATGACCTTGATGCACTCAACCACACGCTCCGGTTTACCCCCGACTAGCACTACACGGTCAGTGGAGTGGGGGCAACATTCCTGGAAGAGCTTGATTGTAGTCTGGGTATTCTTAAAAAAGAATGAACCAATTTGTCAGGGATATACGGGTAGATGAGGACGATTATATATTAAGCCACCTGGTTACTATCTCTATTTTACGATATGGGGTATTTTTAGTACTGTGCTTACCTCCCTCAGTTCCTTGATCTTGGCACCTTTGACTCCAATAATGCCTCCGGCCAAACTCTGATGAATCAGCAGACGCAGCTCACAGTCAAAGTCAGTCCCACTGTAGTGCTGATACTGCCAAAAAGGAACATTTGAGGACACATTCGAACCAAGAGACATTTTGTCACATCCAAACTTCATGAATTATTATTAGTTTTTTTATTCGCTTATTTTTGGTTAACTAGGGTATTTTTTTCAGGATTCTACAAAAGTGTATCATAATTAACCATCTGTCAGCATTGCAAATGATTACAATTTAAACATTTGATAACAAAAAAAGCATTATTTAGTAATTAAAAATACATTTTGAGTAGAACATTGTACAAAGTCTTTTCTAAGTTGTTATAGATTGAAAATCTAGCGCATTTAAATCAAATTATATGAACTGTATACAAAACACTAATGTTGACTTAATGGTGTCTTTATGGATTTCAATACTGTTTTATATGCTCACCTCCTCCAGGGTAGGGATGATCTTCAGCAAAATATCACCAATAGTCTCTATATCTGCACTCACACTCAGGATACTGTAGCAGCACATCAAGCCAAATGAAAGACAAAAGCAAAACAAACGGATACAAAACTTTAGATCCTGAGCCCTGCTGCATACCACAAAGCAATGAAGAAGGGGGAAATAAGACTTTGAATTAAAAAGAAAAGGAAAATAATAAGAGGACTGCTGAACACATGTTTTAAGTCTTCCAACACTGGACTGAGATACGGGCAATTGACATGCACTCAGTTCTCGCACATTCAATTAATACAGGCCTTGAAGAAATGGGCGACAGCGGGAGGGCTGAGACTGAACAGGCACTGTATGGCTACACGAGCCGAGAGAGAGAATGAAATAGATCAAGACAGGCCTGCTTACCACTATCCCACCACCAGAACATTTGGGGGAGAAAGGAAGAAATAAATAAATAATAAAAAAGTATCTTGCAAATCACTTTATGGTGCCATCAGCACATCACATTCTCTCAACGACGAGAGAAACCAAACCAAAAACTAGCAGAAAAAGCAAAAGAACGAGGCGAAGGAAAGGGGAAAGGAAGAATGATAGATTTATTTGCAGATAAAGAGCCTGAATGTATGTGGGCTAGGAGAAAAAGAAAGAAAAAAAAAAACAAGGGGAAGGAAATGCAGCACCAGAGAAAAATCAAAGACAACAGTGATGAGTGACAGAGAGGGCTGCGGTACGGCGCAAGCTCAGAATCATGGACAGTGATGTTGGAACAGTGAGGGAGGGGGGCTCAAGGGTTGGGGGTCAACAAGGACAGAGCGAAAAGAGATGGCCTTCTCCACAAATCACCGTCAGTATCAACAAATGAAAATAATCATCCAAACTAGGACTGGGCAGTATGAAGCATTGGATGTGCAAATTGATAGATATTTAGCCGTTTTACATATATATATATATTTGCATGCTTTACTGTGAAATAGACTTTTTTTATGTTACTGCAAGGAGTAATGCAAAAATACTAGTGCTGGACCAAAACATTTGGTAAAATTAAATTAAAACAAAGTTCCTGTAATTTAATTTTGGAAACTGAACACTTTACAATAATAACCAGACGTTGTTCTTCCGATACCAAATTTTACATGGTTATGGTAAAGTGAGTTCAAACTGGCCGGCTGTTGTAGCTTTAGCATCTTGCATATATTCCTGCAGTATATTTTAGGTTGCATCACTACAAAATAAACAGGGACGAATGCAAAATTTAGTCGTAACGGATTAATATGCAACTTCTCATATTAATACTAAATTTAGTCCATATGTGGTCACAAAATTGGTATTTATGATACTGATCTTACAGGTGTGACAGCTGTTTTTGCTTTCATACATAATTGTGGATAATATGATACATGAATAATATAGATATTTTGGTCTCAAAAAGTAACTTCAATTTAATTCGCACCAAAATAAAATTTGTCGTCATACCACCCACCCCTAATCCACACACACCCTTCATCAGAGATTAATATGAGTGAGGTCTCTCCCCATCTGACTAAATTATATACATTTCTGTGCGACAAAAAGTTCGCAAATTATATTCAAAGACTTAATGGGGGTGTTGAGGGAGGAGAGAAAACATATATATATATATAAATATATACACAAATAAAATAAGAAAAAAAAAGTCAAATGGAACAATACACGTTTCTTAAAAGGGGAGGGGGACTATATGTGTGAAAATGTTAAAATGAAACAGAAGTCAGGTTATCAAAGACATGTGTTCTCTTTCTAATCAGGCAGTGAGGCAATAACTGGTGGGACATACCGCTCTGGGCCACTGCTGTCTGGGACTGATACACTGGCATTGTACTGCATTGGTCGTGGAGGTTGGCATTGGGCAAGGGCATTCAATCACATGATGTCAAGTAAGGTGCCCGTTTAAGGAGGGGCACGTTTATGGGCGGGGCCAACCGGGGTATCAGGTGGGCGGGCGGGCGTTCAGGGGCGGAGGTTGGGCCAACATCAAGGTGGGCAACGCAGGAGGGGCAAGTCGATCCAGTACATGGGCAACGGAGGAAGGTGGCCAAAAACAAAAAAGTAAAGGAGAGGGAAGAGGGGGAGAAGGAATACATTTTTAATTGAATACAAGGCTATACTCAATAATCTACTGTCCAATTTTCTTTGGACTATGCAATGACTGCACAAGAAACAGGGCTGGACAGATCTGAAGACAGTTTTTAATGTAGAACCACTGGGCAACAGTGGTTCCCACAAGACTATGGGTCAGCTCAAGAGTCAAGACATCTGTAATTGGGTTTTCAAAGTGGGGGAGAGTGAAAGAGAATGCCTTCAAGAACAAAGTCGAGAAGTGCTTCCCCTTTAATACACAATGTCAAAGACTCACAAAATAGCCTCATTTCAGAGAGCTTGTCTGTCCAAATGAGCCAACCTATAGCTACAAAACGGAGGATCTGCCCTCAAGATCAAATGCATAAAAATCTTTGCAGGATTTTAATGGGATTGTAAATGGACGGATTGGTGTCATGAGTTTTGATTTGTGCCATTTCAAATCCGACTGATTCGTGTTTTTACTGACAAAGCTGAAATGCTCACAAAAACAACTGTTGGATTTGAAAATGCTGTCAGAAGTCTCCTAACAACTTGGCGATTAGAGAACTTTGCTTAAAGGTTCATAATAAGCATGGAGCGTGGTCTAATACTCACATCTGTGCGTAAGGCTTTAATGTTCTTGCCTCCCTTTCCAATCACAGCCCCTGCATTCTGAAAACATAAGAACGCCACTTTAAAAATGTCATCTATATCAAAAGAAATGGAGAAGAAAAGATCATTTCACTCACTTTGCTTTGGAGCAGCACCCTGAGCTCTACCATTTCATCTGTGTTGCGGGAGCGTTTGAATGCCTGTTCTTCATCCATGTCCTCAGCAGGGCGCTTGCCTGAGGGAGCACAAATCTGGCACATGAGTCTGAACACCAATTAAGACATTCCTGTTTATCAAACTGTTCGTTCTGAGAGAATGCCATCACGGAATCCAAAACATAACCAAGCACTAGTGACTGAAGTTCTCATGAAATTTGATGACTTACAGAAAGCGGTTAAAAAAAAAGAAATAAACATCTTTCTACCACAAAAACATTATGTTAAAATCCAGATTTATGCATGTATGGTGGAGTATAAGGCAACCACTTGAGAATATGCTTCTATTTTGGATTTTTTCCCCTGATTTATCACAATCGTTCATATAAACATACGTTACTGAGGTCATCATCAGAACATGTCTATTGTCTTTAAGCTTTCATTTCTTAACGCTTTAACAAAGACCTTAAAAAATTCTAATGACAAAATGTAGGGGAACTAGCTACTTTCAAAACAAGTAGAAAAAACACAGAAAAAGTGGACAGACACAGTTGAACTATTCTTTACCGTTTGTGTCAGTGTTACTGAAAGTGGTCTCTTCTTCCTGCTGCTCAATTTCTGTCTCCATTGTCTTCAGCCAGCGGTGAAACTGGAATAGGCTGTCCTCGACGGGTAACTCTAAGAGACATATCATTTTAAGTATTAAAACAAAGCAAAAGGTCAACATTAAATCAGAATTATACTAAATGAATATATTTTTCTAGTCTTAATGTAGAAAATGTGTTATTCCAAAGAACATCACACATTTTCATCAACATATAACAGCTTGTTTTATTTCAGAATCAACGTTTTAGCTGATGTAAACAAAGCCTCATTCCTCCAAACACCCGTCAATGATTCTCGACTGGAGACACAACACAGTATCAGAATTGTAAAAAAAAAAAAAAAAAAATACTAATTAAACAAAATCAAGGACTGATTGCTGATATTGCATTTACAAGCAAAATGTTGATTAAAAAGAGACTTTGACTGGACCAATAGCCTTTGACGTTATGACAGCACAAAATAAAAGGTAGTGTTTACTTATCTTTAATATCTGTTGAATTCGCCATCCGAATTACACGAGACTTTAGAATTTGTTTATAGCTTCATTATTAACCAGAACATACCAGCAACCCACCAGCTGAAAACCACTGACACAAAGACCTAACTTTTCACCATCCAAGTATTTCCAGATTAATAAAATCAGGTTCCATCCTACTTCTTGTTCACTCTGAAACGTCATATTAAAATGTCAATGTAACGTAATGTGTCTGTACCATGTTACAGTGCTATTATTATGATACTAAATATGACCATGCCCCACAGTATTTCTGTAGTAAAATTAAGATTAAAAAAAATTGCTAATGTACGATGATGAAGTTTCTTGTTAAGTTAAAAGTGCGGTTACTTTACGAGCAAATTTAAATTATAAACAAAAACAGGATGTAACGTTACAAAACGCCCATTCTGAATTCTTAATCGATTTATTCCGACAAATACAAGAGCATCAAAATGGAAAGTGCATTTAACTTATTTTCCCGGCAACTGTTAAAGGAGACCAAACTACAAATAAATATTTATTCTGGTAATACATTATAAACACTTAGTATAGGGTTGTGTCAAGGCCCGGTGTTTCAAAATGGTGCGCAAGCAACAGTTAGCATTTAGCCTGCTAGCCTTACAGTTACAGTTGCCATAACAGCACAAGCCTTCATTTACTGATAATTTAGTTGCATTTACTCAAATTCACGAGGGAAATACATAACAATAGTGCGGACTATAACAAGTACACCTGTCCAAAATTTATATAAACGAAATCTTTCGGCGTCTGCGATGTATTGGCACAAAATGGCTTGTTTTCTAGATTCACTCTTATTGCGAGCAAATGACAATACGGGGTTTGGTTCGTCTATTTAGTATACTTATTTAGAAACAGTCTGCGTCCGTGTGCAAGATTCTGCTTTGGTTAGATTATAGGGAAATGATTATCTCATGACTGTTGAGTATGATCAGCAGGAAACTCCATTTTGAGAATTGCTTACCTTAGCAAGCTAACTGGCTAATTTACAGTACGGCGACGCATATATTGGTCTAACTAATTAACGTTCGACACTTCTGCTATTTATTACTCCGGAAATAACTGTACAATTCCAAAAGTAGCTGCCTGCGTAGAAATACGATTCAAAATATTGAACAAACCTGCAGGCAGCCCTTCCGTCACACCACCATTCGCCCGAAATTTCTGCGCCTTCTACCTTGATTTCATTGTAGGTTTACGTGCAATTTTTAGCTTAATGATTGGTTATAGCAGAATTCAAACGCGCGGTTGTATTGGTTTAAATGACTGTCAATATAAATTCTAAGACTCTAATTGGGTGAGTGGGCTGTCAGCTAAGTACTGTTGTCCCGCCCCTAAGCAGTAGCTTACATTATAGGCTATCGTCATAGCAACTGAGAAGCGCTCGATGTATCTTCTCGCGTTTAACAGCTTGGCGTCATCCACCACAAATAAAAAGATAATTTGTTTTATTACCGTTTGTAGTGACATATTTAAAATCTATATTGGGGTTATAATGTCTTTCACTGGTTTTGGTTCACAGACTATTGTTAAAAAAATACAAATCCCAGTCAAACTGATCAGACTAATCCTATCTAATAAATTTTTCTTTTTTTCAGATCAAATGGCTTATGTATTAATAGGAATATAATCTTCTTGGTTAAAATAACAATCTCGTTCACATTGACCGTGATAAAATGTGTTGCCTTTGTCGCCCCCTTCTGGTAAAAATCATCTTTTGGCTTGCGCTGTAGTGATTTCCTAAACCAAGGTGTTCTCTTGCTAAAAAAGCCAAAATAAAAATGTTTATATAAAGCGTGGAATTTAGCGCAGCTGGGCTCTGACTTTTCTCTCAAGATGAACACGGACGTAGAAATGCAAGCATTGCTGTCAAAAAAAGATTCAAAGGCGCATTTTCCGAATCAATCACCGCGTCTCGCCGTTTCCTTCAAACAGACTGATAATTCGGTAAACACGCTGAAGTGGTAGATTATTACTAATATCATTTCGTCTCATTTTACATAGACTACACCGATTGGAATGCGAGACTGGCATGACCATTAAAAAACATCCAGACATTTTTGTTTAGCAATTATTTTTGTAGATGCAACCCATCTGGTGCGTCAAACAGCACGTCACACACCGTAATGGCTATTCATGAAGTTGTTGTATTGTTGAAAAGAGCACGATGGAAAAGCAACACAGCGAGCTCAGACTGAATGGTTAAACAGTTGAAAAAGGAAAATGATCAAGTAATTCCCAAATGATTCGACATAAAACAATCTTTGCATCCCCATCCCTGTCAACATACATCTCCCAAAGATCGCCCCATTTACAACACAGGTGATCAATTATTGCCGATATGGCATCGCCGAGAGCGTTTTTAACGTCCCCCTCCACATGTAATTACAGCAGCGATGGCTTAGAGAGATGCGGTGGGTAATCAATAGTCGCTTGCAGCAGGTACGCGCTGCTGCCTCTTCACTCGCGCGCAGACGCACGCGCGCGCACACACCGTCTCGCTTGTTTTCTTGCCCAGCGCTGGATGTGAGACGTCAGCGTCAGCGCTGCAGCCCGTAGACACACGCAGCCCGCGGCCACGCGTTTCTGCACCGCGTCTGGAAGAAGCGAAGCCCGAATAGCGCAACGTATCGGCACGCCAACATTTCCCCGCTGCGTTATCACCTTTTTACGGAGACCAGATAAGGCCACTCCATGACAGTCTCGCGTCGCGCTCAACGTCTTTGCGCATCCCACAGCAGCGGCGTCTCATCTCGGAATTGCTGAAAATACTACAAGACATTACACAACGCTGAACGCACCGCGCTAGACCTGCCATGACCGCAGGGGTTCGTGGAATGGCTCGCTTGGGGCTCTGTGGGCTTTTATTCGGGCTGCTGAGGCTCAGCTCGGCTTGTCCTGGTTCATGCTTTTGCAATGCCTCGAGGATCTTGTGTATCGATCAAGAACCAGGGATCGAGGATTTCCCTGTCTTGGTGCCGGAGTCTGACATGGAAAACATCACGGATATGTAAGTGGAGTGTTTTAGCGGATAAATGAACCGTGAGAACTGCTCCAGCATCAAGGATGCGTGAAAAAAACATGCGCGCTCGCGTGTTTGCGATTGTGTGTGGGTAGATTCCTCAAATCATCGAGGGCCAAGATAAGTTTAGTACACACTGCTATTCGACGACATGCACGCTTCCGTTAGGAGCATCTGTGGAGTTCGCTACGATTATTCTTGCGTATGAGCTGCTGGCATCAAACAAGACCATAGTATGACATGCAACAGACATCATGTGTCGTGTGTGTGTGTGAAGAGAGGATGAGTAAGGGGTGGGGGCCACGGTAAATAAGCAAGAAGTTGGCAAGATAGCACATCTAAAGGGTTTTCTTTTTATAAAGATGGTCACTCAGAGAAATATTTTGTGCGGTTGCTGACTCACCTCAGCTGACTTTCTGTACCAGAACAGGGGAAAAAAGACAGAGCTATCGTCTTACACTATAATGTATAAATTGACCACATAACGCAATTAGATGCATATCGGTGAAGAGACAGCGTCCGCTTCATAGAGATTTATCAGTGCTGATCTGATCTGCTCGAGTGCCTGCGCTGACAGACGAGCCGACTTGAGAGACCGTCAAATGGCTTGGTCTAAGGGGAAAATGTGCTTTTAGGCCTGCCGCGAGGGATACGCTAATAAACTGCTGTTATTTACGAATGAAATGAAGTTTTACGCTTACGTTGTTACATGAATTGTTGTGTATAGGTTATTTGGGGAGTAGTCTAACGTGTCCGCAGAGCAATAGGCATCGGCGCCTACGCAAATATGTCACTCCGTTTCCACGACAACGGCTCACCGGACCAACTCCAGGCATGTGCGCGCCGTAGTGAAATCATGGCTTTTTCACGCGCACCTTTATTAACGTGTTCATATGGTGACGGATTACGATTTTCGAATTACGGTACTGTATTACCATCCTCTGAAAATACTATTTCAAATTGAGTGATATTCAATTTTTGGTCCATGTTTTCGCATGACAGTGCGGATTAGAAAGAGCTCGGGGTTTTTATTTATTTATTTGTTTTTTTGCTAGGCCCATGTCTAGTTAAAATTGTACGTTCACGTATGACATTATTGAAACTCTAAATAGAAAGTACTGAGTAAATACTGTATTCTTTGTAGTACACCCCATTATTTTTCCTACTTTTTTTCAAATGGTTACATATATTTTTATTTTTATTAATTTATTACAAGATATGCAGTCCATAACAATATAACAATTTATTTAAAAAGTGTCTTAAATAGCTAAAAATCATAATTTCTTCTTGTCCGGATCAGTCAGTGTATTTTTTGTGATCATGTATCAATGTTCAATCAAAAAATTTATTTATTAAAGCCTTAAATAATTACTTACTTAATTCTAAAACATTCAATTATTTAAAAGTTGTTTTTTTCTCTGTTACCATACCATATTCCCCCTTTAAAATGGTGAAATTATCTCTCAGAATTGTGGAAGTTACAGGAAATGATGTCACTTTCACTCACTGATAAGATCTGAAGCACTCTTTGTATCTGTAATCTCTCTGAGAAAATATTTAAATCTAAAAACTTCTTAAACCAAGAGTAATTTTTTAAAACGTCAACTCTTACAACAGAATTTATTACTGATCTCGCATTGGGTTAGTTAAAGCTCTTTAATCATGTTTTCATTAGTGTCATGTTTTCTTAGCTTTTATGCCAGCAAGTTTTTGGAAAAACTTAAATAAAAATGTCAATTCTGTTACACTATTGTCTCCATTGTAAGTTTAGCTAGGCAACAGAGTTGACAGTGACAGATAGGGACACCAAATTATCCTGCAATTATAGAATGATTCATATGTGTGTGTGTGTGTGTGTGTGTATATATATAGTAAGGGCAAGTTAGGTACCATGGTAATAGTATTATCTGAAATAGGTAGAATACCATTTAAAACGAATTTGAATTAATTCCTTTTCATTCATAAAGAAACTGATTAAACATGGCAATAAAAACTTTAATATTTATTAAAAATCAGGATTAGTACAAAATGATTAAGCAGCACAGCAGTTTTTAACATTGACTGTAATAAAAAAATAACTTTGAGCACAAATTTAGCATTAGAATTATTTCTTAAGGATCATGTGCACGAAGACTGTAATAATTAAAGCTGTAAATTCAGCTTTGGCATTACAGGAATAAATAAAATGTTAAATTATGTTTTATTTTAAACTGCAATAGTATTTACAGCATTAGCGTTTTACTGTATGTGTGTGATGAAATATTTGGTGAACATGCATGGGAATTCTTGTAAAACATAAAAAAATACAACCAAATTGTGGATGGTAGCGTATTACAGTGCTTCAGTGTTTATGAATCTAATGTGCCTAAACATTACTTTCAATTCCACAGATACATCTCAAATCAAAAAAGGCTACTTACAATCAATGAGGACCATATGAAGTTCTACTCAAATCTCAGGAATTTGTGAGTATATGAAATGTTATTGTCATGCCAAATGTTAATGAAACTTCATAGAACAGCAGAATTGATGCGTACGTGTAATGTCTCCCACAGAACAGTAACAAATACTCACCTGACATATGTATCTACGATGGCCTTCTTCAACAATTCCAAACTTCAATATCTGTGAGTCTTTTTTGATACTTTGTCATTAAATTTCATATAATAATACAGCAAATATTAAGCTCATGCATGATGTTTTCAAACAAACGACCTATCTATGTTAGTCTTTATTTTTAATTAAGGTTTTTTTTCTGCTCTCTAGGAATCTCAGAGACAATAACTTATCAACACTGTCTTGGAGGGCACTTCGTAATTCAAACTTGTCGACTTTGTAAGTTTTTAAAATTATTTATTTATTTTTAAGTACAAAACTGTATGTATTGTATGTACACCATACAAAGAAAGCGTCTTTCTGTTACTGAAGTCTGTTTGGGTTTGCTTTAGGTTGCTCTCCGGGAACCCTTTGCAATGTGAATGTAAGAACATCTGGATCAAAGTCTGGTTGGATGACAGTGAGAGAGAGGGGCTGCAGTGTCTACAGGAAGGAGGAAGAGCAAAAGCCCTCTCTAGACTCACTCTTCCTTCATGTGGTAATGAAACTCAATGTAGTTTCAAGTCGCACTGATTGTGGTAAAAAAAAAAATCATCCTCACAAACATGACAATTTTGTCATTATTTATTTCAGAGTATCCACGTGTCGAGGTCATCCCTGCTGTTGTCAGTCAAATGGCAGGAAGTGATGCCACAGTGATGTGTAGTGTGTCAGGAGCCCCAACCCCTGAGCTCTCCTGGAGCTTAAACTCCAGTGATCACCCTCCTCTCTCAACCAACCATGAGGTAACACCCTGTTTGCCTTTTAGTATAGCACACTAATATAGTGTTCTTACTCTTTCTGTAGACAGAATGCAAGTTGAATGGAATATTATTATTACATTTGCTGAGATATAAAACATTGATTAACCTATGTTGCCTTTTAATTAGATCGCATGAGACCCGTCTGATGTTCTCTATGAATGTTCAAATGCCTAAATTTAAGTTTATCATATAAATCATGGCTCGTCAGAACAACATTAACTGCTTAATAATAGTATTGAATTAAACTGCTCATTATATTTTATTTAAATAGTTTAGTTAAATGCACTTTCAAATGAGGGACAGAAAATCTCTCTTTGAATTCATTAAAAATAGTGCTGTGTTTTAACGATAAACAAAAGTCTTATGGGTTTTCGAAGGACATGACAGTGGGTCACTGTTGACAGAATGTTCAGTTTCTATATTTTGACCATTTTGATCAATCTTTAAAAAAAAAAGAATGTATTCGATTCAAATATATAATCCATAATTCAATTTTGTCTATTTTTTAAACGCACATACTCATGCAATGTGATTATCATAGTATCCCATTCTGAACACAGTCAAGTCAAGATCTAATATTCAGTGTAGACACATAGAATAGTGAGATCTTCCAAAAAACAGAAGTAAACAGAAGAAGGTGTAACTACAGATGGAAAACAGTGTTTTAACAGGCTGCGATAGCCCTATTTACTCTATTAGGCATGTACACACCTGCTGTCCTCACATCAGTTATGACTTTCTCCTCTTTCTGCCAGTTTTACACATTTAGGACACTTAAACACTTAATCTCTGTAGCCTCCTATAATGTGCTTTCAAATATCATGATTGATCACAGCTCTGAAACCACAGATGCTTGACTCTAGCCTGTAAAAGCTTTGTGTTTCCATTAATATTTAAAATGCTCACTATACTACTTACATTAAAGGAGGCTTCACCCGTGGTGAAAACAACAGCCTGTATGACAGATTAAATACATTGAGGTGTAGATGGGGAACATGGATTATTTAGCTCCGGTTATAATAATGCATTTTGGCTGTAACAAATTAGAGTTTTTTTTGGTTAAATTGATCCAAAGTATATATTTTTTATATTTTATTAATAGAAAGACTTGTGTGTGGGCTCTTTTGACTTTGGTCAGCAGGCAACCACAATCCCAGAATACCCTGGCAACCACAAAGCACATGCATGCCAAATGTTTAAAAGTAATCAGATCAGAGTTGTTGTTTCTTTCCCACAGATTTCTCAAAAAAAGGAGCTGCAGTCTATTCTGACTCTAAGTGGACTTTCACCTGATGACAATGGCAGAGAGCTCACCTGTAGCGCCGAGAACATTGTGGGCCAAACTGAGGCTTCAGTCCTTCTCAATATTCTTTGTAAGAACTCACACTGTGTTGTGTGGATTTGCTTTGCATTGCTTTGATAGAATGAGTCCCGAGTTTTCAGAGTCCCGATTCATTTCAGTCCTCTGTGACAGAAGGCCATGAGCTCAAATGGTGGGTCATGACCAGTGGTGGACAAAGTACACAGTCATGAGCTTGTTTCAAAGACACCCTGATACAATATTACTCCATTTTACATACTTATAAATAAGTATAAGGACTCCTTTTGATTTTCATCTTGAGTAAGGGTACTGATCTGTAAGAACTACATATTATTATTATTATATATTTTGTATAATTTAATGTGCTTCATCCTCATGCTCAAAAAAACTATTTTAAGAGAGAGGGGTCTAATGTTCCAGTCACTCAGATATAATAGACCTAAAATAGGTTAGAGCTCAGTCTGACATTATTATGAATTATTAGTAGTCAGCACAACGGAGGATCATAATACTCTTGGTTCTTCACTTATTTTGAGTTTCATAAGATCAGTAGAGTGATTTGTTCATTTTTAGACTTGGCCATACCAGATCATTAAATCAGAGTTAACTGATGCAATTGCACTAATTGCAAATCGTGAACCAGTTCATCTGAATGCTAAAAAAAACATGAATAATTCACTCATTCAAAGATTGGACATTACTACTTGATCTCTTAAATTCATAGCTTAAAATTAACTAGGATTGACATGTTTTGTTACTGTGCACCACTGATTGCTCAACCCACCCCACAAAAAATATAATCCACATAATCGTGAATTAGTAGGGCATTAAAGGCTGTGTATCCAATAAATCTCATTATATTTTAGCGCAAATCTATCTGTAACTTGAGAGAAGCTATCCAATTTTAACAGATTCCAACATGGAGAGGTAGTTCGACATCCTCATATTTAAATACAGTGAATGAAGACTACACTTTTCCACTTTTAAGAATATGTTCTCTGCAATGAAAGTGAGTGGGACCCAGAGTGTGTAGTCTCTTACTGCCATGACACATGTTCAGTTAAACACTTGTAAGTCTGCCAGTTCTATCATTAGTTCCATAAAATGTAATAGCGTAACATAATTAGATAATGTTTTTAAGAGTTATGCAATAGTCTAACAGGTTATTTGGTGCTGTCCCAACACAGCCGATGACAAAAGACAGTATTAAAAGTAGAACATGTTATGTTCCCATGCATAGGATAATGCGATTGTTAGGTTACTGAATTTAACCAATCTGGTTTGTTTTTACCAACACTATCATGCAAATATAGAAGTCTGTTTTCATGCACAAACAATTACAAATAAATTGAAAATTCGCTACACTGCAGGAAACAAAATTATTGTTGAATGGAGGCTTTCATCAGATTTTATTCCACATTTTTGAATAATAGTGAAGTCATCAAAACGTAAAATAATACAGGTGGTGGCATGGGAATAATGTAGTTTAGCTTTAAAGTCCCTACCCTTTGCCCTTTACAGGGGTACTGTTTACAGCTCTGCACACTCTGGGCTTCCCTCAACCAAAATCATGAGGCGCATCCTAATTTTAAACTGTATTGAAGGCATCCACATTTATGCTGGACACTTGTTGCCCGTCTTTCCTTCACAGTCTGTCCCAATACATTAATTTCTTTTAATACAACTGTAGTTTTAGTTCATTTATTCAAGTTGAGTGTATCCAAACTTCGTACAAGTAAAACCCACTGAACCTCCAATAATTTCCCCATGATGTATTCTTTCAGTGGTGGAATGTGTCGGTTCATCAAAGGTGCAATTGACACTCAGAAACATTGTAAGGGATTAATACCATCACATTTCTTTGATTTGTAAGCTTGATGTCTTCCGAGTATATTTTGACGTTTCAAACTGAATCTGTGGGTCATTTGACACGAATGCTTAGAGATTAGATGGCTTCCTTAAAGAGAATGGTAGGTTGAACTATTGGATGGTTTTTAAGAGTTCAAGATACATTTGAAAATGTGCCAAATGCTTAAGATTCAGGAAGTTTCCCCTCAAGCTATCACATTAGTCTACTGGGCCCGACAAAACTCACATTGTTGCATAACACTGCTTGAAAAACCTTTCCCACTTAATAGTAAGCTTTGAGCCTTGTAGAATTTACCCGTTTTATTTTGTGTGTGTTTTTTATTGAGATTTGCGTAGTTCAAGAATATTTAAAAGATAAAAAGATTAAGTTGAGGATTTGGTGAAAATTCTATGAATATCATTCACTCATCCTCATGTCATTCCAAACCCATGTTTTCTGTCTTCCCTGGAACACAAAAGCAAATGTGTAGCAAAAAGTCCAAACTGCTCTTTTGTTGTACAGCAAAATACAATACTATTCAAATTTTTGGATTCAGTAAGATTTTTTTTTCATCAATTAATATTCAGCTCTTTCAGTCAGCAAGGATGCCATAAACTGTGCTTATTGAAAAGTGGCAGTAAAAAAATCACGGCCTATTTCACATACAGTAAATAGTTCTTTTAAATTTTCCTGAAAAAAAATCTAAGAATCTTGAAAATGTTTCCACAAACATTTTAAAGGGGTCATATAATATTGATTATATGGTCAATTTGTGCAAAGCTCATTCCAAAAAAGCTTGTTCTAAAAAACCTAGGTGGGCTCTAATTGGCGCTATGACACCAAAACAATTAAAAACATTATAAACGAGACATTTGTTGCATCCAGTGAGGATATAAATGACGATTAAGCAATTAATCGAATTTCAGGAGGAGCACGCACGAACGATCGCAGCTGCCACCAATCTCCT
>JAUCMU010000097.1:21593097-21607238 GCA_032275025.1 Enteromius treurensis | reverse complement strand
ACTCTTTACGATGAGTGTCATGGGATTTTTAATGACCACAGAGAGTCAGGACCTCGGTTTAACGTCTCATCCGAAAGTCTTCACTTTGTTCATTCTAAACAGCCATGTTGTTATGAAAGCGCAAAGCCCTTCCTGCAAGCCATGTGATGGTTCTGTTACGTGGTAAGGAGTTCAGATTGAGGAGGTTCGCCCCAACACAAAGCTTCTCGGTTTGAAAGGGACTACTATGCGAGATGTGCTTCATACATTACTTAATTATTGACAATCAGCCTTATTTTATGTGACTGCACCTTAACAAACATGAAGATATTAAGGAGTCTGAATACTTTCTGAATTTCCTGTAATAAGTTCTGTAGTGTTGTTTGCTAACCAAGCATCACAATTCCTGTTGTTCATACTTAGGGCTTACTTGAATATTACACGCAGTACATATTCAATTCAGTTATATCTTTAAAACCAGACCAGTCAAAACGAAATGGCTGTTGACTAACTCCAGGGCTACAGTATTGGACTTGTCCTCCTCTGCCGGAGTAAATGTTTTTTTCTCAATCCCGATCGACGGGGCTCCTCATGGACCCCAGCAACACATTTTGCACCAACTGACTGATTCTTCAGGATGTGAAGTACCGGAGATGTGTTGCTTTGAAAGCGTCTGTAAATATGCAATTATTCTGTAAATATACATGAGCAGGATCAATCATTCTTTGTACACTGATGTCAAATTCTTTCCAAACAGTAAATTGGCAGGACCTACTTTTAACAGCCGACTTTACCCGGCATCATGAGTTGTCGAACAGCGTCCAATCGAGTCAAGTGTCGGTTATTACGGTCATGATCTTTCTGAGCAGTGACTTATGACCTCTTAGAGCTTTGCACTTTCTTTATAGATGTACTGCTCATATTTTTGTAGTTTTCACCCTACAATTGTAAGCACTGCAAAAAAAAATAAAAAATTAAAATAATAAAAAAAAGGGAAAAAGACAATGCACTGGAAGGTTATTTACATTGAATCTGATTATTTGCTTTCGGGAAAATGTATTCAGTCAGTTACGCTAAACAATTTTCTTGTGTTGTGGCAGACTGACTATGACTTTATTGAACAAAAATGGCATTTTCGTTGTTTTTTTTGCTATACAGATTTCTGTGTGTTCTAATAGCCAGCCTGTACTTTATAACCCATTCTGTACAGTTCTAATAGATGTCTATATAAATAGTATGTTCTCTATATATATTCTGTTTCAAACAGGCATCATGTCAAATGTGAGACATTGTAAAGGGAAGAAAAACATGTCTAAAGGGCCTCCGGCTATATGTGAGTGTAAATACAGTTTATTTTGCGTGACAATGTATTTCTTTTTCTTGTGGTTGAACCTAATAAAAGTATGATTTGACTTTTTTTAATATCTGTAATTGATCAACTAGCCTTTTCCCCTGTGTAGTAAACAATTTGATGTTACGATGCTTACTGCACCCTTTTTGTTTTGTTTTTTTAATTGAGGTTTGATGTCCAGGGGGAAAGAGCCAAGAGAACCCCCATCCTCATGTGATTTTTGGAAAGCTCTTAACATTGTATATGAATGAAGAACTGTGACTGAGTACTGGAACACTGTTTGTGCATTATTTTGTAAGCCAATATTTTATGCTTCGTGGGGTGAATCTCAATTAAATTGTCGAGAAATGTCCCGGAAGAGAAACAATACATGAAAAGATAAGCCTATTTAAGGCTATTTGTTTTTTAATTTTTATTGGGAGAAAATATTCTGGACATTTCTTTGTGAAATGCACCCATTTAGGCAACTAGAATTAGACATTTGTTCCCATTTCTTTTATTTGTTTAGCTGGATCACTGGTTGTGACTGAATATGTATGTGTGTGTGTGTGTGTGTGTGTGTGTGTGTGTGTGTGTGTGAGCGTGTGCTCCCGTCAGACTCAATCTCTCACGGCTTTAGGTGTCAGTACTCTATGCTTGTGCATCCTGTGAGAAGCTTCTCTGCAGTCAGTGGAAATGTTCCTTGTAATACTGTGCATTTAATAAAAGTGGTACGTCTTACTACATTGTGTATAATGTTGCACATTTTATTCACAACTAACAACTATGCAGATACAAATATAAATAGAGAAATAGACGTACAACTACAGAAACGTGTATGTGTATCTATCTTTTATATCTACACACAAACACTTTATATATATATATATATATATATTCAGAAGTGGCAAGAGCAGATTCCAAATCTTCTATACTTATCTTGCTAGATCCGTCCACTGCTTCTGACATGGTTAACCTTCAGATCCCCTTGACGACGCTAGGGGGCAAAGGGCACCTCAGGAATCACACTCCAGTTTGACCTCTCAGTTAGATCCTTCAAGGCATCTTGGAGAGGTGAGGTGTCCAAGTCACAACATCTAACTACTGGGGTGCCTCAAGGCTCAGTTCTTGAACCACTTTTCTTCTCTGTATACATGGCATCACTTGGTTCTATCATTCAGAAACATGGCTTTTCATATAACTTCCATGCTGGTGACACTCAACACTATCTCGCATTCCATGCTGGTGATCCGACAACAGCCGCTCACATTTCAATGTGTCTTAAGACATTTCTTGCAGAATGAAGGCTCATCACCCATCCTTTCATCACAATTTTACCATCCAGTTAGGCAAATCAACCACAACTCCTTCAAAAACAGCCAGAAACCTTGGAGTTGTGATTGATGATCAGCTGACTTTCTCAGACCACATTGCTTGAAACTACCCAGTCCGAAAGATTTACTATACTCAACATCAGGATGATCAGGCCGTTTCGTTTGGAATCACTTTCTGCAAGATTAATTTTAAACCTGATAAAAAGTTTAGTTAATTGCACTGACTACCAATACCTGCTCGCATAAATTTTAAGGCATTAACGGTTGCCTACAAAACTACTGTCTCTGCACCTAAATTCTTTATTTTCAGACTTATGTCCCCTTTAGACGTTTGTGTTCTACAAGTGAACCTTACTGCGCCATCCCAAAGAGGCCAAAAAAAACCCTTTCACTAACTTTTACAGGAAATGTTCCCTCCTGGTTGGCGTGACCTGCCCAACTTAATCCGAGCAGTTGAGTCTTAAGCTGTCTTCAAGACAGACACATATGTTCGTACGACTGTGCATGTGTGCATATTTTGGTCTCTTTATATTATATTTGAATAGTTGTTAGAATTTAAAATTGTTATTCATTCCTTCATTGACAAGGCAGAATTTTCAGCAGTCATTACTGCAGCCTTGAGGGTCACATGATTTAGCAAAATTCTTTACTGACAGTTATTTGATTTAATAAATCCTTAAAAATAAAATAAAATCACTTACCATTAACTCCTAAACTGCAGCATATAGTAAATGTTTAAAAAAAAAAAAAAAATCTTTGGTATATTTAAAGATATTAATCCGTGTGTAAAGAACAATGATTTATTGGCCTTTGGCTGTAAAATAAAATTGTGCATTCATAATTCATGTCACAAAAATTTAGCAAAAGACTACAACCTAACGAAACTTTAGATCTTAACGCCTATTTATTTCTCCATTCTATTTGAATGACAATGAAGAAAAAGTAGTTTTGAATGACTTGTATTATGTACTTGCTCACACAGTGTTATTTTGGTGGAAAGGCCACTTCATGTATGGCATGAAAGGAATCCCAAGGCTAATATTTAGGTCTAACAATAGCCGGTGAAGTGAAGTGGAGCCAGCTGCTCCAAACCACAACACAATTCACAGACACTCTTGTAATAGTTGGCAATATTTTTTTTTTTTGTTTGTGGCAAAGTGCCCATGCCTTGCAGGTAAACAGTTAAAAAGGCATCGTGTACCTTGAGGCTTAAAAGCTGTGTTTGTGATGACGCCTGTGATGGACACAGTATTCTTTTCGTCTTTTAAAGCATCGGCTTAATATAATGACCCCAAAAATTTTAATTCAGCCTCAGGCCATCCGAGATGCAAATGAGTTTGTTCCTACAGAATAGATTTTGAGACGATGCTTGATCTGTGCATATTTCTCTCATGATTCAGACAAGACCCATTTTTCACTGGAATATGGACTATTATGGACAATGCTGGGTAATAACCGATTACATTTGATCAGGATAAAGTACTTGGAATTATATAACATTTTAAAACACTGAATCAGACTAGATCTTTGTAGATTACATAATACCTACACAACTTACAAAACTCATTTCAATTTAGAAGAAGCATTAACCATTTCAACTCTGCATCAACTACTGATGAACACATACATTTTTGTTTCAATCATGCCTCGGTGGGTTATTTAACAACGTCTTTGGAAGGCCTTTGTCTTTCAACTACTTGTATCTTATTAACAGTACATGCATTGCGAGGATTCCCAAACTTTTTGTCAGCCAAATCTGTTAATCTTAATAAATAAGAAATCTTCCCAGCACTGATTATTGATAGAGGATGTGTACATTTTATATACTTATATATATATATATTAAGCCCTACGCAACAGTTTTTAAATATTAATAAATATCTTGATGGATTTATGACAAACACTTTGACAGATTGGATTTAGGTAAATTCATGTGGATTATTGTGATATTTTTATCAGTTCCGATACTGACAGAACCCATTCACTGCAGAGGATTCATTGGTGAGCACAATAATAATAACTTCTTCCATTTATATAGCGCTTTTCTGGACACTCGAAGCACTTTACATTGTAAGGGGGGTCTCCTGGTCCACCACCAGTGTGCCGCATCCACCGGGATGATGTGAAGCCAATCAGCAGTAGAGGTTAGGAGGCCATGATGTTCAGAGGCCAACGGGCAAATTTTTAATTGCTTTTTAATGACCACAGAGAGTGATGAACTTATGATGGAGTGCTAGATTTCTCAAAATCAGTTCTAAAACACCATGGATGGTCCGAGGGCGAGTACATTTTAATTTCTGGGTAAACTAGTGTTTAGAATACTTTCCCACTATTCAGTCCAACATGTGAACTTCTAGATTTTAGGGCGGGACTACCTGTTTGTCCAAAAAAGGAAGACCGGAAGCGTATCCCAATCTGCACTTATTCCCAATTCTGCTGTTTAATAGTAAGAAAAAGTGTGCATAGTGAATGATTAGAAATAAAATACCCAGATGATGCAGTGCTTTTGAACACTTCTGCAAACACCCATGGTGGTACATCTTGTGTAGGCAAGCAGCATCAAAACAGTCCTTTTCGTTCTATTTATGGCACAGACTCAAAAGCAGATTTTTTAAAAACCCTTTTGTGTGTAGCAATACTTTTGTCTGAATAGGAAGTACGGTGAGTTTCTAAATAGGTTGATGTGACTAGTATTCAGACCACAGTCACAGAGAGCAAGAGGATGGGGGTTGGTTTTCATCAAAAGCTGTGCGCCGTTTTTATTGTAGTATTCTAAATTTACATTAAAAAAAGAAAGTCTGCCCATGTCCTAGATCCATTATGAAAGTTAACGCACAAATTCCATATACATCTCATTGTATTTTACATAGAGGATAAGAGTATAGGCATGGAGGTGGCATGATCAATCACAAAGCTTAAAAGAACCAAAAGAGATAAAAACAAAAAAACAACAACCCTGAATAAATAGAAGGTGCTGTCTATTAGCAGAGAGTATGTAAGCATGTCACTCTTGAGAAGTTTAAACAAAGCCTGTAGCGTGGCAAATCTCGCTCCCTCCTTCTACCAATGAAGAGAGGGGTTCCAAGCGGACTAAAGCAGAAATGTGAGGAGTAGAGTGAGATGACAATGGAGAGCCTAACTTGTCTGTACAGGTGCATAAGTAAGAGAGTACATCTGGTGGTTACACAGACAACAAGACATCAACGTCTAGTTAAAATGGTATAAAGCAGGTTATCGTTTGATGATACCTGTATATTCTTTTCATGGTGTTAATTAGCCTCAGCCAATTACGGCAGACAATTTGAACGCCGAGTGCGCAACAGTGCGGTTTCGAAAGGAAAACTCCCATTTACCTACTCCATAGAGAAACCATGTGATCTACCGTGTGCTAAGTTTCAATGTCATTAAAACTAAAAAAAATGAAAGAAGCCCAATTTACTGAGAGGAACTACACTACCCATAATTCTGAAGAGAGCTCTACCAATTAGAGATTTTGCTGCTATTATGGAAACAAACACAAACATCGCAGCAGGAGTCCAGTAAAGGCTGCCGACTTCCATTAAGCGAATATTTGTTCTGTTCTTTTTCCATTGAACTGTGGAGAACCAATAAGATTCTCACAAGTGCTGTCAAACGATTAATCGCATCCGAAATAAAAGCATTACGTAACACATTTATGCTGTGTTTATTTCTTATGTTTATATAAAAACACACACCTACAGTATATATTTTAAAAGTATTTACATGTAAATTTATTTTCTTATATTTGATATTATATCTAAATATATTTAATATATAAACATCTTTGCATTAAATAGATACATGCCTGTGTTTGTATTTTGGATGCGATTACTCATTTGACAGCATTAATTCTCACTTGGGATAACATGCCAAGAGGCGTTACTGTTTATATGTTCTCCATTTTTATGCATTTGTCTAAGCATACAAATTCCTATGCAAAAATCGAACCAAATTTATAGCAAATTCTTGGTGTGAACAGAATTGATATCTTTCTCAAACTTCCAAACTACTTTTATGTGTGAAATTACAGCAGTCGACATTTGAAGCGGATCAAAACCTTTCAGCAAAGTTGTCCTAAACCGAACCTAAAATGTGTTCTTTTCTGAAGAGCTTCTGAATCTACTTTAAATATGTAGCAATATACAAACGCAATGATTTCATCCTGTTGGAAGCGGTCAGTATAGTTTTTGGCTTCCTTATGGAGAAAATGAATGGGGGGAAAAAAACTGTCGCTGATAAAAGTGTGCAATCACTGTTGCGCTCTACAGCGTCGCAGATGAAGAGGGGCAGACTGGAGCTGGGTGACATAAGCATTTAGCCGTTTTTCTTGCGAAGCTACTGCAGGTTTCAATTTTGCTGTTGATTTTCATATTAAACAAAATCCTACAATTTGTAGATATTTCACCCATTTCAAACGCGCTCTGTTCAAGTAACCCTGGGAAAAAAAAAAAAAAAAAGTTAAAGAAAGCTTTGGGATATTTTGCCTTTTTAATGACAAGGTCATTAAAAATCATGCACGCTGCAAATAACCTCATGCAGTAGTTATGGTAAACCATCCAAGCACTTTTTATTCATTAATATTCATAAATACACACAGCAGCTTCATTAGAGAAGGTCTCTTGTTTCCTCTTCAGTTTTTGAATGTGGAGTATTTATAAGGAGAGCCTTTTGCAAGACACAGGAAGCAGAGGTCTGCCACAGATACCTACGCTCACCTGCTAAAGGAAAAAAATTAGTTATGTGGAATTGATTATCAACTTATATATTTATTTATATATTTATATTTCTTATTTTCTCTCTCTCTCTCGTTCCATTTATCTGTCTCTTGGGTTCTCTCACACGCCTGTTCTGATGTATTTTGATTTTTTTTTTCCCTCTCGCTCTCCTTTCATGGATTTATACAATGTAACAGAGGTGACAGACCTGAAATTACAATCACCAAAAAAAGAAAAGGAAAAAAAAAAGGAAAAAAAAAAAAAAATTAGAGAGAGCTGTGTTTTTTGCCCACCGTCATTGGCAGTTACAGCACAGAGGACATTGTCTGCGTTGTGGTGGGATATCATCAAAGAGGAGGTGGTGGAGGCTCCTTGCCTGTGGAGCTCTCCTTCAGGTTGAGGCTCTCCAGAGCCACGTCTAAAGGCATGATGTCCACGCAGCCCATGGCGCCGAAGTCAGCAAAGTCTCGCCTTTCGTCCTCGTCGGAAGACGAGCTCTCTTCTCGCATTAGTGTGGACAGCAGCAGCTCCTGCACGAACAGGCTGCGGTCCGCGCGCTCGCTCTCCAGCGCCTGCCGTTCTGCCTCTGACATTTTCGGCTCGTTCAACCTGGTGGAATTACATCGACAAATACTAAAAATGTTGAATGCATTCATTATAAAAAAATAGCAATAATCAAATGAATGTATAATATTTCATTAACCCTTTAACGTAATGAAAACTTAATTCCTTTTTTACTGTGGAATTGTGCTGTTGACCTTTACAAAACTACAGTATTTTAAAATATTATTATTATTTATACAATTTCAAGTGAAACCAAACATTTATTTTGGTAGGCCTAGCAGACTTTGGGCCAGATTTACTAACAGCTTGCGGTGGTGTTCAAATAGTTCTGTCAGGATTTATTAGAAGACATGCCCATAAGCACGGAAAAGGTGTGGACAGAGTCATTTTTGTGCCTTACCTTATTCAGTATGTATTTGTTGGATCCACAATTTATGGGAGGAGAGTATTAAAATGAATCACGCAACACGACTTGCTAATGTTTTGAGCTTGTCAAATGACTGGTATTTGCACCATTATTTGAGGCCCCAAGAAACAGGTCTTAAAGCATGCGGTAATTTGCACCTCTCTTGATAGATCACACTGGTCATTATGGAAATGATCTGGCTGTCTCGGTGTTCTTCAGTGTGTGGACTGTCAGTAATTCACCCGCAGAATTTCATCTTCCAACAGCGCTCTTATGGAACTGCGCTCTAACACTAATTTGCCCTGTTTGGTAAATCCGGCCCATTGAGTTTCTGTGTTAGTTCTTAACAACAAAACAAAAAAAACAAAAAAAAAGAGGAAATGCTCAAGAACGGAACACTCACAGCACCTGGGGCTATGAAGTTCACATGTTCATTTTGTTAACATTTGAAAAATATCTAATTATTCTATTTATGTATCTGTTTGTTTTTAATTTTCTGAAATACTCAAGCATACATTTTAATACAGGAACTCAAACATACATAGGTGTAGTTTTAAATCGGTCAAAGATTTGAGAAGCACTGTTATAAAGGGTTAGTTCACCAAAAAATTCAAAAAAGAGTCTTAATGTTTTACTCATCCTCAAGGCATCCTATGTGTATATGACTTTCTTCTTTCAGATAAATACAGTTGGAGTTAAGTTTTTTCCTTGCTCTTTCAGTCTTTATTGTGGCAGGGTCAGGAGTTTTTGTTCAACAGTCTAAAATTAGTTAAACTGCAACCATCCATAAAACAAACATGTGGGGTGAATGTGGTCGATGGGTTTTGTGAGAACACTACATTACATTAGCGAAAAATGCTAACACCTTTCGATCACTTCTAACTGTTGTAGGCGGAAGCCATTCCTGTGGATGAAGTAAGTTACACAGAAGCAGAAGTTCTACAAAACTGTTTTAAATGCGGATATGTTTTTAAACAAAAACAAATCCATTTGCTACAGGATTCACCCCCTGGAGACATGTGAGGCATATTTTCATTTTTCATATGTGCTTTATTTCACTACTTTTAGATTGTTGAATAAAAACACCCCCTCGTGCCATTCTAAAGCTTGGAAGAGCAATGATCATTTTAAAAATAACTCCAACTGGATTCCCCTGAAAGAAGAAAGTCCTGTACATTTAGGACGCCTTGTGGGCGAGTAAAAAAGGGGCTAATTTTAGCCGTACCGTGTAAGAAGAAACTGGGAGCTGTGGGAGGCCAGTGGGTTGCTCTCAGTCATGGCTGTGTTTGTGGCGGTGCTGGGCGGCGGGATGCTCGCGCTGATGTTGCTAGGGTTGCTGCGTTGGCGTGTAGCGTTGCGGGCCGTCTCCAGCTGCTGGCGCGCCGCCTGTGCCTGCTGGCGCTCCAGCTGAAGCTGCATTTGCAGCTGCTGCAGCTGCGAGGCCGAGGGGCCAGAAGAGTTGAGCTGTCCTCCTGCAGAACGCCGCACACCCGACAGCTGAGAGAGCAGCTCTGGTGATGTAGACACAGTGAGAAAAAAGTGAGTGTTTAAGGAAACATTCAAAACAGTACCTGCAGTATTAAGACAAGGCCTGTATGACACACCTGCTATGGGGTCCATGGCTTCCCTATTGCTTGGAGAGTAGGAGGAGCTTTGTGAAGAGGAGAGCCCACCAGTGGAGCTGCTGGTAAAGTGCATGTTAGTCCGGCGTGCCCGCGGACCGCCCAGTCCCCGCCCAGGGTGGAACATCCGACGAACGTGCCGTACGCCGCTGCTCTCATCGTGCACGCGCTTGTTAAGGAGCAACTGGTTGAGAATGGGTCACAACACACACATCACCTTTCAGCCCGAGTCATCTAACATTATTTCAGGTCTGAGGCTGTTTAGAAATTTCTTTGTTAAAATTCACCCAAAAATTGTCATCGATTATTTACTCTCATGTTGTCCCAAACCTGTAAGAACTCTACGTTTCTGAGCCTGCAGACAGATCAGGTTTGCGTGGACTGCAGCTCGATGTGCAAATCAGTTTGTGTACAAACCGTTCAGAACGGTTTTGTAAAGATCCAATTCAAAATAATAATCCTTTATGAATCAGACCATGACATTCTTTTGGAAACTTCTACCATTTGTTGTAATTGCACAGAAAAGAGCAACCAGAAATACTCTTTGAAATATTTCGCAGTAAACGTTTGCAGTGACATTAACAAATAGCAGGATTTTAAGTTTATAAAAGGTATCTTTACACTTCTTAAAGATGTACAGACACAGGTCATTATTCTTAATCAGGACTGTAAAATCGTTCTTACATAAAAAATGAACTGTAGTTTTACGAAAAAAACTCCATTATGTGTATATGTATCGGACATATGCACATTAAATTAAGATAAAAGGATATTAAATCTCTAGGTGCTCTGTGTTCAAGTGTGAGATGAGCAGCAAAGTCATCTGTCACATGATTGGGGTCGCCACCAGGCAAAGCTGCACAGATTGGGCAAATCTGAAACAGAGAATACATACATATGAATGTAACCTCACATAAGGTGGAAACATGCTTATTTTCATTCAAATTAAAGCTAATACTTAAAGCTACAATGTAACGGAACGTAGTTGAGCTGCGGTGCATGAATGGCATTTCGTGGATTTCTTCTAAAACAAGCCAAAAAATGTGGAGATTTCACAGCAAGTAGTGCTGCACGGTTAATCATATCGCAATCGCTAGTCAGCCTGTGCGATTACATTACAGCAAATGTTGCGATTATATTAAATGAACAAATGCATTCGTGGACGTTACAAGACATTCATTCTTGCGTTTAATCCAGACACGAATAAAGCGTTAAGCGCGAGTGATTTACATGTTAAGTCAATGCAAAGACGCAATTAGACATCCTGCAGCGCGATTCACACGAAATAAGCAGCGAGTTAAACACGCCGGTTTGACTCCACGCATAAGCGGCGCATTCGCAGAGAAGAAGCAGCGCGCGCCAATTGTGCTTTCATACTGGCAGCTTGTACTGCAGCCGGTTATAGACAAGCATCTTTCTGTCGTATTTTCCAGCGTTCTTCTCCGAACACTGTGTGCCATGTGCTTTGATTTATGTCATTACTCTGCACCTGCTACGCGCTTCTGCGCTGCCCCTGTGTGCTCTTATCTATTAACATGGGCGCCGAAATAAATACGCGCTGCTTGCGTCCTGCTGATGCGTGCAGTGTTAAACCGGTGTAAACTCCACATGTTCAAGCGTCCAACTACACACGAATAGCGAGATATATTCACCCCAAGTCACCTCAGATGTGAACGCACTTTTAACAAAGAGAGATTTGAGAAAATGATTGACACACTGGACAAGAGATACCAAAAGAAAGATACCAGTGCACAGTGATTGGCCGAACACTGCAAACATTTGGCAGAAATGTTACACCCCTTACCATAACGTGATGCTGCGTCCCGGTGTTATGACACCAAAATGATCAATACTAAAATAAATGAAAAATAAAAAACAAAGTCGTTTGACTTTCACAACGACACATTGCGTCTCCAGAACATGGCGCCCGCAGCAACACTACAGACAGAATAATAGCTCCGCCTTCTGAGTTTTTAAAATAAACCCACTCTGTGACGTAGAAAAGTGGGGGCTTGTTTAAACGAGGTGTTTTAGGAGGGTGTGGACATACATACAAGTCATAACTTTTATAAAGAATATTTTGGGGGTTTTAAAACTTTAATTTTTGCAACTTTAGGGACCTTATCTATGCACCAACAGCTTGTAACACTCCAAAGAGAAAGGAAAACTTGACCCTTGACAGCTCAGCATGATTAGAGGTTCTCACCCAGTGTCTGCGCCTCCAGCGTAGTGACGTGTGCGCTGCGCTGCTGAGCGTCCTGCAGAGCTGAGCTGAGTTTGGTCTGCAGCGCTGCGGCCTTCTGCTGCTGAGAGCTCAACTCCAGCTGCAGCTCCGACACACGAGCCGTGGACGAGGCCAACTCCTCCGTCAAGCGTGCCTTCCAGAGATACAGAGAGACCACATTAAACTCATGCTACAACACAACTACTCTGGTCAAATGATGATGGGACTGCAGTGGAAACAAAAACAAAAAACAAACTAAACCGATGGTGGTAGAACTATCTATCTCTGCTGAGAGCTGAATGCTGATTGGTTAGTGCGTGGTGCCTGTTAAAACAAAGAGTGAAAACACAAAGACAAATGGGAAATGCTTTACTGAAACAAATGATGGGGAACGGTGAGTGAAGACTATGAAGAAACGGATGAGGCGGGACATCGCTGTTGCTCACCTGATCCCAACTCAATTCCTGAGGCAGTGCATGCTGGGAAAAGAGAGCAGTCACCACTAAAGGCTCTCAGAGCAGTGTTAATTAACCAATCAGAGCAGAGACACATGGCTTAGCAGGAAATAAAGTATTAACAGTAGAGATGTTTAATAGTTTTGAACCCCAGACTCCTCTGTTATGTAAACATGAGAATTCAATGAAAACAAGTATCTCTTTTAAATAAACCATGACTGCTTTACCAAATGTTTGGGCCTAGCTTAACTGCAATTAAAGTGTGTCAATTTCCCATCTGTTCTATGTTCCATCTGCTTTTCTATGTAAACTATGCATCTTTTATATTTTATATGCAATTTGATATTTTAATATTACTGTTTTGAATATATTAAGGCACTTTAAGTGTTTCTACAACATTTTGTCGCACTGTTAAATGATTAAAATATTGCAATAGGTGATTAATACTGATAACAAAAGGCCAAAATGTAATTTTATTCACATATAAAAATGTACACGCTTGTACTGCAGTACTATGGGTGTGTTGTCCACCAGGTCTTTGAACTGGTCACGTGACTGAAAACTCTTTCTTGTGTGTGTGTGTGTGTGTGTGTGTGTAACAGATTGTACTGTTTAGTAGAGCTACCTTGTCTTGCTCCGCCTGCAGTATTCTGGCCTGATTCTGTTCACTGCTGTTCTTCAGAGAGTCGTTTCTCTGCTCCATCAGCATATTACTCTGCTCCACATACCTACACAAACACACTCGAGTCACTGTCTTATTAGGCATGATAGTCAAAACAGGGCAAGAAGTGACGGCATAACAAGACAGAAAATACAAACATAGTTAAATATGGAGTGAGAGAGTTGAACTGAACCCTGACCTCTGGTTCTGATTGATGAGCTCTCCGATCTTGCGGTTCTGCTCCTCGATGCGGGAACTCTTCTCAAAAACCTCTTTCTTCAGACATTCATTCTCCTGAACAAATAAAGTCACATGACATGCAGGTCGATATATATATATATATATATATATATATTATTTACAGTTACTAGTTACTTCCCACAAATCTAACTGACTAATTATCAGGGAAAGTAACTATTCAAATATGTCAAATAACCTGGATGTCCTCAATATAAATATATTCAATGAATGAAAAGGACACTAAATAGAATGAATTATTATTATAAAACATTGTACACTAATCTACACTATTTTAATGTTTCTGTGGGACGATGTGAGAGATCGTCAAATCAAATTCAATATATTACTGTAAATATTATCAACTCTATATGAACTACTTGGGAATAGAATGGCCATAGTATTTTTATATAGAATTAAAATATGATATTATGCTAATTTAGTAGTGCTGTCAAAAGATTAATTGCGATTAATCGCATCCAAAATAAAAGTTTTTCTTCACATAATATATTTGTTTGTACTGTGTATATTTATTAAGTATATATAAATACAAACACATGCATGTATATATTTAATGAAAATATGTTTTGTTT
>JAUCMU010000097.1:21573867-21586795 GCA_032275025.1 Enteromius treurensis | reverse complement strand
CGCCGTGTCACTCCCTGTATTAGGACTCAACAACTGTGTTCTGCTGCTGTGTGAATGTGACCAATAAAATGAGATTTTATATGAGTAGGTAAAATACTGAAATAAATAAAATGACCTTTTAAACCGTTTAACTGATTGTATTAATTGCTCAAAATTCATATTGGTCAGTAAACGGTTAACCGGTTAAAATGAGCATCCCTAGTTAGAACATGCAAAAATGTGTCAAAAGGCAGTGCTTGGTGATTATTCCTCGTGAGTAAATCCTCGTCAGTTATGTAGTAATTAAATAAACGTAGCTAAGCGAAATGAAATCCATATGGCTGAAAGTGATCGCGACTGCTGCGGACGGTGGAATAAATTTGGTCATATGGCCCACTCATAATAGTGATTACAATAATGACCAAAGGAATCGTGATAATCGAGCAGCACCAATCGAAATGATCACTAATGGGGACCTGTTACCAAAACACCAACTAAAACTGCCTGGATAACCACAGCAGTATTATGAATTTCAACACCTATTATTTCCCAAGTATAATGCCCGCCTGCAAACACCCAGCCCAGCCATTTGTATTATAATGGCAAAGTTGTGAGGCCTTGTCTGTCTCACCTGCGTCATTTGCCAGATCACATTTGATCTAGAAGCAATTAACCTCAGCAAATTCCCAACCAAGCACCTTGACGGGTAAAAGTGATGTCAAGAACCCGTCTGCATTGTAGCGGACACGTCCCCAAAGAGAATCAAAACAGCATCATGCTACAAGTAAGCTTGAGGGCCTTCTTTCACGGACTTGCTTATTTCCCATTGCAGAGTTCGTGAGTTCAGTTCTCACTCAGAGCAAAATGAAGGCTGGGCAGGGTAGCTGCAGGATTTTTTGAAATCAAATGTAAGACTTTTTAAAGGACCCGCAGAAACCCTGATAGGCACAAGCTAATGCATCCTGACAAGTTTATCATTTACTATGCACTGAACACAACAAGACACTTGACTCATCGGGTATCATCTCGTCCTCACATACCACAAATCCAAATATTGCTTTATGCAAAAGTGAGGTCGATCACATGACCTCATCTCTTTAGACTTTCAACGAATCATTTAAAAAACAGATCAACTGATCAAATTCAATTGTGTATTAATGTGCTGATGTAGTTTCAGCTGAAGACGGTGCTGCTAGCAGTGTCAGGGCAGCAGTGTTTACTTTTGGGGTCTAAAATCCTATATTCTAAAATTAGAATTAACTGCTTTACATTTGAGCTTTTAACTCACTCTCCTTCATCATGTGGATCAGGGATAATTCAATGATTAAAAAAAAATCTCAAATAAATAAAACTCGAATTTCTCAATTCTGAACAAAAATTGTGTAGTCTTCTGTGTTAATAACCCAGGGGAACTCCTTAAATATGGACTTGTCGATTCATATCTATAATACCTACAATATAAAATATCTTCAATCTTACCGAATGCTAAGCATTAATTGCAGAATCTGTCAGAATAGTTCCGCCACTGAGCTAGAATCTAATAGCTGAGCAACTGCTAAACTATCACCAATCCAGATATTATAGCAATAATTCTCCTCTGATTGAAAGCTACTCTCAAGCACCACGTGCTGTTTGCAGAGAAACTTGACGCATATGTAAGCAGTATTCATTCACAGGCAGGTGACAGCCGCTGTCTTGAAATCTAGTGAGCTGCCAACCCAGACAGAATATTTGAGAATCACAAGCACATATGATGCACAGAGATGCTGTCTAGGTAGGAAGCTCACTAAGATTTGAAACAGACAAGCAAGCACTTAAATGTCTAAACAATATTATACCTTTAATATGTTACCAAGAATTTGGTTAGGTTCTGACATAAATACAATCGTATAATTAATAAAATCAATGTCCTAGGATTAGTATTGGACAGAAACGTAAGCATTCATTTAGATACTTTAAAAAATGTAGGTTATCTAATTATCACTGTACTATATAAACACAGGACTTTTAGTAAGAGAGAAACGCAGTAAGCATGACAAGATTCCCAAATCGACCCACGATAAATCATACTGTGGAAATTCTGTTTTAGAGTTTCCAAAAACATAGTTTTAGCACAGTACGATGTCAAAAAGATTATGGTTTAACAGATTGCGGTATTGAAATAAACTATGACATTTTCAACGCAATGTCAGTGGTACGCTATTCTTAAGTATTACTATCTTATTAGTTTTAAACTGACAGTCCTTACTGAGGTTCTGCCGACTTTTAAGTGTACTAAAGTGCACCCAAAGTGACTTTTAACAGGACAAATGTGTTTGAAGCCACATGATCAATCCAGAACTTGAATTCCGAATCTCTTCCTTGTATCCAAACATACTGGTTTGGCTAAATACTGCATGTTCTCTTCACAAAGGGAGCTAGAAATACAAACGAGTTCTCAGAAATAATTGGGGTAAGATTCGTAAGCAATCACAACTATGGCTTCACTGACACCAGCTAATGCTAAATCCAGACGTGCAAGTCATTCACTTGTGCTGGCCTGAAACATGACATGACTGAAGACGGCTCCCACACACGGAGAGACTCTAACAAGAGCTCCAGAGCGGCCAGGCTGAGCTCCACAACCGCTAAACCGGCGGAGTGCAGGTCCTCGGTCGTCATTATAGCAGGGCAGAAAGCTTTAAAAACGAGTGTCTTAAATCAGGCCCAACCGAAGCCCTGACCTCTCCACGGGCTACCTGCGGGAACACACTCGCCCTCAGTCCCGCGGCCGAGCGAGTCGCAGCAGGCCCGGCCTAGCACACAGGCCCAGTTCAATATCACACCAAGCGGCTCACAGAAAACGCCCTGTACGCTACCGAGGCGGTGTAAGCACATAAAAGGTTGCAAAATTCACGGCGGCCGCCATGATGAGTCTTTCCCAGTGCATTTGAATTGAAAACATGGCAACCCCGCGGGTCAGCACTGGCCTACAATTCAAGGCAACGACGCAGCGATCGGCGGTTTTTCGCACCTACCTTCATGTCGGGACATCCTACAGACAGTGACACAGCCCCTCCACGGGCTCCCTAACGTATATGAGTCGGAAAGGTGCCGCTAAAAACGAAATAAAAGTGGGACGCGGTCTTTCTTTCCTATTTTCTCTCTTGAAGATGGATCCGGGGCTTACTTCTCTCCGCTTCCCCCTCCCCGTCTGTCATCGAGCGCCTGTGTGTGTGTGTGAGAGACGGAGCAGACGCGGTCTGCCTGCAGGGGGCGCAGCACTCCTCTACTTCTTCTTCTGTGGTGTTTGAAGGGCGGTAAACTCGTGGAGCTCTTGAACGGGGTTTCTGTTAGTGTTGACATCGCCATCTGGTGTAGCTAAATGATTTTTTTTCATTCAAAATGCAGAAATACAGAATTCATAAACGTGTGAAATCAAGCGCACCAATAAAATATAAACCAAGAGGTATGTATTTTGAGACAGCACAAGCACACACATTTTCTCTAAAAGTTTAAGGTTGTGAAAAATGACTGTATGAGTTTGAGAGGTTTGCATAAAACAAATGTCAGACAAGTAAAGCTAGTTCTGAGACAAAAGTCTAGAACGAACTTAGCTTAAATGTTTGGAGCCACTGCGAATTGTAACTACAAAATAGAAAAATAGTCCTCACAATTAATAAGTAAAAACTATTTAATAAAAACAAAAGTCTTCCAAGTACATCAGTTCATAAATTAGCCTACATATTCAAATGATAGTTTTTTTTATGTATGTTTTATGAAGATGCTTAAATGTGTTTTTAACTAGAACAATTTATAGTTTTAAGCTGCCTTTTCAATAAATGCTTGATAAAAACACTGGGAGTATATCAACCAGCTACATATACATAGCTTGGCTAATTAACACTAATAGCCTATATACTATTAATAAATGACACCCATTCAGAACTGATGCAGTGATCCAGAAACAGTGATTTTTTATTTTATTTTTTTGCATTCTTTATTTCTGCAAGTAATATTCAGTGCTATCTTATTGGCATTTTGAGTCCTTAGATAAGAAACAGGCAGATAAACAAAGTTGACACACTAGTGTCATGTACAAAGTGACCGTCAAATGGCCTCCGATATCATACTGTTAATTAGACAGCGAATTTTATCTGTAAAATACAGTGCATTTAAAAAGACAATTGCAGCAGTTAAGATAACATTCCTACATGCAAAAAACATGAACCCCTGTATATCCACATAACATTCCTTAAATGTGATTATCAAACAGCATTCCCTCATACCATATAATACAAGCATGCTTTAATGAATATCTATTAGGTAAAAAAAAAAAAAAAAAACATATTCTTCTATGTGTGTTTAAATCACAGACTGATTGGTAAAGCACTGAGTTTTGAGAAGAACTGTATTGCCAATAAGGCATTTGGAAAAAAACTAAATAGTTTTGAATTATTTTAAAGGAAAATTCCTAAATTAGCAGGATTATTATAAGAAATGATGAAAAATGAAGAACATTTTGGCACAAGGGGCTGTTTTTCATTGCAGTTTGTTTGTGTGTATGTGTGTGTGTGTGTGTGTGTGTGTGTGTGTGTGTGTGTCAAATAGGCCTAATATCATGTTCTTAACACAGATTTAAATGAAAGTAAAGAAGAAATCTGCATATCCCTATTTAAATAACAATATGCTTAATGTCTAAGTTTAAGACAAATTGTTAAGTAGTATTTTAAAATGTACATAACCATTTAAAAATGGTATATGATAAGGCATTCTCAGTTGAGGCTTATGTAAAGGTTTAGTTCAATGTCCACATCTTTCTCTACCAGTGACCAATATTATGTAAAAAACCTTAATGAATAAAATGATTTCAATAAAAAGCAGCACAAATTTGATTTATACAGCTAAGAAGCAAATTATATCCTTCAAAGTACTACGATAATTTGTCAATTATCTTAAAAAAACCATGTCAATATAAATATTAACTGCCATAGATATAATGATCATCTAAAGACATTTGGTTCTTCTCATTACCATCCAATGATGTTCATTCACTGTACAAAACCCGAAGTTACGAACTTATCAAATGTTGGCATGGTATGGCAGCTGGCTGAGTCACAATGTGGGACGTTTCTAAAGACAAACAAGTCTGCATGCAGGAGAACCAAACAAAGCCCATCCATTCTGTCCTTTATGAGGCCCACTTGCGAAAAGCAACATTCTTTTCTTGAAGGGAAGAAGTTTGAGTTCCAATGAGGCTCTGTGGAGATCTAAGAACCGTCATTCTGAGTCTGAGGCTGTTCAGTGTCTGGCTGAACCTCTGCTGTCTTCTCTTTGATAGAGGTGGAACTGCTGTCGGTTTTGTTGCTATCTGGGTTGCCATGGCTTCCTGCGCTGCCCAGTCGAGTTGAAGCTACCACCGCTTTGACCGCTGCCTGTGGAAACATAAACACAGGGGTATGCATTGTTTAGAATGTCAAAACTATAATATTCAAGCGCATTTTGCAGTATTGAATATTATTTGTTTGCTTTTTATTGATGTTATAGCTATAGTTATAGAATAGTTTGCCCAAAAACGAAGCAGCTGATAAAAACATGATAATCCAGATGTAATCCAAATGACTCCAGTACATCAACTAATGCCTAGAGAAGAAAAAGTTTGTGAGAAATAAATCCATTATTAAGGTGTTTTAACTTTAAAACATTGTTTCTGACAAATATACTCCACAAAACTCCAGAACCCATAATAATGTTTCCTCCAGGAAAAAAAAAGTCAATCCCCTCTTGTCCTCTGAAAACAAAATCCACCTACATATTTATTTCAAAGTCATCTGGACTATTTTTGATTGTAAACAGTGCTTGATCTGTGTATATTTCTCTACCGATTCGCTGAAGAAAGCAGTATTGTGGATAGAGGACTCGAAGCTAAGTTTAAAAAGTCTTAATTATGAGTTTATTTATTACAAACAAGAAGGTTTCAGCGTCATGTGGATTATGCCCTTAATTTTTCAAAAATCTGTTCTGCTGAAGAGAGAAACTCATCTCATCTTGGATGGAGTAATCTTTCAGCTAATTTTGATTTCTAAGCGAACTATGTAATATGTGTAAATTCTAAGCCACTAGCAGCATCAAGCGGGTAAACGAAAAAAAAAAAATGTGGCACAAGCTTGTGCTTTATGTTTTATGCCTTTTTAATATGTTTTTATGTGTCTACAAGGTTATTCTGGGTGGTTGCTTACTGGCCTACATACAAGTACATAGAGTCTACAATAGATTCTAAAAATCTATGGATTCTTTTTTGCCAGAAGAAGCAATGCTTCCTTATTTAAATATGAAATATGGAGCTAATAATTGAGGAGGAAAATTCAGGAGGTTTTATTCAGTGGGTCGAACTGAGCAAAAATATGATTTATTGAGTAAAATATATTTATTCTAGAAAATATAATGGTGCAGTTGCTAAAATTTCTATGTTGTAAATGCAAGATGAAATTCCGAAAGTTTGTAATGTAAACCAATGAGATGTTTGCAATGTTTCAAATTACTCAAATTTAATACATGTAAGTATCAGCTGTCATCCTCTGTGTTAGATAATATATCTTAGTTTTATGACCAAAGCTCTGTAGTTCTTATTATAGGGGAAAACATGTAATCCAATGCATTACACTAATAACTGAGAGATGTACAAATAAACATTCCTCATCACATTTGATACTCACATTTTAACATGAATTAAAAAGAAAAAAAGTGAGAAATCAAGTGTTAAACTTTAAATATTACTCACAAAATAAAATGTATGCTTATTTTAATGCATTTATAAATTCTGTAAAGATATCACAACAAAATAGTAGAGTAGAGAGCCAGAGTAACACACATGCTACATGCTCAGGGAACTAGACACAGACAATCATTTTAAACATTTAGAGGCATTCGAAATGTGGGTATCAAATATAATACAGTAGGCTTTGAGGTGTAAAACCTTGATGAAAATGTGCCATTTAGCCAAAAACCTCAAACCTTGAGTTTTCTTCGAGCATTGAACTCCAGGAGTTTCTTCTGAGCTGTGTCCATGTGAGTGAAGTTAACAGCCTTTCCAGTCACCCAGGGGTGCTGCAGCGCCTGCTGCGTCGTCAGCCGTTTCTTTGGATCCTGGACAATCAGTTTCTTCACCTGTGAGGCCAAAAAAGATGAGTAACACTCATCAGTAACTCCTTCAGCTTACAAATATAGGTGAAACCCAACATCATGAGCAAACTGACTGACAGACAGAGTTGTTTCTGTTTTTAGTGAAAAGCAGTAAGTGCTAAATACAGGGCGGGTTTTCTCATTATTAAAATATGTCTTTATTTGCATCTATGGTTCCATGAAGAATCTTTAACAGCCATGGAACATCCCCTTACCGAAAAAACCTGTTTGCTGAAAGGTTCTTTGTGGTACCATTGTTAAAACGGCAACATTTAAGTCTAATATAACAATATTTGTAATAGTAATAGTGCTGGTAGAGGGGTGTTGTTGGGCACAACATGTAGCAGAAAATGACACACACACATATGTGTGTCTAAATAATTCCTCCACAAAGTTATATAGTTCATCAGCATAACTGTAGGCAGTTTACTGTTGCCAAGCAATGTAGCGCTAGGTGTACTGAAATAGAATTGAACTGATGTTCTCTAACAGGTGAGTGTTTTTCATACAGTCTCGAACATAGATCCTCCATTAAGAACTTAATTTTTAAACTATTTTAAAGCATAAAACATAATATACATTACAGCAGATAATAAAATGACCTAAAAGACAAAAAAAGTGATTATCTCTGTGTCTGTGTATGTGTGTTCTGGTACATATGATTTATAAGGATGTGCATACAGTTTAGAGTGACACTGGAACTACAAAGTAAACATGATGAGGACACTTCCTGTTTTTTTTTTGTTTTGTTTTTTAAGTAATCTAAAAATGCAGAACTTTATGTGTATGGGGTGGGTTTAGGCGAAGGGTATGTGTAAGGGGATAGAAAAGTATTTAAACCATTACAGTATATAAACCTTTACGCCAAAGGAGAATCCCCATAAAATACATACACAAGCATGTGTGTGTGTGTGTGTGTGTGTGTGTGTGTGTGAGTATGTTTGTGAACTTAGGGATTTCATGAGGATTATTAGGGAATGTGTATAGAGTAGGCTATATTCAGAATTTACTCACAAGGTCCTTTGCATTGAGTGACACATTGTCCCACCAGGGGGAGACAAATTCATATTCACAGTTCAGGATGCGTTTAAACATGTACTGGTCTCCTCTGTCATCAAAAAAGGGCTCAAAACCGCATAACCTGTACAGAGAAATGAATAGAAATATTTTTATTTTAATAGAAATAAAAAACAGTGCTAGATTTAACAGCAGCTTCACCCCTAAACTGAACTACAGAATTGTTTTATATATATATATATATATATATATATATATATATATTTATTTTTTATTTTTATTTATTTATTTATTATTATACATTTTTTGAAAAGAGTTTTATTTTTATTTTCTGTCCAACGTTCTCAGACTTAATGTTTTGGTAAATTCCTGGAATTACTCCCAGAAGTTTAAAACGCGCTTCACGCTTTTCACCAGTGAGGCTGATCTTAGACAAAACCCGAATTTTGCGATTGATACAACAGAGAGACTGAATGACTAAGCACAGCATCCTTGTGAAAGAATAACTTTAGACAAGTATGTCGTGTCACTCACAAAATGTACGTGATAACTCCCACAGACCACATGTCAACCTCAGGGCCATAAGCACATCCCCGCAAAATCTCAGGAGCTGAGGGAGAGAAAGACAGAACATCAGAAGAAAAGAATAAAGGGGGAGGCGATGCTCTGCTGCACTAATGCAGTAAAAAGACTACAGCTTCTCTGTAATTCTCTTTGTGCAACTGATGGCCACAGATGGTGCTCTGTTAAAAAAACAAAAAACTATTTAATAAACTCACCACAATAGCCTGGAGTCCCACACACAGTCTTCATTGTTACCTGATCGTCTACAATTTTCGACAAACCAAAATCCGCTGTAAAGATAAATCACACACACAAAAAAATTAGTTTTACATTTTCTGATATTGCTCTTGCAAAAGCACACCCTAATAAGACATAGTAGAGCATCGCTAATACGGTGATGGGGTGTTCTAGGTGGTTGCCAGGTGTTTGCTCAAATCTCTATGATATTCTGGTCCCCAGATACGGCTCTAGTCCCTTCTTCAGTGGAAGTCAATGAATGAATTTCATGAGATGTGTGGAAACCAATTAATATTGTATAGCAAAAAATAAATAAATAAATAAAATACTACTAATTGTTAAGATAAAATGAATCATTAAAAAGTATATATATACACATGTACACTGCCCTCCAAATAGTTTGTAAACACCCTAGAAAAGCGGGGTTCCTTTTCAGGAACTCGAACTGCGTCGAAACGCTATGGGAACGCCTCCAGCGTGACCAAGCTCTGAAACTGCTGTGAAAACTGTCCAACGAAGTTGCGAGATATCACCATCGGGTGGCGTCATAGGCCAGGAAGGATAAAAGCATGTGCGAAGCAGTGCACACCAGCCTCATTCATTCAGCAAACGCTCTCTGTGCGGCTGTCAGTAGAAGTTGAAAGAAAAACTTGATCTCTAGTTTAAAATTTTAAAATACAAAAATGTCTAAGAACTTCGTTAAGTGTGTGACTCCATGTGGCCGGTATAATAGTATAATATAATAGTATAATAATAATGTGTGAGTGTTGACAGCCAGCCGCTGCCTCAGTCACCACGCTACGAGGAGTTGATAGAAGGGATCACCTCTCCCCACTAAACTGCTGCGTGTAACTTCAGCACTAGGGTGGAAGGGGTATGCTTCAGCTGGGCAGGCGGGCGCGTGTCTTCATACTCTAGCGGTCTTACAGGCTTATCAAGCCGATCTTTTAAGAGACCTCAGCGAGCGTGAGCAGTTGGACGCTGAGGATATTTTGGAGCTGGGGAGAACAGCCCATCTGTCTCTTCGTGCTACAAAAGAGACGGCACGAGCGATTGGGCGATTTATGGCCGCTATGGTGGCAGCCGAGAGACACTTATGGCTCTCTCTCTCTCTATGATGTCAAAGCACAAGATAGGGTGAGTTTGTTAGCCGCGTCTATAACCTCCTTTGGGCTCTTTGGCAGTGTGGTAGATACGGTGGTGGAGAGACACCAGGAGGCGTGAAAACAGGCAGCTGCCCTGAATAGTCTTCTTTTCACCAAGCAAACCAGAAGCAGAGTGTCGCTGCTAGGGCACCTCCGCGAGTCTGGGGTGCCAGAGACAAGCGAAATGTTAGCTTCTCCAGCCCAAAGAAATATAAATCTAAGGATTTAAGGGAAGTAATTGTGGCTAGGAGATCACAAAGCCCGAAAAACTCCTGATAATCACTGTTTACAGTTAAATATGATGGGGGCGAGCCCCCGGGAAGAGAGGTGGTTTTTGCCGCAGCAATACACGGCACCCACCAATCTTCTCTGCCCTCCTCGCGTTCTCCAGCCGCCGTTGAGATGCGTCTCAGCGGGGCTGGGGCGCGCACTTCCCCCGAGGGGAATGCCTCAAAGAAGGTCTACCCTGCCCTCTGCCGGCGAGCTGGTGGTAGTGGCGAGAGTAAAAAAAATCTCTTCATCAGACAGCAGCCCAAAACCAGAACCCTTAGCTCCGTTGCGGCTACAGGGCATCAGAATTCTCAATTACATAGACGACTGGTTAATTCTAGCCCAGTCTCGAAGCGAGGCGGACAGGCATCGAGATGCTGTCCTAGCTCACATGAGGACGTTGAGGTTAAGACTAAACGGCAAGAAAAGCGTACTTTCTCCGGTTCAGAGTACCGCTTATCTCGGTGTGGTGTGGGACTCGGTCTCTATGCGGGCACGTATGTCTCCCACCCGGGTCGACACGATACTAAATGCAGTAAAGAGAGTGCGAAACGGCCATTCACTGACATTGAAGTTTTTTTAAAGACTCTTGGGGCAGATGGTAGCAGTGTTGAGTGTGATTCCGCTCGGCCTACTGTACAGAAGGCCGTTGCAGTGGTGGCTCAAGTCCAAGGGGGAAACCCCTCACGCATGATCAAAGTCTCCAGACGGTGTTTGTGAGTTTTGATGATGTGGAGAAACGTACAGTTTTTAAACCAAGGACCAGTTCTGGGCGCACAATGTCGATGAGTCGTCTTGACGACCGACGCATCCCTGTCAGGGTGGGGGGGCAGTCTTGAGTGGTTGTCCGGCCCACGGTCTATGGACCGGTCAACATCTGTCATCGCATATAAATCGGCTCTTTCTCTCGAACCTCAGAAACCAGCATGTGTTGGTCTGCTCGGACTGCACGGCAACGGTGGCTTATCTCAACCATCAAGGGGGTCTGCCCTCGCGCTCTTTGAACAAGTTGGCGCGCCAGATCCTGGTTTGGTCTCAGGACATACTCCTCTCAGTGAGAGCAGTCTATGTTCCGGGACACCTGAATACAGGGGCAGACGTCTTGTTGAGACAGGGGCTGAGGCCCGGGGAGTGGAGGCTTCACCCAGATGATTTACAGCGAATCTGGACAGTCTTCTACAAAGCCGAGGTGGATCTGTTTGCGACTCGGGAGAGTGCTCAATGTCCCCTCTGGCCCCATTGTGTCTGGATGCTATGGCACAGATGTGGCAGATGCTTCGTCTGTACGCATTTCCCCCGATAAGTCTGGTTCCAGGAGTTCTGGTAAAAGTTCGCCAGGATATGATCAATCTACTGTTAGTAGCTCCATTCTGGCCGGGTTGGGTTTGGTTTTCTGACCACATCTCCCTCCTAGACGGCTCTCCTTGGAAAATAGCGATCAGGAGGGACCTCCTCTCTCAGCCAGAGGGCACGATTCTGCACCCCTGCCCAGAGAAACTGAATCTATGGGTGTGGCCTTTGAGGGGGTGCCTCGTAGCCACTGGTCTGTCAACCGAGGTGGTTCAGACTATTCTACAGTCCAGAGCTCCTTCCACAAGGAAATGGTACGCCCTGAAGTGGAAACCTTTCACTTCATGGTGCAAAAAATGTCAGCAGAACCCAGTCAACTGCCCGATTTGGACAGTTCTGGAGTTCCTGCAGGCTAGACTATCTACAGGGTAAGCCTACGTGTATGTGTATGTGGCGGCAATTTCGGCCTTCCACTCCCTTGTAGATGGCAGCTCAGTGGGTAAAAACCCATTAGTGGTGCGTTTTCTCCGTGGTGCATTGAGGCTGAGGCCTCCTATTCGTTCTTGAGTTCTGACTTGAGATCTCGCGGTGGTGCTTAAGGCCCTCTCCCGAGCCCCCTTTGAACCTTTAGAGCACGTCTCTGATCGTCTCGTCACTCTTAAGACCACGGTCTTATTAGCCTTGGCTTCTTTAAAGAGGGTGGGGGATCTTCAGGCCCTATCGGTGGCCTCCTCATGTGTGGCCTCCTCATGCGCCCGGTCTGGCTAAAGTCCTCCTTTACCCGCGAGCAGGTTATCTCCCTAAGGTTCCTTCAGTCCCACCACAGCCAGTGTTACTTCAGGCATTTTGCCCACCTCCTTGCGGGGAAGTGGATCAGGAAGGGCTGCAGTATTCTTGTCCAGTGCGAGCGCTGGACATCTACACACGCAGGTCTGCTGTTTGGAGGAGGTCGGACCAATTACTAGTTTGTTTTGGTCCTCCTCGTGGGGGTCTGCCTGCATCCAAACAGACCATAAGCAGATGTATTGTGGAGACTATCTCCATGTCTTATGAGTCCGCTGGTCTCCCCTCGCCGATGGGAGTCAGGGCTCACTCAACTAGAGGTGTGGAAGTTCTACGGGCTAGACCTTCCGTTTACCCCAGGCTCGGTGGTCCTCGTGCCTTAGTGTGCTGCATCCACACTGGCTTGGAGGTCTGGGAGCGTGGTTATCTCGTTCCCATAGCATTTCGACGCAGTTTGAATACCTGAAAAGGAACGTCTCAGG
>JAUCMU010000097.1:21539928-21552432 GCA_032275025.1 Enteromius treurensis | reverse complement strand
ACAGAGCCGCGCAGTTTAAAATCCAAAGCAGAAATGATTTTGTAACTGACAGCGCTTTCATGGTTGGCTAGTAACAGTTTGGGGGTGGGAGGAGCAGACGCGGGTCCCCTGTCCCATCGTTTGCGCCGCCTTGTTAAGCGTAGCACTGAAAACATTATATTTTACAGTTTATTCTCTTTCTTTTTTTTTCCTGAATCGTTCGGTTCGTATGCGTACCGAACCGAAAGCCTCGTACCGAACGGTTCGATTCGATACGACGTATCGTTACACCCCTAATATATATATACATCAGTAATTCTAAAATTTATAATTACACTGTTGTTCCATCCGTTACACCTTAACCAACCCTTAAACCTACCCATACCACCAAACCTGTCCTTAACTTTACCCATATCCTACCTCAATAGCAGCAAACGTGTTTTGCAATACAGTATGACCACAATAAGTACATATTAGTTAAGGCCACCTAATATAAAGTTTGACCATTTGTTGTTTGTGTAAACAACATTTTCTAAATAATCTATTTATAATCTAAAATAATCACCTTATATGCAATGGAACCTTTTGCGAAGTTAGAAAGGTACTTCATGGAACCATCAATTCCAAAAAAAAACTTTATTTTTAAGAGCAGTATCAAAAACAATAGCTTCTCGACAGAACTAATGTGTCTAATCAATGAATATATTGTGTCATATTTAAACTTGTCTGCAAAATCTCATCAAAAACCATGATTTAACCATTATTTTTGGACATGCTACATGGCAATATTATTTTTTAATGTGTAATATAGATATTCCATGTAAATATCAATGTAAATGAATTTGAAGTAACAAGAGTCACACTTTCTGATATGTAATATGCATAAATAAAACTCAGATAAATTTGCCTAAAATATGCCTAATGTCTTAAAAGTATTATTTGCACACAAAAAAAGAAACGAGGCTTAAGCTAGTGGTTTATGCATCTTGTCCTAGATTGCTTGCCAAACAAAGTGCACTATGAAGTTCTGCTGATTTAACGATACCGTCAAATGTTTCAGACTCTGTGTCCTGGAAACACTTTGTACTTTAAGGGTTTTCTTTCTTATTACACTTATTGCCTGGTAACAAATGACTAGGTGACAATGTAAACACCACTCAGGTTAATGACACCTTTCTTAGATGAGACTTTTTTTTCTAATGATGTAAAATTTCCCATGTGTCTCGTAGAAATATTTTAACAGACTGCAACATCTGACTCGTATACAGGAATCTATAATGATGACCAATAATTGCTCTGCTTGGGAAAGAAGAGAGGTTGTGTTAAATCCAACTAGCCTAAATATCCAGATCCCTAACCACCAAATAGAGAAAAGCAAATATCCAAAACATATATGCAAAAAAAAAATAAACAATGTTGTGAAATATACTAATATATTTCTGCAGAATTAGATTAAATTTAAAGAGGTTTCCCGATATGAATACAGCACTTTTCTACAACTACAACGGTCCAGACAAACCCTTTACCCAAAAACTATTATTATAAAAAAGATTGGCAAATTAATATTTCTTTAACATTTCAAATAGCTAAAAACAACAATAACACACAATTTATAAAGACCATGGCAGCCAGTTGACAACATTTTTGATATTGAACAAATTAGTAGCTCACAACAAAGGAAAACATGTATTAAATATGCTATATTATTGTCGCTTATTTTTACACAACCTTTTCATTGCTGACTTTATTTGGCAAGCTCATTCCAAGGGAAAGTGGGATTTCCAAAAACTGTTTTCTGAATAAACACACAAATCCCATTTTCTTTGGTGTGACAACTGTTATAGATTGGGTATAGACCACTAATCTCATCAGTTAAGCGTTGACTATCTTGGTCATGCTCAACCCTAATAACCAAATAGGCTAAATATTAAGAACACACTCTTTTTTTCTATTAGCCCTAACTAATATTTATAAGAAACATAAGTTAATCAATATCCTAACTATAACCAACATTTGGTCTAATACCAGTCGGCCACTACAGCCTTTTAGGCTACATTAAATTAGGCGAAATCTGCAACCCTCTTATTCTGGTCGATTTTGTTAGGTCCAAGCAGTTGAATACCGTCTTAAATAAGCGTTTGAAAAGCTGCTTTTGTACATACTGCTGCACTTGCACTTACCGTCCCAATTCAGACTCCAGCTCATAGAAGTCCGCCAGCGTCTCTTTCTTGGATCCGTCGATCCAGTATTCAGGAGCGGCTCTAGAGGCGGGCATTGTCACTTTCAGCATCTCCAGCGCTTCAGTTCACTATCAGCGGAGCCAAACAACAACATCACCACATGACATGGAAGACAACGGACGCGCGGTTTGAAGAAGCAAACAACATATATCGCTGTCGGAAGAGTTTGGTGTTACCTGTAATGAGTGTTGGTTGAGGTGCGCTGTGTGGCGTGTATGTGTAGCGTCAGTCTATCGCGGTTGTCATGTCGCTCTCTGAACAGAGCGCGCGGCTTCCACTGGGTCTTACTGTCGCCTATGTAGGGCGCTGATTTTCTGTCTCTGCGATTTACCTGGATTCACTGGACGTCACATATTACATAACAATACTCCGGCATATTTTTGGCAGCTGCATTACTCCTAGATATTGTCATGGCAAATGATAGATATATTTCAAGTTTTTATCCATTTCCTTCATTAATGAAAGACATCATTCTGTACTGGCACACTGTAAAAAAACTAGCAGATTCAATCTAAGTCTTTCATGGCGTCACTTTCACCCAAAATTCCAGGATTTGATTCCCCTAACTAAAGCTTTAATTAGTTTTAGTTTTCATTTAATTTTTACATTTTAAAATGTATTTTAGGCCTATAAAAACAAATTGTTATTACAATGTTGGCTACATACATGCATTTTCCTTTCTTTCTTTCTTGTTCTCTTTATTCGTTCTGCATTTTGAAAGGTTTGTGTATGTAAAAATTAAGAAATCTGGCATAAAGCAAAATAAGATTTGTAAATAAGACCCAAAGAGTAAGATGTTTTATTTGTTCTATGGACATCTCAGTAATAAGAACTATCTATCTATTTAGAACTAAATCTATCTTAAAGAAGACTATATAACATATTTAGGTACCATTGTATCAAAGTACCATGGCTTTACCAAGTTTTTTGTTTTTTTTAAGTTGCTCTGAAACACCAGAATGTTTTATTAAAATTTTCCCTAGACCTATGAAGCATGAACTTCAGTCTTCTTTCATTAGGATGACAGCCATTCCCTTACCAAGTTTGACTTAATGTGCATTATAAAGAAAATTTTTCTTTCATTTTTCAAATATGCCACTTTCAATGACGATTCGATTGTGCTATGAGGAAGAAATCACCCACACTGAGTCCAGATCTGTACTGGCCTGCTTGACTGGTCATCCTTTAAAGCTCATGCAGTGCATGAGTGTTCTGGGCTCCCACACAGAGAGACCCATCTGTTCAGTATCTGCGCAATGCAAAACAACCACAATCCCAGCTAACCAGCAGCATCCATCTCTTCTCACACATTCACTTCCTTGACACTCAGTCATACAAAAAAATAAGAACTGGAAGGTATAGTAGGATCATTTTTTTATTTGTATATTTTTGCATATGTATGTTGATGTGTGTGTGTGTGTGTGTGTGTGTGTGTGTTTATACATATTTGAACACCTGAACATGTTTGAATGTCAGCTTTTAAAAGACAAACCCTTATTTTAAAAGGAATAGTTTAACCCAAAACTGAAAATGCATTGATACAAGATGTATGAGTATGTTGTAAGACTTCAGTATAGGTCCCAGGGATGTAAACGCATCATGGGTGAAAAAATAACAAAGACACGCAAACCTTTTTATTTTTAGCTATATAAATGTGCAGTAAAAATTCATTTTTTATTCATGAAGATGTAAAAATGTGCCAATAAACCTTGTGGAAAACTTCTGAGATGACAATTATATGAAACTACAAAGGCAGCAGGGGATCACTCAATAACTCAGTTGCTATTTCTACTTCCTAGCTTTCAGGTCTTTATTTTGAATTTATAATAAATTATGATTATAACACATTTTAGTACTGTACTGGACTGTACTGAAGTAGTATAGAAAGTTCTTAGATTTAATAAAAAAAAAACTTTTTTGCCTTAAAAAGAACACATCAAAAAGTGTGTTTTAATTGTAGAAGCTTCTAAAGATTTTTTACACTCATGTTTGTCACTCTTAAACGGGATACAATTCCAGATAAATCTATGACAATCTCTTATTTACAACTTTCTCTCTCTCTCTCTCTGATTATATTGGATAGATCTGCAAGCGAGTAGAACTCTGTCATTCTGAGTTTTTCTGAATCACCTACAGAAAACATCCTCTGACTGGACATTGCTTTCAACAGAGAAGCGTGTGATTGGCAAAAAAAAACTTGTGGTTTTGTAATATGAAACAGATATGAGTTAATAATAATGGCACTTTAACCTTGTTGGCTACATTAACCTTAACCATCTGAAGTGTCACCGAGATCATCAGAACCAATTTGAGGAAATATTGTTTTATTTAATATGTTAATATGTTTTCACCATTTTCTTCCAACTAAAATAAGGGTCCTCTATATAATATTGCTTTCTCCAGTAATAAACATGTCTCATCTGAAACAGGAGATATACACTACTCACAATAAGTTAGGGATATTGTTATTTATGTAAGTGCTTTTCCCATTTCCAATGCGCTGACTGGTGATGCCTGCCCAGACTGTTGCACCTCCTCCACCAAAGCAAACCCTGGAGACCATGTTGACCTCAGCGTAACGCTTACCTCGCCTTCTCCAGCAATGCTGATGACCATCATTTCTGTGCAAGGTGACCCGAACAGGACGGTAGACTACTGCTGCATTGTCCAGGTCACATGGTCTTGTGCTCACTGCAAACGTTCACGGCGGTGTCTTGGTGTCAGTGGAGTCACCTGCAACGGTCGCCTTGCATTCAAGCCAAAGCGGTGGAGATGGTTGCGAAGGGTTTGTCTGGAACCCTTGTACCCCTCATCTCGTAAACGGGCCTGCAGAGCTGTGTGGCAGTTGCATAACGATGTCTGAGGGCATAGGTCCTTAGGTACTGGTCATCGTTGCGGTCTGTCACTCGTGGGTCTGTCATGAACTATGCCAGCAGTTCTGTGTCTTGATGCAAGTCTGCTGATGACACTTTGTGACACACCAAGTTCACGAGCAACATCTGACTGCCTGCCACCGACCTGAAGGCCTGCCATGGCCAGGTGCACTGCTCCTCCGTTAAGTCACGTTGTGTGTTCATGGCTGTTTGAATGATGAACTTGGAACGACTTACTGACAATACCAGCTTTTTATACCCACAGAATGGTGAAATTTATGCCACATTGAAAAAGATTGTCTTTTGGTATTGGCCCCAATAGAAGGCACACCTGTACACAATGAGACTCTCACAAAATCCCTAACTTATTGCGAGTAGTGTATATGCACAGATTAAGCATTGTTTACAAGTGAAAAGTCTAAAACAATTCTAAAAAATGTCTGTGGATTTTGACGTGAGAGGGTGAAACGGAGAATGAAAATTTGCACTGAAGAAGCACTATTTACTTTAGATATTTAATTGACTGGAGTCACGTGGAATACTGTGATGTTTTATAAATTGTTTGAACGCAAATTGATGGCATGAGAGTAGATTTTTTTTTTGTGAACTATTACTTTAGGTCTTGTTTTCTTTTGTCACCCATTCAGTGCCCATTATGTAAAATATATGACTGTCATTATATCCTTACCCTAACTATAAGAACAAAATAAAAAAAAAAGACATACATTTGGTAGGATTTTAATTTGTATAAACAAAATAAGGCAAGAACATTTAGTCTGATACAAACTTGGCAGCCAACAAACAACATGGTGAAAGGTGCTTTACAGAAGTGCACTCTTGATATAAGACAACAGACAAATATTCTGATTTAAGAGTGTCTGCATTGACATCCATGTCTCCTCCAGACGTGCGGACACACTCTCTGCCTCCTCCATCAGTTCGGGCTGATCTGCGATATACCGAAGATGGAGCTGGAACAGCAAGATGACATTGTTAAGAGTTAAAAAATTTAAAAAGACCTGCTTCTTTACACTCAAACGCCCCACATTGGTCTGCTAATAGTTGTTGTTTAAATGTGATTACATGACAGTATATAAAGTGAATACTTTTAATAGCATTTACAGTGCAATCCTGTAAGTTGCTGAACTAGTAACCATAAAGGGAAATGGTTTCATAAACGTCTGCTGCCATCTGCTGTTTAAAAACCAAACAAATCCAGAGTGTCTTATCTAGCAAAATTACAACTTTCACAAACCTTATCTATGCACCTAAAAATACAAATTCAAAATAACGAACACATATGTATGTTGAAGCCATTTTATAAATGTCCTTTTTTATAATATTAACAAAATATTTTTTATTATTATTACATTAGTATTATATTTAAGAAATTTCCTTTTGCATATGAAAAATCATATAAAATATCACATCTTATATATTTTAACAGCACATTTATTATATAGAACACTGACAATGAAAGTTCAAAAACATTTAAACATTCCTGAAAGAAGTCTGTTATTCTCACCAAGGCTTTGGCGTATTATTTTTCCAGCCTTCAGAGTCACATGATCCTTCAGAAATCATTCTAATATTCTGATTTGGTGCTTAATTTTTAAATTATTAATGGTTCTTACTATTATTAAAATAGTTTTTGCTGCTTAATATTTATGTGGAAACCATTTTTTCACGATTTTTTGATGAATAAAAAAAAAAGTTAACTGAAAAAGTGTGTCTGTAATATTATAAGTGTCTTATACTGTCACTTTTGATCAATTTAATATATTTTTTTCTGAACAAATCTTTATGTAGTGTTATCGGTGTTATTTTATTGCATAAAAATACTAAGCAGCAAAAACAATGTGTTCAGTGCATATTACAATGATTAAAAATATTTTCAAGGTCCAAATAAATAAAAAAAAAAGCTGCATTTTACAGTCTTTATTTGGAATGTGGATACATGAACAATGGGAAACAGGATTTTTCGATCAATCATGTTTGACGGTGAACAGGAGCTTGGTAACCAGGTGGCTGGTTAGGTCGGAAACTAAGCAGATCCTTCAAAAAGAAATAAGTCTAATAACTTTGTAATGGAACTAAAAGTCAAAGGTTTTATGTTATCAAGTTGATATGAAAATGTGTGCAGCTGCATGCAAATGTAAATAAACATCAGCAGATCATATCGTACCTTAAGGAACAATGCTAGGTAGGCTTGGGCCAAGTCGAAATCTCTTTTGGACTGAAGAATGCTGCTGATCATCTTGAGGAAGCTCTGCATAACTCTGACCTCTCCACCCATATCTGGTGACAGGGCCCGCAGTTCTGTTTCAATGGCAGAGGGGCCTAACTCTCTCAACAGCTTCACTGGCTCCTCGTCTGCCATGATAATTAACACAGTGATTATTCATTACAGCTATTCAAATTCAATAGTACAGCATCAAGTATAGAGTACTTTACATGAGTTGTTGTCCAAAGCGTTTTCAAGCTGAAGGTAGAAGGTGGACTTCTGTGCCAACACTCCCAAGTTAACAATTTTAGACTAATAAAAAAAAAATACAGGTTAATTACAACAAGTAAACAAAGTATAAAATTTACAATTTAATTTACATCAAAGTTGAAAAATCAGCAGCCATTACCACAGTATTTAACATCACAAATTCCCTCGGAATTCACTCTAACATCCTGATTTGGGGCTCAAGAAACATTTCATTCATTTTCAAACATTCTTGTACCAATGAAAAGATCTTTACTGTCACTCGCTGAATTTATTTATTTAAATAGTGGGTTAAGTAGAAAAAAAATACATATACACACACACATATATATATAGAAAATGTTTTCATATTTTTCAGTCAATATTTCAGACAAACGTAATAAATGTTATTAATATATTCATTTTATATATGCAATAATCTTAAAACTGACAAATAAAATCCCTACAACAAATACTCAAGTGTCACTATGAAGAGCTTTACCTGGGCCTCTGAGGGGGTTGTGGGTAGAGCAAACTGGGGCACCAGCCCTGGAATGGTGGGAATGAAGAAGGGTGCAGCTTTTGGCAATTTTGGGGGCTCTTTGGGTTTGTTCTTTTTCTGTAGGTGAAGATTTTTCAGTTTTACAGGGCTTTAACCGCTTTTCAAATACATCACAATTAAGCACAGACCACTGTTTTTTGTCTATTTATACATGCACATACCTTGATGATATCCAGATGCAGCAGGTTCTTCCAGCGTGAGTCAGGAAGCAGAGAGAGTGTGACCAGATGTTCATCCAGCTGTGCTGGTGAAATGTACTCAACCATCTCAGAACTGTCAGCATCTAAAACTTCTTCCTCTTCGGTATCTGTTCACATACAGTACACACAACCAATGGGACTTAGTCTTAAGTGAAATCATTTTCAAATTACAATCAACCTATAAATGTGGTCATACCTTTGCTCGGGCAGGTGCCTGGCAACATGATCACAGTCGGCTCATAGTCTGCAGGTAGAGGGCGCAATGACACCAGACTGCAGAGTGTGTTATTGGACCTTGAAAAGAATCAAAGCAACAGCAAGGCTGAATATACAATATTTCATGAAGCAGCTTCTTTGAATCGTAATACTGGAAACCGAGGGTGATGACAGGCTATGCTTGGATTGCAATGACATACTAATAAAAGTTCTTCAGAAGAGTGATTAACATACATATTTCCATGCAAGTGTTCATCTTGACATTTAACTAATAATAAAAATGTTTACAAAAAGCGTTTTTACTTTTACTGCGTAAAAAAAAAAAAAAAGACATGTACCATGACCTGAAGGGGCCATTTTTAGAATTAAACGTAGAAGTCGTTGATAATTTATCAAATATGATCCAATCAGGCTTTACATAGGGTCAACACTTCTCCAATATAAGGTATGTATAACGCACATAGTGTGCATTAAATACCTGGGCTACTGTATCCCAGGATGCACTGAACTCAACCTTGCATTTCAAAGGTGTTAAGACATAAGATATAAATAAATACGATTATATTGTGTGTTATATTTTTGTTGCACTTCAATTTCATCTAGATTGTTCAGTTTTAATTCTGTTCCAGTGGCATACAAAGCTGAAATGATGAAAATTGTTTCAATGTCCAAATATATATGGACCTAAATGTATACACTTTGAACTTGACAGCCCCTAATTACTGTATGTTATGTGTTGCATGAAGAACAACAGACAGAACATTGCTCTTCTGTGATGAATGGGGGGGGGGGGATGGGGGGTTGTGGAAAGCATAGTTTGGAAACAACATTACCATGATTAAATGAACTTTTCCTAAAACAAGCCATTCATACATTTATCAGCACAATTAAGTTTCAACCTCAACCGGGTTCAGTTATGACGAGTAAAACAATTGTGCTAATTGCTTTGCAAAATTTTGCTGTTCTAATCTTCATCTTAAGTTTGTGAAATCACTAATTGAAAAGCAAAAACAAGAGTTGATAGACGCAGTATCTGCAAGGAAATCTCTTACCATAAATAAATACCTAGACCATCAACGTGCGACGAGGCCAGGAAGTTCCCGGTAGGTGACATACTGAGACTGACGGCTGCTGCATCTACCAGGAAACAGTCGACCAAACTATGAAAAACAGCAAGAGAATGTGGAAGGGTATGAAAGTCAATCACTCAGTTAGGCCAGAGGGGACTTCATCGGCTAGAGGAATCCCCGTTAGAGAGACAAAAATGTATCCGACTTACTAAATGTCACTACGGCCACATCTTTGAAAGATAATAATTATCTCTGAATTTGGTTTTACTGGTTACTTTGAAAATGATCAGTGAACGAGTTACAGCAAAGGTCATCACAAATATCTAACCAGTAAATAATATAGAAAGTGGAAAAGGTGTCACTGGACTGGCCTGGTCTTTCCCTGCTTCAAAAGGCTACTTTGTGGGTTGTAGTAGAACAATGATGCAATCTCACTTAACACTCTATAAGCATTACCTGTGACATACATGTTACAAGACAGACACGAAAAAGAATTTAGGTTGCTTGGGTTCTACAGTTACTTCATTTCTCCAGAGACATATTGTCCAAAAAAAAATAAAATAATTTATAACAAAAAGAGAGGGATTTTTTGCTAGATTTTATCACTGTAATTAACAAGTTAACATGAAAAAAACAAGCAAGTTGACTAGTGAGAATAAAAAAGTACATATATAAAAAAGCAAACAAAAGTGGCATTCATTGTAAATAACAGTCCAAACTCATTTTAAAGTGAAACGGAAACAACTGGAGTGCATTAAATGCATTATAAAAATAAACATCGGTTCATGTACCGTTCTAATCCAGCACAAATTGAGTTGGTTGCATTATATAATTTGCCAAGCAGTTTTTAGATGATAAAAAAAATTCTGTATACAGTATTTATTATTGCTTAAAATGTGTTTTTATTTGACCCTTTATTGCTCTTTATTTATGTTTTGAAGCAATTTTTACATTTAGTGCCCTTCGGGGCATTGCGAGTTCCGAGTCCCAGCTGGAAGACCGTTCCTGATTCTGTTTCCCTATCTCTCTACTGCTTCGCTTCCAGTCATCTATGATCAAGAAAGATCTAATAATAATAATAATAATAACTTAATCAAATTAAAGGCAAAAAAAAGTATCTTATTACTAAGAAAAAATACAAATCGAGACACTTTTTAGAATTTGACTGAGGAACTATGACTACTAATGTCTTTGAATTCTCTTTTTTCCTAAGCAAATATATGAAATGGAGAATGCAATTTCCTCCATTAATCATAGGACCTGGTTGTGATATCTCAATTAAGCTGCCTTGGTTTATGCTCTAAAGATTTTACCTGCCAGATGGAAGATCCCATGTTCTAATGGAGCAGTCCATAGATGCTGTAATCAGCCAACGTCCATCTGGACTAAATGTCTGGACAAAAAGTATAAAGCGTTTCACAAACACTTATACACGACTTATACTCCATTTCCTCATGCAAAAAATATTTGACAAAATAAATATATTTAATTTGTCCACATTATACAACACAGTGGAAACCAGGACATTGTGCGGTATTGCACATTCTATGAACATCCCGTGAACATGATCATTGTTTTGAATGCAAGTCAAACCATTTGGATGAGTAAATGTAAGAACTATTTTTGGTCTAAGTATTCCTTTAATACAACTTAGAAACAAATTGCTAAAGCCGTCAAAGAAATTCCTGAATCAAATGTGTCCCACCATGTCATTTATCTGCCCACGATGCCCTGAGAATCTGCGGACAATTCTCCTAGTCTCCATATCCAGGATGTGAACGGTAAAATCGTCCAGAGCGATGGCAAGCATTCCGCTGTTTGAAGAGGCAAAGCATAAACCAACATCATTCAAACACTGTTTGGAAAATGATTTTCCTTCTCATACCCCTATTGCAGTCAGGTAAATCCAAAATAGATTGTCCAGCTCAGTTTGAATAGAATCTGTGCAATCAAATCGACAATAATCGCTGGAAATTAAGTGTCCCTAACTGAGCAAGCCAGAGGCGACAGCAGCAAGAAACCACAACTTCATCAGGGACAGAATGGAGAGAAAATGATCACATCACAATATACGATTTACTAAACATTTACTTGTAGCTAAGCTAAAGCTGCATTTAAAATGAAATGCATTTAAGTTTCTAATACCTGTCTCTGTGAAGCGAAGATGAGGCCGGTGTAGCTGGCAGGGTGTGTGTATGTAATAGCTCCTTGGATTTGAACCTCCAGATTTTCAGAAGACGATCTGCTCCCACGCTAACTGTCATCTGGTTCAGAGCATCCACAGAGACTCCACGAACAGGCCCTGCATGTGCTGCGCAAACACAATAGAAGCCACTGAAATCAGCCAAAACAACGAGGTGGCCTTTCACCTCTGATGTCCAGTATGTTAACTTACCCAGGTCCTTTCCATATTGCCCTCGATGAAAACCAGACTGCATGTTGTACACATCAATGTGTCCTGAAGACAGTGCAATCACTGCAAAGTTCCCGCAGGATGTGATATCAACAGCCTGGACAACATATGACCAAACTGGATTTGAAATCATCTGCTATAAGACTAAATGATCAGGTGAAACACACAACTATTATCTACAAACTTACAGTTGCGTGGACATTGAGGGTACGGTTCTTGTTGAAGCGTTCAGCTTCCAGCTTGTGGGCACCAATCGAACCTTTCTGGTAATTCCATGTCGTAGTCATAAGGAAACCACGGTGGCATGCAATAATACCATCCCAGTCACTCTGACGAGCAGTTTCTATAATATACATAATTAAACTTAGATTAATGTGTACTTTCAGTGGATGGACAATGAGGAACAGTGTTGTGCAAGTTACTTCCAAACTGTAATATATTATATATTACTTGTTACTGCTATTTAAAAGTAATTCCTTAC
>JAUCMU010000097.1:21497219-21517226 GCA_032275025.1 Enteromius treurensis | reverse complement strand
CGTCATTATACATTACCATCACTCTGTTCTTCTATTTGATAATATTCAGTGCTTTGCTACAATCTGTATTGTTAAAATTAACAATTTCTTATCAAATAGTTTTACGCCACAATTTTAAAAATACAATGGGCTGTGAATGCAATTGTGTTGAGAAAATAGGCCATTTATTCAAACTACAAATGCCAAAATGACTCATTTGTCACTTATTTAAGACATCAGACGATTGTAATACAAGCTACTTGCACAACATTGTGAGATAATCATCTTGCTTTCCTCAATTTCATATTTGGTTGATACTATATTGCAGTCTGCAGGATATTTATCATGCCACGACCCAGCTTTTGTGACAAAACTGTATTGCAGGATTCCAGGGTCATTTTCAACCCTGAAAATTACACGATACATTAGGCAAAGGAAAAGAAAAGCACTCCTCTCAGTCAGGCCTCTCTCTCTTTCTCCCCGACTGTTTTGGCACTGGTCCATACTCTCACTGTGAGCTGAGCCAAAGCCTCTTTGGTGAGGCTGTCAACTCTGTATCAACAACCGGATGTTTACAGCACAGGCTTTGCATGTTTCCTTGCTTGTCCCGAAGGGACAGAAATCTCATGTACACAGCGGAGAGTGTAGCTCGGCCTTCAGGACACGTCTGGAACCACAGAGGCTGAGTGCACGTTCATTTTAATGCCTTTTCAACACCATGAATAATGCAAAGCGTGCATGCAAATCTGAAACAGCAGCTGCTACCAAGACATTAACGTGAACTGATTCCCACCGTGCCTACACTACATTAATGTCCTTTTTTAACCGGCAACATGGGCACAAATAAAATACAAAGTCAAACTTTACTTGCATAGTTTTGAATGGAACACAATATTCAATCAGGAAAAAAAGTAGCGATCCATACTTCACATAGCTATGTCATATTATTATAGAGCTATATACAAATATATATATATATATATATATATATATATTTATTATACATATAGATATCCATACAGCATTTACAATACAAAAATTACTCTAATGATATTATGTTTAGCAATGTGGGGGAAACGTATGAATATCTTTAAACATTACTTTAATTGGCAGCTGTACAAATGAACTAAATAGCCTTAAATTTACATTCATTAAAATGCAGTCATTGAATTGTGTGAAATCGGTTCTGTGCAGACTCAACATTTCTTATCTTACTTTATATGGAAACTTTCTCTTATCGCTCTGACATGGGTACATATCATCCTAAATCATTTCCCACAATCCTGGAGCTCGCTAAGCTTCTGTTCGCTTAAATTTCGGCTCAGATGGGTTTTTGAACTGACCTCAAAACTGTACTGCCTGCCGTCTCCTCCCATAGAAACCTCCTTCAGGATGATCTTCTCAATGTGCACCACTACAACATCAAAAGACATCATCATTACTGCGCTGCAACTCTCATGGGGTTTTTTCTGTGTGTTGAAAGGGATTTCAGCAGGCAGAGGTGACATACCTTCCCTCTGCGACGTGCCGGTGAGATGTGGAGTGGGGTTGCTGCAAAGAGTCCAGTCTACGTCATTTTCCCGGTGTGGACAGAGGAACCCCGGCCTGGAAAACTGGCTCTGAAAGAAAAAAAGCAGCCAGCCATTAAGAAGGTGATTAAACATCAACTTTCAACATCAGACTCTCTTATGGGGAAAATAGACACATTGAAAATTATATAATTACTGTGGGGGCTAAAAGCAGCTGCCAGTTACAGCGTACAATTATGAGAAGCAACCAACAAAAATATCTTGTCTAAAGTGACAAGACTCGAGTTAAAGGTGTTTATTGCTTCACAACAGGTCAGGATGGCCAAACAACTGATCTAGAAACGCCACATTCAACTAGTGGATGGGTTTCCAAATCATGTGAGGTGTGACACTTCCAATCCAACCAAATCAAAGCTATTCAGATTCAGTCATTCAAAATGTGCCACAATTAACGTGATTAAACCAATTGATCCCCCACTTGCTCTTGTTTCAAAGCAAGCGAGCACAATGCCTCCACCACGACTCATCACCATAATTTTAAACCATTAACATCACTCTCAACTTGACATCAGCAACAAACAACAGACATTCAACAACAGACAGAGAATGTCATGTTGGAGACCTGATTCGGTCTAATGAGTGTGGACATCCCATGCGACGAAAAGTCCCACACATGGCCTCATTTACAAAACGCAAAGCTCACAATAAAGTCATTCACGTGGAGATCAAAAGAAATAGCACTGGGCACATAACATGACCCTTAAGCCTACAAGACACAGATGAATGTAGCAAACCATCATGTGGTTGTATTAGATTCAAGTGTTTGGATATTTGAGATCTAGTACTAACATTAGAAAGCCAGGCATGCGTTTATAAAACGCAATGTCACTTTTGTTCTGTTTATCTGCGTTTCTGAATTAAATTAACGTTGGAGAATTTTTTTGACCACAGCATTTGCCAGGATTTTCTGTCAGGCTCTGGCTTAAAGGTGACACTTTAAACGACTTAACATATCGACAGCTGTCAGTCTGACATGAGCACATGCATCCTGCAATTGTACACCTCTGGCTGTCCCTTGTCAGTTACAAGAAATAATTCTGTCATCATTTACTCACCCTCAACGAGTTCCAAACCTCACCCCGAACACAAAGGAAGATATTCTGAAAAAAGATTGCAACCAAGCGGTTTTGTTTGGGTCACTGTTGACTTCCATAGTAGAAAAAACTACTTGAGGGTGAGTAGATGATTACAGAATGTTGGGTAAACTATTCCTTTTTTTTTTATTCTAAGACGAAACATATTGGACTTTCTTGGAACCAATCCTGGAGGCAGTTTCCAACTTAACCAATCCGAACTTGATTCCTAAGAACTCCCAACAAGACAAGAACACCCACCCACAGGACAGGGGTGAAGAAAACCTTACAGGAACTTCTGTAGCTGCCTTGAGATTCCAATAGTACATTACATTTTTTTCTAAACACTAATATCCTATGAGACTCTAGAAAAAAACTAAATAGAAATCAAACTATCTTGGATTTCAGTTCATCCAATAGGATCTTATTTGTTACATATTCCAATTAGGATCCTTTAGGATTGATTCAAAGGTATGATAGAAATTCCAAACAGGGATGCAGCACACATTCGTGAAACATTGATTGCATCACATGCTACACCATGTTATTTTGATTATCTGATACCACCATCATTGAACCATGATACTGCTGCTGTCACAGGACTTTTATTCCCAGGAATATCGTTGTATTGCCTTGTTCAGGTGGTAATGGAGTAAGGGAACGATGGCATCAGAACCCGGAAGAGTGATTGGCCACAGGTTCCTGTGGTAAACTAAATTTGCCGATACTTTTAATTACACACGTCCATCTCCAAAACTAAAATTTTGAAGCGGTTCTGTTTTTTTTTTTTTACATGTTTGTAAAGCCCAAACATTCTTAACTAGATAAAATGTCTGGGCTGTGAGTGTGCGTCTGCACAGCTTACATAGTCGAACAAAACATAAACTTCTCATCCAATTCTTTTTACCACAGGCTTTTTGTCACTCTTTACTTAAAGGTACCAAGGAACTACCATGTGTTTGGTAAAGTACTATAGTAGAAGCATAATATTCATAAACATACCATGGTTTACCACCACCATTCTACCATGGTACGGTCACAGGAGATTTCTGTAAGGTGGTACTCCCAGAAATACCATGGTAAAAGCATATACATAACGTTAGAGCAACATGAAATTTCAAAGAATAAAGTGGCATTAGCTAGCGGATCTCTGAAAAAACAACAACAACATGGCGATTTCATGGTCATTTTGTGTAAGCTACTTTGGCTAATACATGAAAACGTACTTTGGAACTACCTTGGTTTTGGAAATGTATTATTCCCTGGAGTACCATGGTTTACTATCTTGATACTGTCATTTGAACATGGTACTGCCACAGGGCTTTTCTGTTAGGGTGGTACTCTCAGGGATAACACGGTATTGCCATGTTTATTTGGTGTACGTTACGTTTCCAAATCATGCCATAGTATATCTGCCACTTTTGTTAATGTAATGTCAGTGATTTTGAGGTAAATGTGACACACCCATCTTTGGAGTCTGTCCAACTGCACTCGCAGCTCTTCCCGCTGATAGAAACTGAACGCCGGGTGTAACGAACCCATGGTGAAGAGCAGCCGCAGTTGATCCACAGTCTCCGGCTCCGGTAGAGCGCCGCACATCCCGGCGTCCATTCGACTCAACGTCCTGAAGAGAATCCCGGCGCACTCTCTGCTCTTGGATCCGAGCAAAGACAAATAAACAAGCAGTTTAGATAGCACAACGGGGTCGCTTACGTCCACCAACCCCTCCAGATTAGCGGGGCAGTTGGCCCGGATCTCATAATCCCGCAGGACGGTGAAATCTCTCCGGGCCAGATCCTCCAGACAGGCGCCGAGGAAGCGTAGCTCCAGCGGCTGACACATGTGCAGCAGCCCGCAAAGCAGCTCCACGCGTCCGGATGGGTTCAGCTGTAAGCCGAACCACTCGAACACCGCCTCCTTGTCGAGCTGAGCCGCTCCGGTGCCGCTCTCCCGATCGGATCCGTTAACGGAATTCAAGTCGCATCGGTGATTTTCGCCTCCCGCCGCTCGCAGCTTCATCTTCATCATTATCAGCTCTCAAACACAAACATCAGAGATGTAAGTCCATGGATGGTACTTTCCGGACAATATTTCGGCATCAAATCGCGCTGAAATTTCCGATTTGAGGCGGAATTTCGTTACAAAATTTGCTGTCCGTAGTCTGACGGTGTGGCTGTGGTCAGTTTGCCAGATTACTCGCTTGCCGTGCCTCCAGAATATCATGTCAATCATCCGTGGCTCCACCCACTCGTCATACGAGTAGCAGGGTCCTAAACTCCCCATCTCGAAAGATCTATTACGAACTGACAAAATATAACAAACATATAAACAGATAAATACATGAATTATGAATTTAGTAAAACACGATTCAATAATTGCACACTACAATAGGTACTATAATGATACACTCGAGTGGCCTTGAACGTGACAACGCATGATGCAGTTCATTTAATCACAATGACAGAAAATAAAAGTAAATAAAAGATAGTTCTTCCGCCAAATTATATAGTTCCATATTGGCGTACGCTCGTGAATACACCATTGAATTGACCCCGACTCACGTCACGTTTAAATGTTTTGTGTTGGCGTGTTTTAACACTTGACGTAAAATGCTTAGTATATAACAAATGATTACAGATAACTTCCTAACAAGCTGCTAAATAATAGGCCTGCAACGAAGGGTGTGAGTTAGTTTTTGACGAATATAACAACCATCGTAGTCCTTTATATACAGTGGCTTCAAATTATGGAAACCACAAGCTCATAAATTGAATACCCCGAAGGAACACATAGTGTGTAAGTGGGGAAGAGGTTTGCACTTTGAAGTTAATTTTAGTAAAAATAAAAATATAAGGAAAAAGAGTAACACATTTTTTTTAATTTGTGAAATGACTGCAGTACCAGCACGAACCGCTAGAGGTTCCCCAGACCCGAATTTAAGAACGCAAGAATGCAAGAGGGTCCCGTTATATCCAGCAGATGGCGACATTGTATAGCCGTGACATGATGTGTGTTTCAACAAGTTACCAAGAGCAAGTACAGTTAACATTCAGCAAATATCATAACCAACCTGCACGATAGCACCATTTCCTTTCATATATTAGAACAAGCTGAAAAATTCCTCATTCTTGAGATGCATGCTGCATTTATTCCCATTGCTTCTCCACCCCAGATCCTCCACACATCAAATGCATTGTATTTCAGCGTCATTACATCATATTCAAAACACTGCACACCATTAAACTAAACTCACATGCTTCAGTTCGCTTGTTTATGTCTCCTCTATTTTTGTCTAATGTGATTCCTCTGGTACCTTTTGGGGCCCACCTTTGATCCAAAATAGCTGTGCTAATATATAAATGTGTTTGAACAGCGGATATGTGTTCAAGTCTGTGGTGTATAAATATATACAGAGGGACGTTTAGCAAAGCAACTCGCAGGTTATTCCTTCCTCAGGTACTAATGTGGTTGGATGTGTTACTTTCTTTCTAAACATCTTTTTATTAATAAACAGGCCAATGGAGAATGGTGGTGGTCCCCGAGGAGTTATTTCACAGTATTAGGATTCAGTAAAAGGCGCCAACATCTGTGTTTAAGTGTCTGGCCTAAACGGATGGAAACAAACTCTCGTGTTACTGGAAGAATAAAGGCATAGTCTTCGCTGTAACACAAAAGACATTGCACAGACAATATGTTAATGTAACGTCAATGGACTCTTCTAAATAACTCAATGCATGAAAATAGAGAAAATAAAGACGTTTTAGCCTGCGCTATTTGTGGAATGGGCCTTGGGATTGAAGGCTCGGAGCCATTTGGCTTGACTTTCTTTGAAGATGGTTTTGTGGAGGGTTAAACCCGTACTCCTCCCTCTCTCTGATGCCTGTCTCTCTTTCATTCTGCCCGGGAAAGGCTGTACGTCACTGTGGGTGCACATATAAAATAGTCTTTGGCTGTATCTTGCCATCTGCACACTGCTTCTGTAGCACTGGACTGTAATTCATGTTAGTGATGCGAGCATTTTTAGCTCTTCTCCAGTAACGTGTTGGTGTTTAAACTTGTGGATATCCAGGATTCACATTTCTGGTAAGAGTTGTTAATTTTAGTGTTTTTTTCCCTTTCCTTTACTTGTTTATAAGAAGAACTGATGTTTTCTCAGTGTAACTTTTCTAAGGGCCATGGTGTTATGTTAAGGGGCATACGTACCTAATCATTGTAACGATATGTTTTGGATGCATTTGTTAAAGCAACTATCAAAATACCATGGCATTTTCTCAGTTATGTTACTGCTATTCAGAATTCTAAATAATAACTAAATAACTAAATTAGATATTAATTACATGTAATATATTTAGATGTGTAGGTTGATATAGATATATTTTTTTAAATAGTTTTTTTTTCTTTCTAGGCATAACTGCTGCTTGGCTTCTTGTTGCCATACCATGCGGACATGGATGTTTTCCTCACTGATTGTTTGTGTTTTGTTGCCGCACATCAGCGGATTCCAGCAAGAGGACACTCAAGCCGGTTTGTAACTTATTCTTTAAGTCTTGTATTAGTCAAGTGGTTTAAATCATGAACAGTATAAAGCTGCATTAAAAAGGTATTAATGTAGAGCATGTCACTTGCAACGCCAAGGTTTAATTTTCAGGGAATGCGTGAACTGGTAAAACCTTAAAATCAATGTAAATCTCTGGAATGAATGCATCTGAAAGAAACGCATAAATGTAAACGGCTACTCTTGAAATAATCCTTATTCAGTTGTTTTTGGGTAGTTCAAGCATTTATTTGAGATGCCAGGCAAAAATTGGGCTACTGTACCTTACGCTACATTTGAATTCAAGTATTGTAACTCAGCTTGGTCTGCATGTGGACCCTATGTGCAAATGTCTTCCTGGGCTCGCAGGTTGCAGCACAACTCCCAATGACCTTGCGTTCATCATCGATGGCTCCTCGAGCTTGGGGATCCCTAATTTTGAAACAGCCAAGCGTTGGCTCATCAACATCACCAGCGGCTTTGACGTGAGCACCAGGCACACTCAGGTAGCAGTTGTCCAGTACAGCGACACCCCTCGACTGGAGATTCCTCTGGGTAAGCATGAGAACAGCCAGGAACTCATCGAGGCCATCTCCTCCATCTCATACCTGGGGGGCAACACACGGACCGGCCGTGCCATCAAGTTTGCCACAGACCACGTCTTCGGAATGCCTAACCGCACACTTCAGTCTCCCAGAAACCGCATTGCGGTGGTTCTCACCGACGGGCGTTCGCAGGATGATGTTGAGGATGCTGCCATGGAGGCCAGGGCACAGAATATAGTTCTGTTCGCGGTTGGCGTAGGAAATGAGATCACTAATACTGAGTTGGTGTCTGTGGCCAACAAGCCACCTTCAACTTACGTGCTACATGTGGAGGATTATAACTCCATTTCAAGTATATGGGACCTGATGGAGCAGAAACTGTGTGAGGGTGAGTCGTGCTAAACTATGGAGCATATTTTTCTCTAGGACCAGAGACATATCATGGATGTAAACTTTGGGGCCCAATGCATCTGTTTAATCCCGAAGAAAAACTGATTATCATCATTGGCAATGATTAGGAAATTAATATTAAGTGACAGGATGCTTACTACCTTTGGAATTTCAGTCTTTGGACGGGTTTGTTGCCTGTTTCATGCTATATGGTTAAGCACTGGCGTCTATTTTGTGTATGTTAATCTGTTTTCTTTTTTATTGCTCAAAATCAGACTTTTACAGATTCACTTTGTCTCAGATGTTTCTGAAAAAAAAAAAAGTCAAATAGAAAATGAATGTGGATAGCACTTCAGATTTGGTCTGTGTTAACATTTGATGAGTTTGCATCTGATATCTTCTTATCTTATGAGATATCTTCTTTGATTTCAGACTTTGGTGTCTTGGCAAATAAAAGCACATTGAGACATGTTACATTTAAGTGTTTATTTGCTTTCTATTTACTGTCTAGGAATGAACTGAGATTTTAAATACATCTAAATAATCCTGATATCTTCTGGTCATCTAAAGGCACTTTGATTCAAAGCATCACACAAGAGTTTAAGTGCAAGTGAGGTTTTGTGAGTTGAGCAGTTCAATCTCTCATTCACAGAATCGGTGTGTCCAACACGGATCCCTGGGACGGTGAACGATCAGAAGGGCTTTGATTTAATGAGCCTGATGAAGATCGAGCAGGTTGCTCAAAAGGTTCAGGGCTCTTTGATATCAGAGAGAGCGTTACAGCTCAGCCCTCGTATGAACATCACCTACAACACTAGGTGATTTTTACTTTACCACATCTATAGTTCATGATATGCACTGCCTAGTTTGTGTTCTTGCACATGCTGAAGTTTTAGAATTATGTAAATTGTTGTGGTTGGAAAATTCAGCCTACTTTCAACTGATGTTCCTCACAGAGAGATCTTTCCAGAAGGCCTTCCGCCAGCTTTTGTGTTTGTGGCCACTCTACGCTTGAAGAACCCAGCTCACTGGATGAAGTTTGACCTGTTAAGAGTGTTATCTCAGGACGGGGTTAAGCAGATGGCTGTGACTGTGAACGGAGCAGACAAATCGGTCACTTTCACCTGCACCAGCGCTCTGAAGAAAGAGCAAAGCGTCATATTCAATGACCGAGGCATCAAGGTCTCTACAGTTTTTCATATCACTCTTAAATCAAGTTTAAAAACATGATATCTGTGCTAAACACTATATGCAAGATTAAAATGATTTGCATCCAATATGCCATGGTGTGTTGCTATTATTAAAATGTCCATACAATAAGAATTTCAATGTGTAGGTGTTTATGTCTTTTGCTAAGATGATTGATGTTCTTGTAGAGGCTCTTTGACACGGATTGGCATCAGCTGAAGTTCCTGGTGAAGCCCAAACGCATCACTTGTTTCGTAGATGGCACATATGTGGAGGAGCAGCTTCTAGATCCGGTTGTTTCCATCTTCATTCACGGAAAGACTCAGGTCGCCAAGAAAATAAATATTGAGACTACCGTCCCTGTGAGTGCTTCCAGTGTTTTATTGCTATTTTCGAACCCTGCCTGATCACAAGTTTATATATTTGCTGAACTAAGTGAAACTGGGAAGACTGATCGTTTGTTTTCACAATTTTGTTCCAGATCATAAAGTTTCTGCTGTGTTTTGTGTTTCTGTTTCAGATAATGCTGCAGAAGTTGCGGATCTACTGTGATCCCCAGCAAAGTGAGCGAGAGACAGCATGTGAAATTTACTCTGTGGTAAGACTGGTTTGCTGTTGGTCTTGCTAGCTAAGTTGTTCATCATCAAAACCTAGTTTTTGTCGACCAGCATAGGGTTTCAATTTTACAAAAAGGCTTTACAAAACAAGAATGTTGAGACATATCCATCTTGTGTAAATATTGTTATCTGCATCCAGTGATTTCCTTCCCACTAAAACTCTCTTTTTCTTACAGGATGATGACCGGGTAAGTTACCAGCATTTCTATTCTTGCTTTTTAAAATGTTTCATTTGATTGGTGATTGGTTAAGTTTATGTGCAATGTGTTATATTCCCAGTGTCCTTCGGACCGCTCACCTGCTGTTGAAGGTTGCGATTGTCCTAGTGGTAAACCTGGTCTGCCCGGTCTACCTGGACCTATGGTGAGACATTTGTTTTTTTAAACTATAGGTATTTTGCTTGTTTGAGACATCTGATTAAAACACATATTTAACTCATTGTTTGAGTGCAGGGCTTCAGAGGAGAGAAAGGCAGAGAAGGGCCTCCTGGCCCTGATGGTAAACCTGTAAGTACGGCAGAATTATTAGTGGTATTCATCATAAGGTTTCAACATGTGTAATCGCCATGATCTGTTTGTTCACCAGGGGAAGTCAGGAGAAAAGGGAGTATCTGGAGAGCCTGGTCGGGATGGACCGAAAGTAAGTGAAACATCAAGAACATTTTCTAATAACCTTAAAGGGTTAGTTCACCCCCCCAAAAAAAATGTTTTGTCATTAATTACTCAGCAAACAAAAATAACATCATATACTCAACCATTCTTCTCCTATGACTTATGTCTTCCGCCAATTTAGAGAACATTACTGCGTAAGTGTACACTTTCTTCTAGGCGCAAACAGCCACAGATTACGCAGATGTGTTCACCCGGATGGCTCTCTGAGAGATGGCTCTCTGATTTCATCCAAAATATCTTAATCTGTGTTCCGAAGAAGAACGAAGGTCTTACGGGTTCGGAATTATATGACGGTGATTTTTGGGTGAACTAACCCTTTAAAGTTTTGCATCATTATTTTATTCTTCCGTTTACAGGGTGAAGCAGGTGAACCAGGACAAAAGGGGGAGCGAGGGCTGGAAGGACCAAAAGTATGTAGATTTGAAAAATTTTCATTGTCACTGAAATTAGAAATATATATTGGCTTGCATAATTCTTCCCCCAATCTTTAATTAGGGTGAAATGGGACCACCAGGGCCTTCGGGACCAACGGTGAGAGTCAAACTTTGAAAAAAAAAAAAAAATGTTGTTGTTCTGTTTAAAGGTAATGTCCAAATAGTTTCTCTTTAGTAAGCAAAAACTACAATGATTGCAATCATTCCCTTAAAATCTCTTCTAGGGCACTGGCTTTTCCACATTGGATTTAGATGCCTTGGGAAATCAAGGAGGCAAGGTAAGAAACAATACATGGAATTACAGGAAATGATTACCAAACTGTGTTTTTGCTTTTGCAAACTATTGTGAACTTACAGGGAATTCCTGGAGAAGCAGGGGAAATGGGACCACCAGGAAAACCCGGAATGAATGTAAGAAATCGCATTTTAGCATCAACTTACTGTGATCATAAACAGTTTTATCCCACTGCACAGTGTTCTATTTTAAATAAAAGTAAAAAAGGTCTTTAAAAAGTCTTCAATTAATGGAGGTCTTCTTTATGCTCTTTACTCTGCAGGGAGAACCTGGGAAACCTGGACTACCTGGACTTGCTGGTCCCAAGGTAAGACAGATTTCAGACTGATGTATCCAAAACTCTTGTAAATTAACTAACACTGCTCCTGTAATCATAATTCTGGACCTGTCTTTCTTCTTTCCAGTACAAGCATTTATAGATCAATATACATTTACAAAAATAACAGGATGACTTAAAGGGGTCATACAAAGCCAATTTTCCACAAGCTAATATGATTCTTTAGGGTCTTAATGGAAAGTTGGTAATATAGTTTGTTTTAAAATATCTCAAAGATAGTGTTAAAAACGCTAATTTTACCCTGTCAGAAGCAGCTCTTTAGAAATCACTCTGTTCTGTGTACTTCCCCTTTAAATCTTCACGCCCCTCTTTTCCGAGGCACTCTCGGAGGATCTTTTTTCAGCCATATTCATAGAATATGAAACTTGCTAATTAGCTCATTATTAGGAAAGGCAATTTGCAAAGATTCATTCAAAGACATTATACTCACTGCTTCTGTAGGTGAGGCTGGATCATGAATGAAATTCGCAAACATAAACGCATTTCGCTTGATCAAAGGGGCGTTTCCCTTCAGAACCAAACGTAACGTTAATCCTTCAGTCACTCTGATGTCAGGAATAAATCACTACTGCTACGTTCATTAATACATTCAACAACAAAACACCTCAATCTCTTTGGAGTCTGGCTTGTCTCTGCGTCACGTTCTGATTAGGAGAGACACCAGTTCAGTCTGTGTGACACGCTGCTGTCAATCAACTATTGTGGGAGCGGCCTCTGTCGGCTTGATTTCAGAAGGGGCAACTTATTTTTATTAAATTAAAGGAAAACTACTGGTGGATCTTTATCATTGTAGGGTGGTTGTGTACACACACTCCCAACACACATCTCATTCAGTCCAAACAGCTTGAAAAAGTACATGTGGCAACGGATGACCCCTTTAAGATTTGTTAATGTTCATGAAATAAATATTTTATGCACACCAAATCTGACATACATAAAAAGTCAATCTTATTGACCTCAAACTTTTAAATGGTAGTGTAAATACAGTATATACAGTCATGGCCAAAAATATAGGTAAATATGATCAAAGAAGGCTGTGAAAATAATCTGTAGCGTTAATCCTTTTGAAATTTCATTTTAAAAATATTCAAAAAATCTAACCTTTCGTTGTATTATAAGAATTATTTTAAATGGGGGGAAATTCCATTATGAAATAAATGTTTTTCTCAAATACACACTGGACACAATTATGAGCACCCTTTGAAATTCTTATTAGTAAAATATCTCTGATGTGTATTCCCATTCATGTTCACACTCCAGTGTGATTATGAACATGAAATTATCCAGCCCTGGCTTCCTTTGTCACAGAAATATAAATAGGAGAAAAAAAGTCAAAATTCCTTTAATCATCTATCACGTATATGCCTGAGTACTTAAAAACAGAAATACAATTAAATAAAGTCATTAATAAAATTAACTATTTTTCAACATTTTCACTGTTTAGCAGAAGTTTAAAATGCAGCTTTTAAGAGCAGACAACAATATATAAATGAATGGATAGCTAGATAAATAAATAAAGGTTTTACACTCATAAGTGACATCTGTGCTTCCTCGTTCATGAGAAGCACCAACCGTTGATGCGTCTGAGTTATGACTTCTGGCATCTATTAAATCAGCCTTGACTTATGTGACACTACAAGCTCTGGTTATATTTTAAAAATCCATAAACTGATCCACAATGCCACTCTCACATTTACGTTCGCTCTCAGCTCTAACCCAATAATGAAAGGAGGGTTGATATGATGAAGGGGAGGAATGGAGACTGGGAAAAGATGTTCTCATTTACATTCTTTATGTTTGAAAATCCATTAACCCACTTTGCCCTCAGCCAAGAGTCCATGGCAAATCCAATCAGTCTGTTCCCTGTCTTTACACAGCCGTGTGTGTCAGAAAGAAAAGAGATGGAGAAAGTTCCATTTCAAAGTAGCCTGGGAAATGTGAGTGAGTGGGAAGGGAGAGAGAATAAACGAAAGTATGACGTTAACTCAATTTGTGTCCTATATGTTTGTTCTGCCAGAAAAGCGGAGCAGAAGAATATGATGAAGGACTATATAGCCGTCACCAGTGCAGGCTTATCAGAGTTTTTACATGCACAAATTTACACCAACTATACTTGATTACTCAAGCTCTGTCCTCTGAGGTCATGTAAGCATAACAACCAATTTTTTTTATGTTATCACATTTATTAATTAAATGTTAAATGTTTTGCTGTACATCAATGTATTCATTGATGCTCTCACAGTATTTACAACTTTCATAAACAACCCAACAACTGATGTTTTGACACACCACTAATACTCTTGTAAATGGAATAACTTGCATGCATTCTCCTCGAGCGCTTTTCCTTTTGCCATGGTCACCTTTGACTTGCTTACTGGAAGAGTGAAAGCTGAATTAAAAACTTACACTGTGAGATCAGCCAAGACACAAAATAAATAACAGCGGATCGCAAGACAGTCACCCAAAAGTGTGCAAGCAATAACCCTGACTCCCATGTAAGAGATCAGTGTGCGCATTTGAAGAGCTGGTAGGATGAGACAGACAGAGAGCAGACCCACCTCTTAGGCAGAGGAAGGTAAGGAAGTCTTCTGTTTTGGGTTTGCGTTTTGTGAGATGGTTGAGCACGGCTGGGGTCGGGGGCATGGCCTCCAGTATTTTCAGCGGGGTGGCATTGGGAGAACGGGGATGAGACTGAGCAAACTTCCTCTGAGCCTGCAGTCTCGGCCTGGTATGGGAAACAGGGAATTAGGGAAATGAAGGGATTAGTTCTTCATAGAAATGAAAATTCTGTCATTATTTACATATCTTTCCATCCTTCATTTATTCATCAAGCAATTCCGAAAGCTTTTACTAGTCAAACTTTTCCTGAGCAATTTCAATGAGTCCCTTCCTCTTTTCTTTTATGTTACACTGAAGCACGTCATGTGGGTTTTGAGTAAAATGAGAATAAATGATGACAGATTTTTGGTATCTTTCATTTCACGGTTCCTGTTTTAATGAGGCTAAGAAACCAGATTTTTGGAATCCATATAAGGAAGAAACATCCTTTGGTAGGAAATGCAGTTTGGTCTGATATATAAAAGCTCAGCAAAAAGCCTGACTAAAAGCCTGTATATAGTCATTTATTAATTGGCCAACAACACAGTATGTTGTGTTTTGAGGCATGGATGTCCCCACCAGGTTTAAAAAGCAAGACATCTACGATTAGAATGTAACTTTCATACTGTATCTTTTTTGGCAACTACAGTTATAGACCTGTTATTTTCCCCATCTAAATAAATCATCATGATATATTCATCCATAAAATATAGTTTTATCCATGCAGTAATTATGAATGACATGCTATAATGCCACAATACACTGTTCTCTAAATCTCACACAGAAAAGTTTAGTAAACTCACCTCTTTCTGACAGGCCCCTCTATTGAGTTCTCACGGCTGCAGTCTATGCTCTGAACAGCATGTTGTGTCCGGTCTGACCCAGCGAACAGCCCAGCTTTAGTTCCTGGACCATTTAAATGTCCATTTGCAAAGGAGCCTGGGAAATGAGATGTGTTTAAGCAATGGTCATAAAGACATAAATAGAGGAAAAAAACGTTTTTGAACACGGCTATGACATTGATATGTTCACAGGTGAAATAAACAAATCTAAAGGGCATAGAACCCATAGCAGCCTTTCAAGGCCTTTGAATTGAAAAAGAGGTTTGAAACAGCATCGTTTAAATCATTCGGACAAAAAAATGCTGTTAACACTCAGACTAAGAGCACAATCAAAATAAACTCACAGAGAATAGAGAAAAATCACAAGGCCTCCGTTGTCCTGTTACATTTATCCAAGCTTTCAGTTATGTTAAGTCACCAAAAACAAACATTTAGTCTCTGAAACTGGGAGTTAGTCTATTAACTAGCAATATAAAAAGTGCATGAGGTATTGTCTGTCCTCTTCCCCATAATACAAAATTGAGAATAAAATGGCTCTATCAGCATGTATGCTCTATTGAAAAATAAATACACTAAAAAGGATCTCAGAACAACAGGTTGTTCTACAAAATCGTCATCTTCGTCTGATACAGGCTCAAACATATAAGGTTGAATCCCTAATCCCTCCATCGTTCACGGTGGACAGTAGAAATCTGTTTGTGCTACTGAAATGAGCAATGCTGACAAACAGCCAATCAGAGCAGACCTTCTCATTAATATTCATGAACCTTCCAGATAAGGCAAAAACAGACTGTTTCATTCTAGGGTCAAATTCTAGGGTTGAAAATGCACCTGTAAAACTGTTTCTGGGAATTTTTCCCCTTACCTAAGCTACATACCTTCTATGTACATATCAGAGAACAATTTAAAATATTCTCTCAATACATTTTATGGCACCTTTAGTGCACAATCAGATTCCAGGTTTTCAAATGGTTTAATGGTATCTCAGCCAGTAATGGTCCTATCCTAACAAATCATACATCAGTTCAAAGTTAATTTCATTTGATCCTTACGACTGGTTTTGTGGTCCAGGATCACATATTGTGTTCACCATGTGATGTAAAAGATAAGACATAAAGAGTTCATGGAGGGCCACAGCTCTGCACAGTTTCACTTCAACCCTAATCAAACACCAGACACAGCTATTTAAGGTACACTAGAATCTTCCAAGCAGTTGTGATTTAAATCAGGTTGGAGCTATGCAGAGCTGTCCCTCCAGGAATTCAGTTTAAGACCAGTGGTCTAGGATAAAGATCATCCAGACATCCCAAGTCTCCCGGAAGTTCCGGGAATCTCCCGTAAAATGTTAGTGGCTCCCTGATGCCCGCGAATTGGATAAAATACCCCGCAATCTAGACCAAGCGAGCAAGAGCGTGCACGCGAGACATTAATATCCGCATCGTGCATCTTTTACTGCGCGTCTTAGAATGCGCGCACAAAACGGAATGAACGGGAGAGAGTGTGAGAGACCGTGCTTGCGTGTTTCTAGCGCGTGCAACCTGAGACCATTCTGATTGATTTACATAGCAAAATAAGCCAATCAGCTTTCGGTGTAGGCGCGCTTTTATTTCTTTTCTCGGGGACCGAAGTTTTTTATTTTTTCTTCTCAATTTTTTTATGATTGGAAACATAACAGAGGTGTCATTAAAAGCATAACACGTTGTATACAAAATATATTAACAATGTATCAATGGCACCAGAACATATAACGTTACAGAAGAAAAAAAAGAAGAAAAATAAAATAGTTAAATAATCAAACGGAGAGAAAAAAATACAATAATTTGCAAGAAATATACACAAATACTACACACAAATTATAACGCTGTGTAACCAATACTAAAAATTACAAAAGCTATCCTGATAGTACAATGCATTTATGACCTCTGTCTATGCTACCTTTTGCTTAATAAGAGTTTTTTTTAACTACGGAGCCCCTTAAGGGACATAGTGGAGTAAAAAAATCGGAGCAGGTAATTGATTGATTGATTGATTGATTTTAATTTTTTGTTATCTTGCGAAAATTTGCGTTCTCTCTTTTGCCACGGGTTGTCTCACTGGTGTTGCTGTTTATTCGGTAAAAACGAAACGTTGTCAGTGGCGTGCCACAGGGTTTAAATCCCGAACCGATTCTTATTAAGTAACGATCGAATCTTACGAACCGAATCTTATTACTGATTCAAAAAGCATCTTTGGGGAACTAATCTGAATCACCTTTATGTCTAAATTAATTTATTTGTTTACTGAAATGAATAAACCTAGGAACAGGAGGACATTGTTTTGTAATAATATTGTTAAGAACTAAATACACAATGCATTTCTTTTTTTAAAACACCATAATCCATGTAAAAGCTTTTGGCTAAGGGAGATGAGGGCGCCCTCCTCTGTTGATGGACGTGTTTACACCGGTCTGAGATGCAGCAGAAGCAGCATCCGCTCAGGAGCCGCGGGGCCTGCGGTAGGAAAAGGCTTTTACATATCAATACACACTATCTCAATAATGACACGTTAATGTACGGTAGTTCAAACGCTGTGGAAACTCGAATGATGCGTATGAAGGTAGATAAACGCGTAAGTTAGATCTTTGTCGTCTCAAAAAGTTGTTCACTTGCAGTAGCATCTGATGGATAGCTTGCAAGCTACACGCTGTTGAGTTTTATGTTTAAAAACAATACCTTTCATTATTATTTATTGTCACTTTGGTCAAATTATTAAGTGTCCTGTAGTTATAATTGTAAACATCCATGTGTTCAGTTTTGTCGTATTGTGTTTGCTGTGACATTGAGGCTGATCTGGGCTGAAGGGGACATTATTATTAGTACGAGCGGCTGGCAGGTTGTTGATCTGATTTTGTGCTTCATGGGATCTTTCACGTCTCGATTACTAATCTACCTGACATATTTTTGAAACGTACTATTTACATTGAGAAAGACTAGATCATATAACATTGAATTCAATAGTTGAAATCAGTATAACTTAAACAAAATCTCACCTCACAACGTTGGTATCGCGTGATTATACATTAAATAGCTTTAACGAGTTTAAAGCACTCAATAATTTAGGCCTCTGTCCTGTACACATTTAAAGCAAAAGTTAGTGTGGGATTTGCATTGTGCTTAAAGTGAGTTAAGTCCTTATACGGAAATATGCTGAAGATGACAGCCTTTAGCATACCACTTTAATGAAATTAGGTGAATGACATATTTTCAAGATTAAGAGTCACACAAAATATGATACGTTTGTTGTCGTTACTTGTCGCACGTTTGTATTTTAAAAATCGAGATTGACTCAGTTGTCCCTAACTGTATTTCAGTAATATTGCATCCTTGTGTGTTTGTATCTGAGTAAACATCTGTGATCAATATCTCTGTATTTCCTCTAGATACTGTTGGTTGTTGGCAATCGGCGAGTCTCCAGATGTAGTTGAAGGAGCGTCACGTTGCCCCCACTGGTCCACATACCCCCCCACTGCATGGCTTCGCTTGCTGGTGTCTCGCACCACGTCTCCATATCCCCAGTCCTGCACACCCTCATGCTGGGATCTCAGGCCTCTCACAGACTGACCAATGACTGCCTGGATTGTTCTGCCTGTCAGCCTGTCCGCTTTCTCCATCACGGGGATATGGATTGTGTAAGTGGTTATGTTAAAGGGTTAGTTCACCAAAAAATGAAAATTCCGTTATTACTTCCTCATCCTCGTGTCATTCCAAACACGTAAGACCTTTGTTCTTCTTTCGGTACACACCCAAGAGCTTTCTGACCCTTCATAGATAACTGTATTGTTCCCAGGTCTAGAAACATAGTTAAAATGTGACTTAGTGGCTAAAACCTCAGTTTTGCGAAGCTACTAGAAAACTGTTTGTTTGTAAAGAAATCAAATTTTTTTACGCCATTCTGAAGAGTATCAATTTTTACTGATTATGTCCAAGCGAATGCATGCAATGAGCTACTCACCAAAATGGCGTAAGACAGTAACTCAGGGGAGAAGAATTGTTGAATAGAGTTTTGTAGAGAAGTTTTACAATAAATACAATGTAGCATGCTTCTAATGATTAACTTTTACTGTATACAGACAAGTCATGTACTTGTATTAACAAGTAACCATAAATATTTTGTTTACTAGTTACGCCATGGCAGTAATGAACCACCATGTTTGTCCTGTTGAGAACTGGTAAGTTATCACTATACAGTCATTGTTTGATACTTGATACACACATTTCCAGCCTTTAACATATCAAGATGATCTAAACATTGATGAGGAATGTGTTCTAAACAATCCACGTGATGTATTCTGTCATCTGTTTGATATTTTGTATCTTTTTTAGCAATCAAACAGCATTTTAGTGTTATTCTAAATACAGTGCCTTTTTGGGTCAGGGCACATGTCTTTGTGCTGTAAATCTTTACTGATTATGAGTAAGAGTATCTTTTACATTGTAAGAGGATTTTTTAACGTCGTGTACTGAAGCATTTGAGGTTTACTTGTTTATCCATAGCTTATTTTTAGAAAAATCATGTTAAAATGTGAATATTAAATATGATTCTCTGTTGAGGATTTGTACACCTCTCAGTCTGCACTGTATTGCATGGCATTATAAGTTTTACCTTCATGAAAGTAAGTAGTTAAATATCATTTTACAAAGACATATTATTGAAAGTTAAGTTATAGAGTGACTATAGGGTATACTGATATGAATATGCATTTTTTGCAAGCTATCAGAATTAGCTTTTTGTCCAAATCAATATCAGGACCTTCACCCAAACAAAAAACATACACTATTTTATAAGTCATGCTTTACAAAGTTAAAGTGCCCCTATTATGCTTTTTCAAAAATTGTTGTTCATGCAGTGTGTCATGTAGCTGTATGTGAACATAAAC
>JAUCMU010000097.1:21473078-21497119 GCA_032275025.1 Enteromius treurensis | reverse complement strand
TGTTTTTTGACCTTGCATACACATAAACCTGTTTTAAGACACTCATAAAACAATATTAGCCACCTTTAAAATGGCATTATAGGGGCACTTTAAATCCCAAATATCAAATCCACATATTATTAAGACAGTTCTTTCATGCTTGATTCTTTATATTATAGGTCATACAATTTAACATGTACAGAGGAAACGGCTAAGAGGGGCTTCCCAAAAACCTGCTGTACTCTTCAAGACATCCCCCTCATCAGGTGAGACTTCCTTTGAGTTTATCTGGAATACCACAGAATGACCACATTAGAAAGTTGTACTGTTTTGCACCAGCTTCTTGTGAAAAGGTTGGCTAATATCAGATTTTTTGATCTTTTATCAGTAAATGTGGATGCTATCCACCAGAGAGCTGTCTTTTCAGTTTGATTGGTAATGTTGGGGCTTTTATGGGTAAGAATTGCAGTTTGAAATTTAATAAATGTGACCCTGGACCACATTCGCTGGCGTATATTTATAGCAATTGCCGAAAATGAATTGTAAAGGTCAAAATAATTGATTTTTTGTTCTGTGGTAAAAATCATGAGGACATTAGGTAAAGATCATATTCCATGATTCCTACTGTTAATATATCAAAACTACAAAAAATTGTTTAGTAAAATGCATTGCTAAGAATTTCATTCGGACAACTTTAAAGGCGATTTTCTCACTATTTCGATTTTTTTGCACCCTCAAATTCCAGGTTTTTAAATAGTATTATTTGAATAATTGTTACTTATGAATGGTTTTGTGGTCCAGAGTCACAAATAACTTGAATTGAAAATGAAATCCACAAGTAAGTGGATTACCTATTCTGTTGTCTTAAAGTCAATGTTGCGTGCGATGTATTCCTGCAGTGGTTATGGTGTGCATGCTGCGCTATGCTCAAGTGATTGAACACAGCCATCATTGCTGGACCAACACAAGTGCTTTGGTGTCCGGCTGCATTAATGCCCTGGGTTTGGTCATGGTAGGCAACTTTCAGGTGAGCAGGCGAGAATGGACTTCAGCCTTCAATCCATATAAATGTAAATTAACTTCTATTCCTCTTTCTGCCCAAACCCATTTTTTTTAGGTTGATCATGCCAAGACACTTCATTATGTTGGAGCGGGTGTAGCTTTCCCTGCCGGCTTACTGTTTGTGTGTCTGCAGTGCGTTCTGACGTACCGTATAGCAGAGACAGCGCTGGACTACTGGATGGCTCACGTGCGTGTGGCTCTCTCAGCTGGAGCTCTGGTATCGCTTGTCCTCAGTATCCTTACCATGAGTGTTTCTGCACTTCACGATTGACCTGAAGACATTGGAAATCAGTGATGAAATGGATATGATAAATGGAAAAAAAAAAAGAAAGAACGTTTAAAGTAGATCATGGTAAATAATATTATCAATGCTTAAGTTCATTGCGTCCATTCCTTAACGTCCCATTCAAGGTGGGATCTTCTTCGTCCATGAAAGTTTTGTATTGCAGCATGCCGCAGCCATCTGTGAATGGGTCTTCACTGTCTTGGTCCTGGTGTACTACGGCACCTTCACCTATGAGTTTGGCACTGTCAACAGCGATACCATGATGGTGGCCTTAATGAAGCGCAGTCAACATCACCATCCAGGGTCAGCGGTCATCATGGGGGGTATCGGAAAGGGGGTTGCAATGGGATGTGGTGCCCGCAGTCTCAAGTCCCCTGGAGGCAGCAGCACTTCCACACACCTTAACTGTACACCAGAAAGCATCGCCATGCTTTAGGGGTTAACCGCTACCGTATTCTCTCAGACCTCAGCACATAGACTCAGAACTCTCCGTCTGGCTCACAAATACGAAATTACTTGTGAGGTTACAGTAAGTTTACAGACTTGCTGATTATAATCTTACAGTAATTACCAGTTAGTCATAACTATGTTTTTTTTTTTTTTTTGCATGATATTTTGCGTTCTTGTGTAAGATATCTCAAAGTACAGCCCCAGTCACCAGCACAGACAATTCCTTCACATGATTCATGGGGCCTCTGACAGAAATGTTTTTATTTTACTATGTTAAAACGGCAATAACCCATCTCTAAAGGCACATTCACACTGACAGTGAGCAAATGGTTTAGGGCGGTCAAGTGGGTTGTTGGTTGCTTTCTGTATCTGGAAATCTTTTAGAGTGCTGCAGGAATGATGTATTATGTAGGCCTGGAAACTGGGAGTTAGCATTTTAACTTCTGGTTTCATTGCCCCAAATTAGTGGGTTTTTGGTTAAACGCCTAAAATAAGATAAGATGGGGTGAACACAAGCTCAAGATATTTACAACATACAGTAAAATACATCTGTAATACTCCCTTTTGATAATTTTTTTTAAAGGGCTAGTTCACCCAAAAATTCTGTCATTAATTACTTGCCTTTATGTCTTTCCAAAACTGCATAACCCTCATCTTCAGAACACAAATGAAGATATTTTTAATACATTTGGAAACTTTTCTGATCCTCAGTAGACATTAAGGGTACTACCGTGATCAAGGTCCAGAAGTTTAAAAATAATCGATGGGGCATCAGCGGTTGAACTCGAATTCCACGAAGCCTCAAGATTACTTTATGTGCGCGAAGAAAACCAAAATAATTACTTTAAACAACAGTTCATCTCTTCTGCCTCAACCACCGATGTTTGCTGTTCTGCACCACGTGGATATATATCGTCTACATTATTTACTCTTTGATCTGAACGAAAACAACTTATCCCGTGTGAAGCAGCTGACACAGAACAGCATATGTTGTTTATGTTTAGTGGATGGTGCCAGGGTGATGCGGAAGAAACAAATAGTAATTATTTTGGTTTTCTTCGCTCACAAAGTTGAACCCCTGATGTCATATGGATTATTTTAACGATGTCTACTTGACCCTGGTAGTATTCTTGCTGTCTGTGGAGGATCAAAGAGCTCTCAGAATTAATCAGAAGATAAAGCTTACAGGTTTAGAACGAGGGAATTTTTTATTTTCTGGTTGCAGTGAGCTTTAAAATTCATGAAATGTGTGTTCATTTGTTAAGATTATCATCACCAAATTCTGAACTTTGCTGCTCACTGAGCTTGTTTTCTTCAGTAATCCAAAAGCCAGTTAAAAAAGTCCTATTGGGTTTTTGTTGAGGAAACTAGGGTGATGCTAATTTCCAGGCTGGCCTAGAAAAAAAATGGCATCGCTGCATTTCTCTATTGATAGTCGGTGCTTTGTGTCTCAATTACATATAGTTGTGAAAAATGAATGTGGTTTGTTGCAACACTCACGTTGCCCTACATTGCCGACTACCATTGAAAATCATTGACGGTGTGAATCTGTTGAAGAACTGCCAGCAATACCAAGACACTCGTCTAGACAAAGAAGATAATTGGCTAAACCCATCCAACCTTCTGCAACCTGTTTAATCTGTAGAAACTGTGATTACACAACAGGTCAAGAGCCATCACTGTAGCAATGAGGATCTTGAGGAAGCTGCACCAGCCGTTGCTGCCAATAGTTGGGTTGCAATGAGGTTGAGGTATAGTCACTTTACTTTAGTCAAATAGCGATACTTTTTATTCATACCTGAGATGCTGGTGGTCCATATTTCCGTATTCATTCCAGGTGCTCACAGCTTATTTTGATCTATGGCACTGTATTAACATGACATCAGATGCTGTGGAACTTCTGTCCTGTAGCACTACACACAATGTGTCTGTATCTCTGTGCAACCTTTTGAAAGTTGTGGTGCTTCTGCCAAGTTTTTTCTCGTCACTTTTGTCAAAAACTGCCTGTATCGATCAGTTTCATCCCAGGTATCTTGCAAACAAATTCCTAATATTTTAGTCATTTTTAATTTATTTTTTGTGTTTATAAATATAAGGTAATACAGTATTAATCAGATTTTTTCAGGAGATTAATCTTGATTAGAGCTTGCAGATGATTAATCATGTCTAGATTTTGTTTACATAATATATATGTGTGTGTGTGTGTGTATTGACGTGTATATAAATACAAACACATGCATGTATATGTTTAAGAAAAATGTTATGTTTATATAATAAATATATTTATATATAATATAAATGTATATACATGTAAATATTTTTAAATTGTGTACTGCATGTGTGTATTTATATACACATAATAAATATACACAGCACACACACACACATATGTGAACAAAAACTTTTATTTGGGATGTAATTAATCATTTGAGATCTTGATCCCTGGAAAAGCAAATCAGTTTGTGTATTTGTATTGTACCCATGAGCAGTAACGAAGGGGAAAACATTTATTTCATATAATTTGTGTTTACTTGCACAATTCTTGCGTTTCCCCCATGAAACTGGTGGAAGGAAAATTATATTTCAAAGCTTTTGCAAATACAAAGTATCTCTCAGGGGAACACAAACGTTTTGCAAGTGAATATATTGTGTTCACGCATAGAAATTTAACAAATGCCTTGTATGTTTTAGTTTAGTTCTTTTGAGAGCAAGTGTAAAGTGTTAAAGGGGAAATACAAGAATTTTGTAAGTGAATGCAAAAGATGCTAAAAGTTTCTCAGGGGATCGCAAAACTTGAGTGTGAAAATGCATTACATTCCCACAAAAAAAAAAAAAAAAAGTGTTTGTGTTTACCCAAGAAACTTTTTTTAAAAACTTTTTTGTTGTTGAGAATGCAAAAGTATTGAGAAATTTTGCATGCAAAAACAAAACGTTGTTCCTCATCTCAGGGGGTTGCGAACCCTATTCAAGTTCTGGACTTGAGAAATAATATCTACACAATTCACCCACACAAAAATGCATCGTATATATCAAGATATGCATTTGATATGAAAGTTTAGATGGTCAAGCAAACAATTGGTAGTCAAACTAAATTATATTGGACACAGTTTGTGTGTAATAATGCTGACATCTTGTTTATTTCTCCAACATGCTTAGTTTGTGTCACTTCAGTATTAATTCAGCATTAAGAGAAAAGCAGAGGTCTTATCCATTTATTGTTTAGTGAATTATTAAAAAAATTACTTTTTATAAATGGTATGCATTGTTACGCAGAGCTGCTTGTAAATGAATGCCTTTAGCTGAGCATAATATTGCATATAGTATGAGTACTGCGATGAGACTAGGGTCTAGTCGATAATACTGAAATGAAGAATGCTTCCTAATCCGCATCGCGCCATTGGTATAACCTCAGTTCCTACACGTCATTTTGTAATATATAGAATACTCGAAAGAAATGTTCATAATATATTGGAAATGATGTAGTGCACTAAAGGGGAAATAAGAGTATTTTTTATTTAGTGGACCCAAAATGTGAAATCCTCCATAATAAGCTGTATTTTGATTACACAGTATTTTAGTTTTTAGATATTGCTCATTTGGAAGCAATGTTATATTGAGAATTATTCTAGAAACCAATGAGAGTTGGTTATGTGTTGCATCTGTTTGTTTATAATTTATTCTTTGTAATGTCAGACAACGAAACCCATGCAATATTCAACTGTTCTGTTCGAGTACTTGCAAACAAGTATACCTCTATGAAAATCCTACTGTGGTGAGAGTTTCCTAAAGGAGCTGCTAAAATGTATGTCACTCTAGCTGTTTATGTTGTTTCTGTTTAGTGTGAAAGGCCAAAATCAAACATCTGTAGATGTCCTGATGTCTCACGAAGCTCAATCAAATCAGTTATGTGCTCCTGTTGATTTTTCATATATACATCCAATGAGACAATCAGTGCAGCTGTTTGAATAAGGCCCTGATCACCTTTTAGGCTACAGTAATTTAGTTACTTTTTGTTATTTGGAAAGTTCATTCAGTGGTGTCTGTCAAAAGGGAAAGAATTTCTAAAAATAGTTTAGTACAGATTGTCTGATAAACTTGTGAAATGGAAACTGAAATCCATTTATCGACTTGTCACAGTTCATAATGCAACTTTCTGTTGAATTATGAGCCATTCTGCACGTTTCCTTATCTTTCACAAGGGTTTTGTTTTGTGAAATAAAATGTACCTTAATTTGAAAGACGCTGTTCATTGAGAAGTTTGTTTGATGTCGGTATTAAACTCTTTATAGCATTTGCGACATGTTTAAAATAGAATTTAACAAACAATTGAGTCATTTAGGCAGACTTATTCAAGGGTTATTAGTGTCAGGGTGGTGTATGTTTGATTGTTTATGATCCTATAAGCCTGGATATGGATGTACACTATGGTCAGCTTTGAGTAAAATGGATGATATAAAATGGAATTTTACTTCAGTTTGAGGTTGCCCTAAAGAGAGTGCCATACACCGCAATAGAAGCTAATTATATGAAATATCAAACAAATATGCAACCCACGACTGCAAAACCAGTCTTTTCAAAACTGATTTATGTATCATCTGAAAGCTGAATACATTTCTATTGTTAGGATAGGATAATTATGCAAATGTATTTGTAAATCTGGAATCTCTGTGTGCAAAAAAAACACAAAAAAACCTAAATATTGAGAAAATTTGCCATTAAAGTTATGGGAATTAAGTTCTTAGAAATGCGTAAGTTTTAATATATTTATGGTATGACATTTGCAACGCATCTTCATAGAACAAGATATTCATTTAATATAACGATTTTTCACAAAAAAATAAAAATCTAGAATTTTGACCCATATTGTTATTAAACAAAAATAATATATATGCCTAATTCTAGGTTTAATATTGAATTCTAAACTATTAAATTACAGAAAATGATTGTGAAATATAAGTGACTTTCTGTGAGTCGTGGGGCCTTTGCCACATTACACAGATGCTGCACTTGATAGCAGCGGAAGGAAGGAACACCAACACTCTTCAAAAAAAGCTGACGCTTTTTAGAAGGCACACTTATATAACTTTAGGTACCAAAATGGACACTTGGACACAAAGGTGTAGCTTTTTGTGCGTTTGTACCTTTTTTTTTTTTTTCAAAGAGTGAATGGAGACAAGACTGCATTAGATAAATTGTTGCTGAAATTAAACTATAAGTAAATATGAATGAATTGACAAATAAATATGCTCAACATGTTTTACGGCAAGGCGAGAATGCAAACAAATCATAAGATAAAGAAAAAAGAATAATAAAACGAAACATTTAAAAACTATTCAAATTATTTGAAAATTTATTTAAAATGAGAACAAAATAGTTAAAAATAAAAAAAGGTCTATACATAAAATATAGTGCAATCAGTTCGGACGCAGCGCAGAGCTCACTCAATAAATGCAAAGCTAAACAGATGGATTTAAATGTGGCTTATGTTGTAGCACATCTGATCTTTTCTGGAAGCTGGTTCCGACTGCGGGCAGCAGAATAGCTATAAGCAGACTCCTCTTGTTTTGTGTGCTCTGTAAGGTTTATATAGAGTGAGCATATCTGCAATGTATTTAGGCCATATGCCATTGAGTGATTTATAAACGAGTAAAAGTACTTTAAAATCTATTCTAAATGTTACTGGAAGCCAGTGTAGGACTGGTGTGATGTGAACAGATTCTCAGGTTTTTTTCTCTGTTTCACTGAAAAATGTTTTGACACATCCTATGTTCATTTCATCAATGCATTGGCAGAGGGAGTCAATCAGGCTATAGTCATTTGGAGATAAGGCAAGGTTAATATGGGTATCATCAGCTGTGATTTGGTTCTTTCTCATTATTTGACTTGGTGTGAGCATATACAGGCTAAACAGGAGCGGTGCAAGGATTGAACCTTGTGGGACTCCAGGGATGTCCACTTAGACTTATGCTCTCCTATCCTCACATAATAACCTCTCCCTTCTAAGTACGACCTGAACCATTTGAGTACCATCCCAGAAAGCCTGACCCGGTTTTCCAATCTGTCTAGTAGCATGTTATGATCGACAGTGTCAAACTCAGCACTAAGATATAGCGGTACCAGCATTGACGTTTTGCCAGATTAAGAATTTAAAAGAAAATCATTTATCATATGAGCGCTGTCTCTGTACTGTGATGCACTTGGAAACCAGATTGAAAACTGTCCAGGTATCCATTTGAGTTTAAGTGGTTGTTCAGCTGATTAAAAACAACCTTTTCAATAATCTTTCCTGTAAAAGGAAGATTTGGTATTGGTCTGTAGTTACTCAATATGGAATTATCAAGATTGCTCTTTTTCAGAAGTGGCTTAACAACTGCAGTTTTCAGGGAGTTTGGAAAAGTCCTGGAAAGAAATGAGGTGTTCACCACGTCTAAGAGATCTGCTTCTAAGCAGTTAAGCACACTTTTGAAAAAAGATGTGGGAAGTGTGTAAAGGTCGCAGGTTGTTCAAGCACTTTTTCCAAAAATTGCTTGAAAAACACATAGTAGCTGTTTTTTTGTGGTTGTGGTTGAGTTTTTCTGACCTTTGCATAGCTTGAGGATGTATTAATCGCCCTTCTGATGTTACTGATTTTCTCAGAAAAGAAGAAGGCAAGCTCATTACATTTGCTGTCGGAAAGCATTTCAACGGGAGTCTGACTTGGTGGGTTTGTCAGTCTCTCAACCGTAGCAAAAAGAGTGCGAATGTTGTTTAAGTTAGCATTCATAGTGTTTGAGAAGAAGGTCTGTCTAGCTGTGGCTAGTTCCACATTTAAAGCATAAAGACTGTCTTTATAGATGCTTTAGTGAATTTCAAGTTTCATCTTCCGCCACAACCGCTCAGCTTTTCTGGATTGTTGAACTGCTGTTGATTTTCTCCATGGTGATTTCTGTCTGCCTGACTTTTAACGGAACAATATCATCGATAACATACTTAACTTTTAAGTTAAAGGAATCAAGGAGAAGATCAACAGAGTCTGCAGAAATGCTTGGTCTTAAAGATATAGCCTTCATAAATAGTGGACTGGTGTTCTCGCTATTGCATCTCCTTCTGACAGAGACAGATCTAGATTCTGAGGTAACAGTAATCAATATATCAAAGAAAATACAGAAGTGATCAGATACGTGCTACGTCCTTAATAACAATGGTTTAAACCCTACTGATGAGCAGTTCTCTTCAGCAAAGTCTGGGGAGTATTTTGGAGGCCTGTAAATAATGATGAACAGAATGCGTGGAGCACCTTTCAGAAAAAAGAGAAGTAATGACCAAATGACACTCTTCTTTATTGATAGACATCTTTAAAAAGAGCAACTAAACCTCCAACTCTCCTAACAGTTCTGCAAACACTCATAAAAGTAAAGTTAGGAGGGGGTCATTCATTGAGTACTGCTGCACTGCAGCTATCTTCTAGTCAAGTTTCATTTAAAAACATGAAATCCAATTTATTTGTGGTCATTAAATCAATAACTAAAAATGATTTATTATTTAGCGAGCAAATGTTTAGAAAGTGTTAACTTGATGGCATTACTTTTTGTCCCCACATCAATCTTAGTTGCTTAGATGCATAATAGACCTCAGATTAGATGGGTCAGACGTACGAGTTGAGAAGGCCTTTCTATCGAGTGATAAGATTGAAATAGGGAATTTTTCTTGTCTGCTTTTGATAATATGGGACAATCCATTTAAAATGATTTGTCCCAATTTATGCAGGTCACACTTATTTAACAAAATGTGAATATTCTAGGTTAAATGAATAATGGGAAAAAAGAGAGGGAAATATAATTACACATGATTTTTACAGATAATTATATAATATTAATTATAATATAGTGTAAAAGAAAAGAATACATTTGAAACACGTAAACTTAACATACATTTACAGATGGTGCCAAATGGTGCCCTCTGCTGTTTATTCTTGCTCTGTGCATGAAATAATAATAATAAAAAAAACTTTTTTTAAAAGAATATTTCAAGGGGAGAACATGCAAACTCCACAAACTGCAATAGCCTATCACAAACTATACTTTTATGGCAGGTAAAAATCTAGCCTTTGTTGTTTTCTTAAAAAAAAATCATGTGACGATTCATAAAGAAGGTGTACTTTGTACAGTATAAAAGAGCTCTGAAAAAAAGTTGAATTGAATTTACAAATTTGTTTATTTAAATGTAGATAAAATTAATTGATTGCAACCACTTATCTTAAAAAATGTAGTAGTATTATTTTCAGTGCATGTTTAGCATTGCAGAAAAAAAACAAAACAATGGAAAAGCTCTGCTTTGAATACACAAGGTGTTTAGGATGAGCAGCCGAGGATGGCTTCTCAGGTGATTTTTATTCACCTTTCTCAGTAAACCAAACAGAGGATTGTTCGGTTTACTGAGAAAGGGGATTAAAAATAGAGCTGAATGCTTGTATTTAGTGTTTTTCTCAACACAAATCAATTCTGGAAATTCTGGACAATGTTAATTTAATTTTGCATTGGCTTTGTGTTAATATTTTGACGACTAATATCAGAGTTTATTTACATAACATTCCAGACCATGACAAATATTAAAATGGTTTAGTTGAGCTTACCTTTCAGCAAAATATAGGCTATAGATAGTCATGAAAGTGAAATACACCCAAACTAGAATTTTCCGTATTGCTCTTCGAAATGTATTGTGGGTTAGGGTTGTGTGTTAAGGAAACCTCATTAAACTGTTGGGAAAATGCTTTTTCTGCTAGAATATTATCCATTTTCTAAGATTTTCTTTTTCTTACAGTGTCCTAAAGTAATTCACATTAATGATGAGAATAATATTATCACATTCGTTGTATACCACATTTTTTATAATGTTGATCAAATAAGCTTTACATTGCTAGAAAGGGAAATTAGCAGAATAAAGTCAGCAGTAAAGCAGCTTAAAAATACAACAGTGTCATTGTTCATATCAAGTCTTGGTTTAGTGTGATAACTTTTTGAAGCAAATCCTGTTGACAGTTCAGCTTGATTCAGTTCAAGTAAAGAGGCTGGGCTGCCCTCAGCCTCCCTGAATCCCTCTGACCAATTTTTTTTTAGGTATTTAAATGTAAACTGATTTTTCAACACATCATTTGAGAACATGAAGCACTAAATCAGATTCAATGATAACTTCAGATTATAATAGATTTCTGCTTTTATTTTTAAGGAGTTTACAGGTGTACATAGAATTTGTTAACAAAACACGATGACAGCTTGAGGTGGTTTCCAACATGAAAATATGGTTTTGAACAAGAACGTGCTTATTATATACATTTTCTTCGATCTCAAACAAAAAGCATGTGTTGACAACTAATCGCATAGCAAAAACAAAAAATGCATTTGTGCTCCTTTTGTCACTTGGTTGAATAAAAAGGATATTGTGCACTTGACCTCAGAAAATGACCTTGCTTTTAATCACATCTCCTTGTGTTTACATACCAAACTATCAGCACAATTTTTCACGAGGAATGTGTTTTTCTTGATAGCCTTTCCTGCCAAGTCATGTTTATATGACAAAGTGAAACTAATGAGCTTTAGTGAACACACCAGCAAATCGGTACAGTAACATTACATTAGACCTGCATTCACTCACTCTCAAGCCATTCCAAATCTTACTTTGTTCTGTGGACCACAAAATATAGAATTAGTCCAATGTTGTTTTGGACCCCATTGGACTTTCACTGAACGCACAAAGATATTTATCATGACATAAAAAATCATACAGGTTTGGAACAACATGCGATCAACAGAAACGGTCTAAAACGAAAATACTTTTTTAAAATAAAGACAATAACAGTGCTGGTCAAACTGATTTATCCTTCTAGTCTGCTGCAGCTATTGCTATGGCATTTCTGTGACATTATGCGCATGCACAATGTGTTTTGAGTTGTGCCCTGAGTGACCGTGCCTATCTGTAGTGGCAAGCATGGCAACCACAACAGCAAATATAAGAGCAGCTGAAATCAGTACAGTGAATATGAGTCCTTTATTAGCCCGCAGGTACTCCATCTTCTGGTTCACAACAGATCCCTTACATTTTTTTCTCTGAACCTGAAATGACAATAGAACATATTATGAATCCGTTCTTTTAACTCAACGTTGAAAGGTGTAACAGTTTATCCCCCCAGGGAGACTTTGTTGATAAATGCAATTCATAGAATACAGTGAGTAATAATGTTTATCTGTTCAGTTTATACTAGCAAATAATATGACTGTCACATTAATGAACACAAACGGACATAAGTTGTTGAGACTTGTGCATTTGGGACAAACGTTGTGTTCTCTGAGTAAACTTAAGCAAAAATGTATGAGCTAGTATTGTAATGTCTATTAAATTATACATTAACTCTAGAATTGTGTTATGCATTAAGGAGACACTGTACTTACAGTGCGCTGAGGCTTTTCAGAGTTTTGACTGACATCTTTGGGTTCTTCTGATTTATTGGTATTTTCCAGCATAGCAACTTTCACCTCTTCTGCCTCCCTCTTAGCATTCTGAATATTGTCCTAAAACAGATTTATCGACAATTTAGGGTGACATGTTTCCTTAGTGCATACAACATGCTGTATATATATGCCTCTCCGATGCTTTAATACATACATACCTATTAGAAACATAACATATTTAATATTTGGCATAATACAAAAGAACTACTTAAATTACATGATTAATAGAAGAGTACAGGAATAGTTTAGGATTAGCAAAGTAACTAAATTAACATCATATCAACTAAAAATCTGATCTGCTAACATCTGACAAACATAATTCCGATTTATTTAAACTGTAATAACATAAATTAACTAATAACATTTTTGGTATAGTGTGCTTGTGCGATCATTGTTTAAAATAAAAGAATCTGGATTAGTATTTTGTATCAAATACGAAGAAATTCATATATTTTAAGTAAGGCTCAAATGTCGTTTCAGTGCCACTTTGTTTCTATAAATGGTATTCATATTTTGCTGCCTTAAGCTGCAAATGGTCAAATAATGCACTCTGTAATCTGTACTGTCAGCTGATAATTTTATGCCTTTAATACACTGATAAGCAAGTGTTTGGCCTATACATATTAACAAAAGTGAAAGCGCATTGCCATTTCAAATAATGTGCATCAGATTACCAAACAATTTGGCCATAATATGTAACATAACATCCCATTTCAAAATATTGCTCAGCTTACTAGAATGTTAGAGAAATAGGGTATATCTTAAACGGTATCCAAATGTCACTGAATCCTGTCATTCTTATGTTTGCATGCATAAACTCACCATATTGCAGAAGTATCGCGTTGGAGTCTGTATTTGTGCTTGGTTCTGGCGATGCAGAAAGAGCGAATGAAAACACAGGTGAAGTGAGAGCAAAGTCCGTATATGGCACGGCAAGAAGGTACGCAGCTCCTCCTCCTCACTCTACTTTAGCATTGCTTCGTCCTTTATTTGTTTTAGTGTTTCCACTTCCACTAATCACCAGCTGATTCACTGAAACAGACCATGAATAACATGCTCATTCTCAGGAAACAGTGACAGACTATTTATTTATAAAGAAATCATATGTTCTCACCTAAGACCTCAGAGATGGTTAGAGGTACAAGTTATAGCTACATTAGTCAATATCAACACTGACAAGTTTGGCAAGTTACCTACAACAGCATGGTGGTATAAAGTTATCACAGTGAATACTCATCTTACATGAACTAATCGCTATAGACTTTTACTTTGTTTTGTGGCATGATTATTCAAACATTTGTCAGTAAGTCCTAAACTGTATCAAAACAGTAGCATATTCTCTGTTTCTTTTTTTATTATTATTATTGAGCCCTATTATTATTTTTAGTTCTGTAGATATGAATAATAAGAAAATGCTACTGTTTTGATATGTGAAAACTTAAACTTCCGTTCTTTTCTCATTAAAAAACTTAATAACCAAACAATTAATAAGAAAATAGTCTACTAACTACTAATAATGTTTTGTTTAAACACAAGTGTTTTGACAATGGTTAAGCTGCTCTAGAAAACATCTGCTGTTACATTAGCTCTGTCTATACTTTTATTTGACCAACAACTTAATTTTCACCCACTATGTTGCTTGTCAAAACAAGAAAAAAGATGATTCGCCTTAAACTCTCTCTTGACTGTGTGTGTGTGTGTGTATTCACAAGAAATGTACTTTTCCTTGAATTTAGCATTTTATTTTTCCAAATCAAATTATTTTTGGATCACCTTGCTAAAATGTTAAAAAGTAGATTTCCTCAATTACACTATGGCGTAAGGTCCATAAATGTATTAGCAAAAATATTCCGTTTTGAAATATGTATATTTATTCAGACTAAGAATAAATAAGAAAAGTAAAAAACAAAACAAAACAATATAAGCCCAATAGAAACCATCACATCAATTCTAATGGTTTCCATTAAAATACCATTATGACGTTTTTCCAGTAAAACCACTACAAAATTCTGTTTTGTAGTGTTTGAGCATTTTTCCAATAGAATTTTACGTCCCACCAATATAATCCATCACAGTAGACATTTTCCAGTAGCCTACAATTCCCATTATAATCATTAAACCCATTTCATTTTCTGTAGTGTTTTGGGCAGGGTTCTATTGTTTTTTTTTCCAGCAGGTTAGCCTAAGAACTTTTAAAGTTTGTGAACTTTACAATATATTTATTTGGTTTTAGCCTATATGTAAGTTACACGCTCCCCTGGTAATCGTTTTGTTTGTTTTAATTTGTCTTTCTGTCTTTTTTCTTTTCCTTTCTTATTTTGTATAACATATTGTATTGTTAAAAAATGTCGATTTCCTCAACACGCGGGAAAAAGATTTGGAAGTCGTGCGAATCGATTCTTTCGAACACATTTCGAACCAGTTTAAATCACGTCATTCCGTAATTGACCCGTCAGGTGGTTCCAGTGCTGTTTTTATAATATATTTTCATTAACATAAAACCAAAAAACATTCTGTTTCATATGCACATCGATTACGTTTTCATACCACTAAGTCAACATAACACAATACCAGTTGTTTACATTGTATTCGTCACATTTTTGATTAGATTCATTAAACAGTAATTTTAAAATTACAACGACGGTCGCTAGTTGGCGCAGGAGTCGCGTGCACTGGCAGAAATATATCTTTGAGTCCAATTCGCACTTGCAGATTGATCTCTTTAGAAAGTGTTTTGGCCTAAAAACAAATGCACAATGTCAACAAACGGCAAGACCTCGAGAATATTACAGTTCATAGCCCCAGATGAGCGCCGTCAGTTTGGAATCGAGGTAACGTTAACTGCTCTGCACAAAAAGAGCTGGCTAATTTACAACAAAACGCGCCACCAAACATTTTATATGTGTTTATATGAGTTTTATATTAACGTTAGTTATCTACAACGCATCCAAGACAAAATAAGCAGTTAAGAACTAATAAAAAACAAGGTAAAGAGCTTGTTTACCTCCACATGTTATGTATTTGGAGGTGGCCACAAGCTTAGACTTGACCTGACACTGACGTAAAAATATGCATTTCGGTATTTTCAGTAGTCTCTTTATCCCGCGTAGGGCAATCGATATCCCGTACAGTACAACAGAAGAAAACTGCTGTTGTGCCATGATAGCCTAATGATCATATATGATGATAATTCCATGATGTTTTAATATAACAATACAAAACATTAAACGTTACCAAATTCACGTGGCATGGCTTTATGTGGTACTCAAAGATTTAAGTTTAGTCCAGAAATGTGGTATTCTTATTTCCATGTTGTATTTTTATTTTTTACATTTATTATTATTATAATTATTTTAATAATGTTAAATAAAAAATATGTTATACAGTGTAAGGGGTTGGTTAAAAAATTGCTTAGCTCAGAAAATGTAGCTTAAACATAAATTAAGAAATCTTAAAGCATTTTGTAGTAATTTCTTTCTCTTTCTCTTTTTGTTTTTTTTTTGTTTTAGACTCCATTCCAGCGTCTGTCTTGGCAAATGCAAGACATATTAGGGGATGGAGGAATTCTCAAAGAGGTCATACATGCAGGAGAAGGTGCACCTGTCCCCAGGCATGCCTCTGTTTCAAGTAAATGACTGTAATGAACATGGCGGTTTTATTAAGTTCTAACTTGCATACAATAGTCAAAAGATGCAGAAATAAATTATTCATAGAATACACAGACACAACCTTTCAAACGTTTGGTGTCATCATTATTTAAAAAGTCTCATATGCTATCCAAGACTGCATTTATTTAATAAAAAAAATCAAGTAATATTGTGAAATGTGTATATTTTTATCTACATATCTATCTATTTATCCTTCTCTCTCTCTCTATCTATATCTGCTTGTTGCTTAAGAAACATTTCTTAGTATCTTATTATTTTTTTTAAACTTCAATTTTTTTTTAAAGATTTAAAGTAATTATTTGAAATACAAATATGTTGTAAAATTATGCATTTCATAAATATCTTGTTTAAATGTATTCCCTCCTTGTTGAATAAAAAGGATACATTTCCTTAAATAAATACTTGTGATTGGTACTGTATGTACTCTAATGTTATCGTTTATCTTTAGCCGCCAACATGAACTTATTTCATCCACAGTTCATTTCTCTGGTTTCATTGAGTACTCTGATGCACCATTTGAGACAACCAGCCACCTTAAATATCCACGAATGATGAAGCTTGGTAGAGGTAGGATGGAAACCGAATTCTTCCATTAGAAGGATAATCAAGTTTCTCCTGTATAATCTCTTATTTGTCCTCCGCTGAGACGCACTAACCTCTTTCCCCATAGATGTTACTTTGTATGGCCTAGAGCTTGGTCTACTTACTATGAAGAAAGGCGAGTTTTCCCGTTTTCTTTTCAAACCCAACTATGCCTATGGAGACCTTGGATGCCCCCCGCACATACCTCCATTAGCCACAGTCCTCTATGAGGTGCAAGTCCTCGATTTCCTGGACTCTGCACAAGTGGATGAATTCATGGATTTGAGTATGGTAAGATTTTTATCCATTTAGCTTGCTCGTTTTTTTGCTTGGTTGTTGTGTCAGAGATTGTAATTTCAAAAATGTTCCGCAGGAAGAGCAGAACAATGTTCCCCTGTCCAAATTTCTGAATGTACTGGACACACAGCGGAGCTTTGGCAACCTCTGCTTCAATAAGAAGCGCTATGAAGATGCACGAGAGCGATACAAACAGGTTCTGTGCTTACAACTATGTTGTTAGTTTCTAAGAAATAAGAGTATGTAAATGGATAAAAGAGAATGTGTACTTTATTGTTAAATGGTTCCTACACTCAGATCAAATCAAAAGGCAATTTTAGGGGTTTTCTCAATTTCTTGCATTCGGTTTATACAACAAAAAGTTGAGAGAACTCAAAAATCTACAAAAACAAGAAAAGAATCTGGTTGCCTCAAACGTTTGAGTTTTTGCAGTGTAATAATAGTCTTTGCAGTAACATTCCTGTCACATACTGTTGGCCCACGGTGCAGGCCATGACACTTTTGCAGAATCGGGAGCCGGTGGATGAAGAAGAGAAGAAGCGTTATGAGGAAATGAAATTGCCTTTCCTGCTCAACCTCTCACTCACGTACCTCAAACTGGAAAAACCCCAGAAAGCCCTTTGCTACGGTCAAAAAGTGCTGGACATCAGCCCTAAGAACACTAAAGCGCTCTTCCGCTGCGGACAGGTTAGGCACCATTTCATCATTTTTATATCCTTTGTTGATAACCTTATCGAAATTGTTCAATAAAAAAAAAAGCATTGCTCTAAAATCTAGGGGCTGTCAATTGAGTTAAAAAAAAAAAAAAGTTTTCCTAATAAATTAATTGAATTAATCACATTTATCACTATTTGCTTGGAAAATCACCCAAATCTAGTGTGTTTTCAAAATAGAGTTTGCTTTGTTGCAGAAAGGACTTAAATCCTGAGAGATATATTCTGGGATTCTCTTACTCACACCAGTCATCCCTCACAGGCCTACAGCCATCCATTTTACAGTCGTTTACATAAACAGAGTGTGGTCACATCAGCATAATTTGATGGGCAAACAAAGCCTATTGTCAATAGTGAACTGATGTATCATGCGCTACTTGCACAGTAGTCGCTTTCAAAGTAAGCAGCTTTCTATTGGACAGCGTGACAGTTTCACATGACCAATCTGAAACCGAGTAAAATCTAAATGGAGGGCTCACTCTAATAAATTGCACAGACTCCTTTTGGAATGACTGTATTTCACCCACAAATTTTTGGCAAACAGCAGAAGTGTGACTTTGCTTGTTAGGGACTCTTTACATAGGCTATGTTTAATTCTTTTCCTGGAAGTCTCACATGGGCATGTCTGTTGTGAAGGGCACCTTGTTGATGGGGTCAGAATGGACTTGCTGAATGTTCCATTTTAGCAAGCTTTGTTAAATCAAGTTTACTGCGTTGCTTCTGTACAATTTTTACTGAACAAACTAATGTAGCGTGTTTTATCGTGCTTCCTTTTTTTCTTTTAATTATTTATTTGTTTGTTTGTTTTTATTGAGGCCTGTTTGGAGATGAACGACTATGAGAAGGCACAAGATTACCTTACACTAGCTCAGGCGAAAAAACCATTCGACCCTGACATCAACACCTTGCTGAAAAAGCTTGCTCTGTAAGTTTGTCTTATTTGATCTTTTTTCTTACTTGTGTTAATGTGAAAGCTAAACAAATCTACTGATGTTTCACAGCTGCTACAAGGACTATCTGGACAAAGAGAGAGAGATGTGCTCCAAGATGTTCTCAGGTTTTAAAGGAATGGAAAAGTGAAGCTTGCAAGTATCCTTGGTGGCGTTTTTACTATATTTCAAACCCTCCAGATTGACCACAAGTGGGCAGTATAAACCCAACAAATTGTAATTTTGGTTTGAGTGAGTCAACATTGCCTAAAATGTTGTCATACTTTTAATTGCTTATAGCTTTTTTTTATTTTGCATTATTTTGTGCACATATTGTGTAACATATTATGTTCTCTATGTTACTGTAAGATAAGCTTTATTATGAAAGACAGTCAAGATTTTGCAATGTTGTGTTCAGTACCCTATATGGAGCATCAGGATGCCTTCCAAGTGTGTGGCTGGATTTTCAGGAGTTATATAGACTTGCTTTCACTTTGTTAAATTTTGAAGTTAACATAAAAACAATAAGTTGTTACGCCTTGTTATTTCCTTAGATTTGTATGGAAATGAATAATACTGTATGCGATTCAATTTTGTTCACTCTAGTAAAAAGTAAAATGTATACAGTGTTTATACAGTATAAAGTTTATCCTCATACAAGTCTAACACACGTCTTGTCATTTGGTTGTGTTGTCTTGGTACAATTTACAGCCTAGATTTTCCTCCCTCTGCTAACAGAAATAGGTTGTTTGCAATCAGGTGGTTCTGATGATGCGCGGAATGCAGCTGGGCGCCAGGAAGTAATTTTTCTCCATAGGAATCAATAGCAGAAAATCAGAATTCCTGTGTTTTGCATTGTTTATGGATGTTCAAATCGGTCAAAACGAGAAAACACAAGGAGCTTTTATTGTAGGAAACTCTGTTGTTCACAGGAAGTGAAAAATCAAGAAATTTACTTAAAAAAAACACAGAAAAAGGTGGCTTCTAAACTGGTGTCTGTGGTTAGGAGGATGCGAGTGATATAATACTGGTGTGTGCAAATGGTCCATATAAGATATGATAATAATAATACAATAAATTATCAATAAAGAAATATATCAAGATGCAGGGTGACAGTCATAATTCACTCAATTCTAAACGCCACACATAGACACAATGTAAATAAGATATTACAGTTCAGAGAGCTTCACTGATAATAAAGGAGCATGGTGAGACAGCGATCGAGTGACAGTTTTTTAGTGATTACATGGAAGCGCTATCTGCTCGCTTTTTATGCTATAATCAATTCAGAATTTAAATAAAAGTTGTTTTTCGCGCTGCTCACAGGACCCTTGGTCACAAACCCTGTATGCAGCAAAGTTTCAGGAGTAACATATATCATGCCGCATACCTCATATAAATATTGCAATCACTTTTGAAATGTTTGCAAGGTAATTTTAGCCTGTATCCATTTCAATTTAGTTTAAAATAGCTTCACTTCATAATATAATGATCATAATAATAATAATAATTTTTTAATTTACATTGTGTCTATGTGCAGCGTTAAGCATTTATTCTGACTGTCGGCAGCACTGGATTATCTATCTGTATTAATATCATAATATATTACATCTTATATGAAGCATTTTTAAAGATGAGTGTCCCACTCTGCCCCAGACGCCAGTTCACAAGTCATTTTGTCCTGTGTTTTCCAGTCAATTTCTTGATTTTTTAAAAGAAAAATCTATGTATTTGGACACTTAATGCTTAATATAAAAAACTTTTGGACACTTAATGCTTCCTAAAACATGCTATTTCATCATCAAAAAATATTAAACCATGTTGTATCTGCCCCAAAAACTTTTTCACATGTTTTCTTAGAACTAATTTCACTGATGGATTTCACGTGTCCAGTAGAGTAACCACAGCTGCAACTCATCACATTTACTATGTCAAAAAACAAATAAATTGACATTCCACTTTTGCTGTAGCTTGTGTGCCATCTAGATTTTTATTAAATGTAGCAGTGTATTTTGTAAGCTACTTTGGATAAAAGCATCTGCTAAATAAAAATGTTAATGTAAACCACAAAATGTCACAATACGTTGGGACCAGTTAACAAGAAGTTAGCAGCATGGCGTTAAATGTTTAGGAAGGTTTGCACTAAATCTTTCCATGTGGATTAACTGAGCATGCCTCAGTTTGGAGTTGTAAGGATGCCCTCTTTCAACAGAGCCAAAACCCCCCCACTAAGATTTGTAGAGTGACGTTCCACTACTATTATATGTAACTGTTATGAATAGTCTTTTCTGTGGCTTGGTGAGCAGTTAATCTTAAAACAAACAACAGCTCTGTAAATCCTTGGAATACAGATAAATTGCTCAGTTTGGTTTCTCCGTCCTTGGTAATTTTATTCCAGTGAAGTCCGTCCTGTCTTGTTTTTGTTTCTTTTGAGTGTTGCTCTGCTGACATTTACCAGATGTGAACATGTAATTATGTGTGTACCAAGTGAGGTTTATTATTCTTGACCCAGACCTGTCCAGGTTCTTTGGGTTTTCTCCTGAGCTAAGCTCTTGGTAATTGGCATTCGGTTAATTTCTCAAAACCAGGTCTTTAAAACTGCTGTTTTTCCGAAGCAACAATATTTTCTAGATTTCTAATATCCTTTTAATGTTTGCCTTACAGGGAAATTCTGCCTTCATTTTCTCACTATTATGTTGTTATAAACATTTATTTTCTTCTACATTACACAAAATAAGATATGAGAATGTTTATATTTTTTCATTCATTGAATTTCTGGGACTTCTAATTTATGAAAAAAACAAAACAAAAAAAAAACAACAACAACCAAATATGAGATTTGGAAACATTTCAATTTAGGGACATTTGTATCTGAATCTGTTGCATACGTAAAAGCCATTTAAAGAATATTTACTTTTACATACTGTATGTCACACCATAGGACACAGTTAAATTTTTAATTGTATACAGCTAATTTTTTGAATATCTGTTAATAGAAAACCTTTTTGCTCAGTTGAAATGAACACTATGAGGCAACATTTATTCATTTTCGCACAAAAGTATGATTTACAGGTAAGTTTTTGATTCATTTTCACAGTTAGTTGCAGAATGTTATGTTACGACTTGAACTGATTTGCACGATTTGAAAACTGATACATTTGAATGTTGTTATCACACATACAGCTTCATACAGTATATATGAGTTTTCTAGTTCAGCAGGTGTGCCCGATCGCTCACGTGATACAGCGCTGCACTTCAGTGGTAAAAAAAAGCACTGGTTCAAATCCCGTGTCACAACGTGCCACATTTATGTATCAAACGTTTATTTTAGCATCTCTCTCTGGACATTTCAATTTGGAACTGCGGTGAGGCACGTATTTCCAATGACCCTGCTTTTTAGTCACAATAAAACAGAGGTAGTGACATATACCGTACTGTACTGTAAGAATGAAGCAGGTTTAAGCATGCTAAATAATTTGAGAAGTCCAGTCATTAGTCTGTCATTTTACAGAAACGTTAAGTTGTGAAATTGTAATTGAAAATTACAAGAAGGAAAGTTAAGGAAGTTAATCATGCATGACTGAATTATTCACAAGAACGATAATATGGATTTTATAAAGAATTTAAATTTTATATTGACATTCATACTGACAGGTGAAGTATGTTATTTTATGGGAATGCAGGAATAATGTTTATTATCAAACAGGTTTTTAAATGCACTTCTACCAATGCTTTTGCCCCATCCTCTATTGTGTTATGAAAAGGCCATCCTTCTCTGAACTTTCAGACAGAAGTTGATACTCAGATACTCTTTCTCTTTGGCTACCAAGACCATAGAGTTAAATATCAGACAGTAAGAAAGTAATATTAAGATTTTGTGTGAGAGAATCGGGTGGTATGTCTGGATGGTGCCCACGATTTTGCCAAGTGGGACATATTCCTGGAGCAGACTCCTGTTGGTCCTGAAACAACATTCCTATCAACCAGTTAGAGCTCAAGTTTCGGGTTTGGGCTTGAACAACATTCATATCAACCCACGGTGCCATTTCCCACTCATTTTAGATTAATTAATACTTCGGAATGTTATACCAAGACCACCAAGAACACATCCTAAATTCACAGTGACCATGTGGCAACCGTGACTGTGATTTTGCCAAGTAGGATGTGTTCCTGGATAAAAAAACCTTACTGATATACTGGATGGTTTGGGGTGATGATTGGGTTATTAATGAAAAAACGATGAGGATTCAAGAACATCCAGTCCTTCCCGGGTTACAGGCACCTGCGTGCAAACATGAAGCAGATCCAGATCTCCAAATCGAGCTGATAGCGGTTGACACAAAGACCCCAGTTGTCTTTTCTAGTCCATACATGTTTGGAGAGCTCGTATGTGAGTCTGTGTGTATTCAGATATGGATCTGAAGGATGAGCTGCCTTGATAAGATGTTCTGATGGCCACCCATCACTGCAGATACTATCACAGAAAGAATTCCATTGACAAAGTCTGAATGCCACAGACCGTCTTTTCTAGACAGGTTGATCCCGGAAGCAGGAACGTATGCACAGTCTCCAAGAATAAGGTTTCATACATGTTTAGCATCGTGGCAGTTGGTCTTTCACTGTCATTCAAGTGACGATAGCACTCAAACTCGAGTCCAACAGATCCTCAGATTAACACTTGTGGAGTTCTTCCAGGCTAAGATGCACTTAAACAGCTGTTGTATATAGTTCACTCTGGCAGTCGTGCAGACATGTCTGAAAGGCCATAGTGTTCTACAGTGAACGGCATCCAGGTGCTCAAGTCAGTGGTCAAGTGTCAGTCGAGTCAAGGCGGAATCTGTCCAGGATGGCAGAATGGTATTAAAATATACTTTTAAATCATTTGATTGTTTAGTAATAATGAGTATTGATTTACAGAAGATAAAAACTGTTGCTCTTTTTCATACTGTAAAAAGGTTTGTAATTTGGAGAAAAAAAGACTATAGAAATGATAAACATCATTGGTAAGTTAGTTTACCGTAATAAAAAAAGAGGAATTGCTTGGTTCATTATTGTCACTGTCAATAGGTTACAGATTAGGTTACCATCTTACTTTATTTAAATAATGTAACGATATTTAAATAAAATAATGTAAATTAGGAATTACTTTCCTAATTTACTTTTCTAAAACTGTAAATCATTTACAAATATTTAAACCAGACAGCGTTAACTTTACAGTACTTTCAGACTGATGAAAGACTGGGCAACTTTAGGTGAGACACAGGGCGCAATACTGATCTAGATGAACCAGATATACATTTGTTACCCATTCTCAATTGAAAAGAGCTCAAAAAGCAAAACATTGCTCAAAAAAAGTTGCCCAGTGTGTCATCAGCCTCAGACTTTCAAAACCTATAGTACTTGATTTAAGATTATAATATTAGAAGCACATCCACCACAAAGTTTTTAGCAGCCCTTTTTGGTTTTCCAGCACTGAACAGATTTTTATCATTCGCCATGGTTAAGTTAGATTATTCAAGTCAAGTCAAGTCAAGTCATTTTTATTTATATAGCGCTTTTAACAATACAGATTGTAGCAAAGCACTGAACAT
>JAUCMU010000097.1:21452764-21465943 GCA_032275025.1 Enteromius treurensis | reverse complement strand
GGCGTTCCCAAAGCGTATCAACGCAGTGTCTCGTTCCTTCAAGGAACAGGGGTTATATGCATAACCCTGAGACGTTTTACCAGTGTTTTTACTATGTTTCTGGATCTGCGATCATTTCGGTTGTGTTGCTGTCTATGGAGGGCCTTCATTTGTATTCGGAAGATAAGGTCTTATGGGTTTGGAATGACATGAGGATAAATAATTAATGACAGAATTTTTTTTTTTTGGGTGAACTAACCCTTTAAGAGACTTGTTTATGCAACTATCCTCTGATGTGAAATGTGAAGAGGTCAGCTGAACCACTTGAAAAATAAGTTAATTATTATATATTATTAATATAATATGAACATAAAATGTGTTAATAATTAAATGTCAGTACTTTTAAAATCCCATTTTGTTTCATATATTTACATGTTTTTAAAGCTAAACAAAAACTTTTTAACATTCAGAATGTTTTATTACAGTATTTTTTAGAAATGTGAGATTCTTGATAGAGTTATAAAAGAAAGTTTACACAATTATTGTTATTATTTCCAATTCAAACTATGAAGGTTACAGGAAAATATGAAATATTGCTCCCATACTTGCTGACACCTCATCCCCTCGACCCTGGCTTTAGTGAATACCCGAGTCCTTCAAGCCAACACAGACAAGGTACTGGCACGAATCAGCAGTATGTCACAGTCTGTCTGCATATACACCACCACAGTCTTGTGAACTCAAGCCAGTGAGATGACACTTGATTCCTGTTGCCATCCACACCGTATTAATAGGACTTGTTAGGTGTCTGTGACTTGCTGGAAACCCAGGCGGGGGGAGGCTTGCATGAAGTAGGAGTGTAAGGCTGTCCAATTTATTTTAATCTACTGGTTAAAGATACTCACTGAAAACCTGCCACTTAACTATATCCTCTACAACCTGAAAATTCCTGCAATATTCTATCATCAAACAGCTGCTTTTTCGTTAGTGCTTATGGTTTAGTAATGATGTTCATATATTTTTAAACATGGGTATATATAAATATCTTATGTGTCTAAATACCTAATGGGGCCTGTAAAGTGTCCTGTGAGGGTATTTAAGCCTAAACTATAACAATATGAAATGCTTAAAATCATAATAAATTCATAACCCTGTGTGAGCCATAGCGTTGTTTTCTATCATTCGACAGTGAGTGTGTGTGTGTGTGTGAATATTTAAGTATATATTCTAAGTCTTTTTTGTAAATGTCATTTTTTTACAGCATGTGTATTCGAGACTTCAATGCTGCAAATTGAGCACAACGGATTCAGCCATTATTTTTCAGAAAGTATTCGCTTTCCTTGGCATCCTCTGTTATTCTCATAGTTTGGACGGGGCTGGATAGTTCTGCCGACTGCCAGAAAGACTGCTTAAATAAGAGTAGTGTGAAGACATGCGGCCTTTCCTGCCTCAGGCCGAAGGTTAGATTAGGAATATTCATGATCATACTGTACTCATACACAAACAGAATGAGATCACTCATGTCTGGATCATTCTAATTCAGATTTATTCAGGATAAAGAATGGTTTTAGAATAAGTGGATATTATACTAGTGGCCCTGCTCTCGGCTTTTATGATTTATAATGTTATTTACTGTACTGTTAGTTGATATTAATGAAAAATATTGCTTTCATGCCAGTTTAAGTGAGCAAATAAATAAATCAAATCAAATCAAATGAAATCAATGTAGAAAAATTAAAAGATTTAAAAAACAGGTTATTTCGATAGCCCATTTAGACATTCTACTAACTATAAGTAACTACATGTCAACTAATTCTCATTAATTCACAACATAACTCTCAGATTAGACTGTCAGGGGTAGGTTTAGGGTTAGTAGAATAAGTTGACATATACTTGCAAAGTTCCTGATGCCAGTTTGTAGTGTGTTGTGGACCCATCAAAATAAAGTGTTTATTAAGCAGACAGTCTACTAATACTCTAATGACTGTTAGTTGACATGTAGTTGCAAAGTTACTTACTGTTGGTAGAAAATCTAAAGTGAAATAAAGTGACTATTGAAATAAAGTGTTACCAAAAAATAAAATTAAGTCATATTTCAAAATTGCCTGAATCAGACTGACACACTGCATTGTACATAAGCTGATTTGTATAGTGAGTATTGACTGTTTGGATCCCACTAATAGTTTTGGAGTCCCCATAAAGTTTGGCACGTTTTTTCTTTCTTTACTTGTGGCGCTGACATTTTGGTATTCTTTTGTAATTAGCTTTCTAAGATGTTTTTATAAAATCTGCTAAATAGCATGTTCAGAAAAGCAGTTTTAATAGCTGCATTTGTATCTCTGACTGATTGCCTTTGTAGATGCTCTGCTTTTATTTTTTTGCTCCGTTCATTGAGCATGAAGAAAGGGTTCTTTCATGGCAGACTTGCGGTCGTGGACGTGGAAAGCAGTGCTTAAACAGCTCTCAGCCAAAACAAAAACTGCCGTCAAAAGGAATCTCATTTCATTTATACGGGCAGGAAATTGACCCGTCAGAGTACGAGAAAACCAGGGAACTGATACTCTGTATTGAAGGAACATGTCCTGTGCATCTGCATCCTGAGTGCCGGGCTGAGAGCTGAGTTTAGGGATAACAAATGCCCACACTAAGACTCTAGAGGCACTCTTCTTCTCTTCTGTTTAGCATGACAATGGTAGAGAGATGGTCCATGTTACAGGTGGTGCTTTCCCTACCGTACACCCCAGAAGCGCATAAGCAGGCACTAACGGTGAAAGCCTCCTTGGCCTCGTATGGACTGGAGGATGAACCTGTGGAATTGTTTTTGGGAGCAGAAAAGGATTTGTTTGGGAATGGCTTTTGTCTCACTGCACACAAACAGAATAATAGAAAACAGAGGGTTTTGAGGAAATCTGAGATGTATTTATCCATCCATTCTCCAAAGTATTTATGCTATTTTGCTGGGATGCTGGAATAAATTTTTATTTATTTATTTATTTAAACATACTGTGGGAATGGAACATTAAATGTGCATGCATTGAAACTACTTGGAAAAAGTGTATTTGACCTTTAATACTGCACATAATGAAAAACAGCTTGATATAAATGGATTTGGTATAGTAGTAAATATCTTCGAAGCATATTGCATTATAGTAAACTATTATGTAATATTGCATTTCACCATTTTAATAATCTACTAAAAAAGGAAATGCAATGCAGTGACCACAAAACCCTTCATAAGTAGCACAGGTATATTTGTAGCAATGAACAAGGACTTTGACTATTATTATATATAGGCCTATTACATATATTATCTTTTATGTCAAAAAATATTACGATATTAAGTAAAGGTGAAATTCCATGAAGATATTTTGTAAATTTTTCGTACTGTAAATATACCAGAATTAAATTTTTGATTAAGAATTTGCATTTCTAAGAGCTGTATTTTTTCGTATTACAGCAGCAGGCTACCAAAAACCACCTCATTTTACGTGAGACACACTTTAACACTTGGAACCTAAGACAACAAACAAACGAACAAAATGACTATTTTACACATTTTAACCTGATAATGGAACAAAGAGTATGACCATAATTTCCTTTACAGGAATGAGACAATATTTCACTGCTGTCACTGTTGTCTTGCTGTAACGTTCAGTGATTGACTTATCGATTATTTCGACACATTTTTCTAATAAACAAACGCAGCTCTGTTCTGCACGAGCACGCTGTGATCCTGTCTGTGACAAGGAATGACTGTATTCTTACAGTATTGTGGAGGAGGTGGAGTGTTAGGAGGAGCTTGTCAGTCTGTCACCGATGAAGAGCCAATTTTTAAGAGCACAACGAGAAGTGAACGTGAAGCTCAATGTTGCCATGCGTGGAGCCGCATAACATCGGAAGATTTCCCAGATGGACACTTCAAGCCCGTCCTGCTTTGTTACTGAAAGTTTATTGTCGCGGATGTGAACTGGAACGGAGAATTGAACGAAACCATTTTGAAAAGAGCGTGTTGTGAAGGGCTTTAAAGTTTGAAATAGTGTGCCGGTGCACGAGATGTTAGTTTTGACATCCGTTATTGATTGTTCGGATTAATCGCGCGGACTGACTCTCTTTCAATGTTCTTCCTTTACATTTAGACGTTGTGGATATATTTAAAACTGAATCACAATGGATTTGTTGACAGTGACATGACAAAGAAGATTATTTTTCTTCAAAACAATTGAGCATTCAGTTTCAGTTACTGAATGATGAGGCATGAATTGAATTTCTGCTGTAAACAAAACAAGACAGATATCATCTGCATGGATCTGGATGTACTAATTATTTTAAGACTTTCTTGAAGTTATCACAATGGTCCATTGCATACAGATTGTGATTGTACTTTTCCAGCTTATGATTGCTGGATCTACACTGGAGATCGGAGCATATGATTTGGAGCACGGCCGTCAGTCAAAATGTGAGCCTATCTCCATTCCCATGTGCCAGGGAATTGGCTACAACATGACACGGATGCCTAACCTCATGAATTATAAAAGCCAAGAGGAAGCTAGCATTAAACTGAATGAATTTGCTCCTCTGGTGGAGTACGGATGTGATGTTCACTTGCAATTTTTCCTGTGCTCTCTTTATGTGCCGATGTGTGCCGATCAAGTGTCCACCACTATCCCAGCATGCCGTCCTATGTGTGAACAGGCAAGAGAGAGGTGTTCACCCATAATGGAACAGTTTAATTTCAAATGGCCGGACTCATTGGATTGCTCAAAGCTGCCAACCAACAATGACCCGAACGCATTGTGCATCGAAGCTCCCGAAAATGACACTCAGCCTGAGACTAAGAAAGGTGAAGGAATGCTGCCAGTAATTCCGAGGTCCCGGGAACCCACCGCAGGGAGTGGACGTACCTCAAGCGGCTTGCGGTCCTGTGATAACCCAGAGAAGTTCCAGTATGTGGACAAGAGCGAGTCATGCGCGCCTCGATGCACTCCTACAGTGGACGTCTACTGGTCTAGGCAAGATAAGGACTTTGCATTCATTTGGATGGTGGTGTGGTCAACGCTTTGCTTTGTTTCTACAGCATTCACAGTTCTTACCTTCCTCCTGGACCCCCAGCGCTTCCAGTACCCCGAACGTCCCATCATTTTCCTCTCCATGTGTTACAATGTCTACTCGGTGGCCTTCATCATCCGTTCGGTGGCTGGGGCTGAGAATATTGCTTGCGATCGGGAAAACGGAGAGCTATACATTATTCGTGAGGGTTTGGAAAGCACAGGGTGCACCATAGTCTTCCTCATCCTTTATTACTTTGGCATGGCCAGCTCCATATGGTGGGTCATCCTCACCCTCACCTGGTTTCTTGCAGCAGGACGAAAATGGGGCCATGAGGCTATTGAGGCGCACAGTAGCTACTTCCATATGGCCGCCTGGGGCATTCCAGCGGTAAAGACCATAGTCATCCTCACTATGAGGAAGGTGGCTGGGGATGAGTTGACGGGATTGTGTTATGTGGGCAGCATGGATAGTAATGCTCTCACTTTCTTTGTCTTGATTCCCCTATCCTGTTATCTCATTGTTGGAACTTCTTTCATCCTTACGGGGTTCGTAGCGCTCTTTCACATCCGCAAAATCATGAAAACCGGTGGCACCAACACAGAAAAACTGGAGAAGCTCATGGTTAAGATTGGAGTCTTTTCCATTCTCTACACGGTGCCTGCTACTATTGTCATCATATGCTTTTTCTATGAAAGGCTCAATATGGAATACTGGAAGTTTAAAGCTCTTGAAAACAAGTGCATGTCCTTTCCTGGTCGCAGGAGCGAGGACTGCACCTTGGACTCGTCAGTTCCCACAGTGGCTGTGTTCATGCTGAAAATTTTCATGTCATTAGTGGTGGGCATCACTAGTGGGGTTTGGGTATGGAGCTCAAAGACACTACAGACCTGGCAAGGGTTGTGCAACAGGAGGTTGGCCGTGCAAACGAACCGCAAGCCCTGCTCCAGTGTCAGCTGCAGCAGCTCCCACTGTCATTACAAAGCACCGGCTGTGACACTTCACATGAATAAAACAGACATGTACACAGACAATCCCACACATGTTTGAGACTAAAGGCCTCTTCTATGGAGCCATGCACAGACTTTTGAGGCTCGTATCGTGATGAAATACTCAGGTTTAAATACAGATCATGGTAATAGTCACAACATTTGTCACCATTTCCTTGACATAACAGAGGTCACTTCAATAAAAGGGAAGGTCTGTTGAATGAAATGAATGCAGCAAATAACAGAATGCTTTATTTATTGTGGATATTTAAGTATTGGTGGTTGTATAGTTTTGTACTGTATGTGCTGTACTGTATATAAGGAAGAGTTTTAAATAATTTTACAGCATGTTATATTTTTCTCAAAAGAGGAGCAATAAAGCATTTATTATGATGTATTTTCTCTGTTAAAGTTTTTTTAATTTGTTTATTTAGTAATACAGTTTCTATAGTTTTTACTATGCAAAATGTTGAACTGTAAAAATCTTTTTCTTCTTTTTTAATTAAAATACACTTTTATTATAAAGTACCTTTTTTAATTTAGTTTATTAAAGCTTAGTATATTTTTCTATACACTGACAATTAAATAACTTATAACTAAGGTTATAAGATAAAAAAAAAAGGTTAGTGTCTTATTGTTTCAAACAATTGAGTACTGCATTGCAAGTCTAATACTTCTCCATCCATCTAGCACATCTGCTTATCACCAAATGTAAATGAACTGATAATGCTACAGCTGCATCTGTTTTATCAACTCCTCTTATAAAACCACACCATTTCTAATTAAGTCAACTTGCATTAAAGCACAAAGTTGCAGGCAGCTGTGAATAATGCTGCTTTAAATTTATGAGAAATTAAACAGGTTTCTTTAGCCTAATTCCTTTAACCTTACAAATATTTTCATAATTTTTGTTTTGTGTTCTAAACGCACAATTCTGTGGTTATAGGAGACCGTAAGCTGATGAAGTGGAGATATGTTTAGAGTAGTTCTGTTCAAAACTCATATCAGATACTCAAACATTTTACACTGATTTTATGTCTTATATCTGACATAATATGTGTTTGCTCTTTTCATAAAAGCTTTTTTTGCAACCTTAAATGATGAGCTACTGTCAGTTTGTAAGACAAAGAATATGAAATCATTTTAGGAATTGTATTTCTTTACTTTTTAATCTCCAAACAGTTTAAATATAAAATGCAATGGTACATAGTATATTTGATTAAAATATACCTACTGTACAATAACTATTCTAACTTCTTTTATTTATCTTTTGCACTTTTCCTATGCCTGTGTAAATATTGTCCATTGGTTTGGCAGGTCTCAGGCAGGTTTGAGCTTAAACTGCTGTTACATTTGGTAATAAAAAAAAAAAGGCATGTTTATCTTGGAGCTTGTAGTCTAAACTTAACAGTGCATTAACCACATGGAGCAGTCTGTATAAACCTAATTTAACACATGGCTGTTTTCAGTTTTGGAGGTTTACAGTGCAGTAGCATTTGCAAACAGTAATGTCTTAAGACAAACCAGAGCCTGCTGCATCAGCCAACAGCCTAGGAAAAATTGAATGAAATGTTAATATACTGGAAGATGAATGTTTAATTCCTGTTAAATATTACCAAGACATTACTCATTTGGCAACATAGATGGTAAAACTGTGCTGTTGTTAAAAAACCACAAACATAATTTTGCACTATGGATTTATTAGCATTTAATAAGATTATGGAATACTTTGAGTTTGAGCTTTTTAACACCCGTAACACATTTATTCATTTAGCACTTTTTTTCATGTAAGTGACAATTTCAAACACTCGAGGAAAACTGAAAAACATCACAATAATCGTTTTTTTTTTTCAATGAGAGGAAACAATATTTGTTGTTCTGTACATAATTTCGGGTCTAGAGTATAAGAAAGAATAGTATAGGATATTAAAATTGAGTTGATAATGGCTCTTAAATTCTTTGCGACTTTGCAACTGATTTTAAATTATCTGATTGTGCAGTGTAGTTGTTTGGTTATATACAGCATTCTATTTTTTGGTATGAACTATCCATAAATGTATTGGGAAAACATAATAAAGGTCCATAAAAGTTGTTATGCACAGAAAACAAAAAAACAAAACAAAAACACAGGAATTTACAGAAACACTGATATTACTAATTAATAATACTGAATAACGTTTTTTCAAATTACCATTAAGAAGTTCAGTGTCTGTATGTTTTTAAAATATTATTGAAATATGTCTCTTAATCACACAAAGCTGCATTTATTTGATCAAAAATACAGAAAACATATTATACAAAACATAAAAATTACATAAAACAACATTATTACAACTTAATATAACTGTTTGCTATAGTAATATATTTCCAAATGTTATCTATTCCTGTATTAACAACACTGAAAGTTCTTTGTTCCAGTCTTTCAGAAATCTGAACCTGTTCATATTATTATAAGCACTGAATTAACTTTGGTAATTAATTATAAATACAACATATTTAATTATTTATTTAACATCGCATTATATTACATACTATTTATATTAAATGCAACATTTATTGTATTCATGTATCATCTTTATTATACTTACTCATTTTGAATAATTAAATAACTTGAATACATTAAATAACAGTACGTTAGTTCCCAGAGTGCTCTAGTTTACCTTAAATCTTGATAAAAATAAAAACATAAAAATGTTTTTAGTTATTTCAGTAATGTACCGTCAGCGCATTGATAGAATTTTAGTTTTTCTTAATTTTTCGTAGTTTTCCCTAATTTTTGAGCCTTAAAAAGTGTGTGTTTTCGCAGTCCTATAACAGCAGAACTGAACCAATATTACAGCTAATGTTCCCAATTCTCTGTCACGGCCCATGGAACCACTGCTCAAATACACACAAAGGCTATTTTTGTTATGTAGAATCTGCCAAGATCAACTCTGTATACATAAATGTTCTTGAAATAGTTGTGTGACACCACCATATTTATGCCGAAAAAGCTTTCCGTTTAAACAGCAACACAGTTCATTATTTTGCCCATCAAAACCCAGGCCATAAAGGCTCCATTGTACACCTTGATGTTTAAGGTTTTTAGTTCTATTTTAGGCAAAGCACAGTCAAAAGAAACCCTTTTTGCTATTTGAGTCCTTTATCAAGTAAATGTTAATGGGCTTGTAAGTGAGTTTGAGAATGGACAAGATAGAATAGCCTTGTAATTGTCTGCTGGTTTTGAGGAGAAGCTATGTGTCCGGTAAAAGGAGGATCATTAAAGCATCTGGGACTTTCCCTCCACTTAAAGAAGCCAGAGGAATCGAGAACAAGAATAAAGGAGTGGTGCTCATTACTCTCTACCCCATGGGTAGTATCCCATTCCGCATCATTTGATGTGGAAATGAGGCTATGGTAAAAGACCATTGAGAAGTTGTTGTCACCAAAAGGACTTTTCACTGAAATGCTTGAATCTCAGCCGTGAGTGTTATCCACACAGCAATGTCCCACCTGTCCAACGGCTATGACTTTCGCTTGTGTAAAACACACACACACACTTACACTCGTACTCGTTCTCTATTTGCTTTTGATAACCAGTTGACATTGGACTTATACAACCTGTCAGGGTTTTCATATTTGCTGGGCTGGTAATAGGTGACATATACTTTGCACACAACACTTATGCATAATAACATTTTAGAAAGTTTACATTTATATTAAATAAAATGAAGGGTGCTTTATTTAGACACAAGAAGGACTTGATTTAGTAACACTTTAGTTAACACTCAACTATTGTACTTACTGTAAGTAAGGGACAGTTGAGTGTTAACTAAAGTGCAATGTTAACTAACTACAGTATAGTCGTATGCATAATTACTTGCAACTAACCCTAAACCAAACCCTAATTCTAAATATATATGTGACCCTGGACCTCAAAACCAATTAACCATACAGTGTATGGTTCAAAATGACTAAATTTTATTTTATGCCAAAAATGATTGATAATGTTCCATGAAGATATTTTGCTAATTTCCTATCATAAATATATAAAAACTTTTCAAAAAAGTTTTGATTAGTAATATGCATTTCTAAGAACTTAATTTAGTCAACTTTAAAGGCAATTTTCTAGATATCTAGGTTTTTTATGCTTAGATTCTTTTCCAAGTTAGCCAAATATACTCAGCCAAATATTTTCTTATCCTAACAAACTATACATCAATGGAAAGCTCATATTCAGTATAAATTGAAAAAAAGAAAAGAAAAAAAATCACCCTTATTACTATTTTGTGGCCCAGGGTCAAATATAATTAATCAATGCTTAATTGTATAATTACACCAAAAGACAGACATCTTAAAATAAAGTGTAACCTAAATAATTTCTAAATTATTTTACTGCCATAGAAAAGCAGTGCAATTCTTTAAAGAGTGATCATTAAAACATAAAGATTTAAAATGTAAAAAAGTGAGATTTCTTTGTTTGCAGATAGCATTTTGATAATGCAAATTATTCTTTAAAAGTGTAATAATCTTCTTCTACGTACTGCTTTTGTTGGAATTACACTCACTTACAAGAAGGTCAATAAAGGAGTTGTTAAAATCTGATTTGTCCTCTTTGATAAATGTATGAGTTTTTTATATGATTCTGTTATCACATTCTTTGGTTAGGAAAGAGCTTACAGAAGATTTACACCACAGCGATCTGGATAACATCATAGGAGTTCAAAACAAATTGCCAGATAGTGAGGAGGACATTCCGGCAGATTTTTAGAAAACACTGTTACGTACTGTCTAGCAGCTTTTTATGAATTATTGATCCACATTGTTCTCTTCATTTGAATACATATTCAATCTATCTTTTTTCTTGTGGGTTTCTGTGTTATGACCTACTGTTGATTTCATCTCAGTCATAGAAAGCAAACAAACTGGATTTGAAAGAATGATCGAGTCAGTGAGAAGCAGCCAACCTGAACCAGAAGTAAAATTACCTCAAAGTGAGATCATACATTTTCACATTAAACCGAGCAAAAGGTATGCTAGTATAGTTTGTGAGGAGTCTGGGTAGCTTTTTATTATCGTGCTTTTCATGTCAAATGGAATTACGATTTACCTTGTTTGGTTGACAGCTCCAGTACAAGGCATTTCTTCAAATCTAAACTTCTCTTCTTGCAGGTGGAACCACGAGAGGAATTTGTGAAGCTTCAGGGTTTTGCAATCACCTACTTTCATAGAGTATGTTTTGCACACACATTGCGTACAATGGAAAATAATAAGTATCACATAGAGTGGTGTGATGATTAGAAATTATATGTCCAATTGTAGGACCAAAGTTGAAAATGTAATTCTCAGTTTTATGGGTTGGTTCTAGAGTGTTGTGTAGGATACAGCAGATTGCACACTTAACAGGAATAGTACAGGATTGCTCCACGGTTACAGCCTCAGGTCATTGGTGTGCCTTTGTGTCTTTTATGTTTAATACAAACCCTATATTACATTGAAAAGAGCAGTTTTCAAATACTTCATAGTGATAGTTATATTTAGATAGTTATATATAGATATTTTATTCATGAACTATAAGTGAATCTTATATATATATATATTTTTTTTTTTACGAAAGTACTTAAAATACTGATCTAGTAAGATGCTTAAAATTGCACTATTTTTATTGGTTGCAAGTTTATTATTTAGTTGTTTTATAGATTTCGTCACACTTACAATTCACAGACAGGAAGGCGTCAGTGAAGAAATATTTAAAAACTGCATAGACAAATGAAAATATTGCAGCTTTTACTTTAAGGCTGAAAATGTATAGTGTGCACTCTTGTAAATGGGAGTAAACCCATAGGAAAGTAAAAGTGCTTAATTAGTAACATTAGCGAAACATGGTTTTTATATGGATCTCTGTTTACAATGAAAGCTTATAAACAGGCGTCCCATGGCAGTTGTGTCAGTGCGCTTGTGATTAGCGAGATGAGACACACTAGTCCAATAAAGTGGGAAACCCCCAACTGGGGCATATGCTAATGGTTACCCCCCCTAAAACTAGTGAACTAGGTACATTGGCACCTCACACTGGTTTCCCTTCTTCGGACTGGCTGGCGTCACCAAAGACTGGCAGAAGACACACACATGCACATGCACATGCAAAAAGTGACTCGGACTGCTTATTTTCCCTGACTTGGCAAGTCCACTTCCCTTGCCAGTTCAGGAAGAGGCAATTGGTTATTAAATTGTCTCAAAATGAGGCGGGCTGGTCATTTTTTGTAGGGCCCAATAGGACTGTGAAATTTTGTTCTCTTGGCTTAATTTGCCATCTTCTAAAATTACATTTTCCATGATTATTCTGCAGAACAATGATGAATAGCAAGAACCTTCAGTGCTGTCCATTGTAAAGCTTTTTAAAAGTCATGCTATACATATACACTACCGTTCACAAATATTTCACAATATTACAGTTTTTTCTGGATTTTTTGTCTAATAAATGCAGCCTTTATGAGCATAAGAAACATCTTCAAAAACCATTAAATATCATACTGTCCCTAGATTTTTAAACGGTAGTGTATGTATTACCATCTTAATGTAAATTAAATGTATTTTTTTCACAATGAACACAATGAACTTGCAGAAAACGCCATAATTATGAAAAGAAAGATTTTTTAAGATAAAGGCTTAAATTTGGTAAATAAAGACTAAATTATTATTTTTAAGGTGGCCTTGGCTGTTTAATTTAACATACTGTAAGGTGGGTCCTGCCATGTCAAATTTCTTTATTTGCATATGCCTCAGACATAGTAATTTCATAGTAAGAACAAATGCCTTGTGAATATGGTATTTCTTCAACATAACTGTGATGTAGGAGACGATAGCGTGCAGATCCATGTGCAGTACTTTATTCAGGGTCAACAGGCAGGGTCAAACACCGGCAAACAGAGCAATAGAGACAAGGAAGATTTGAGGTTGAGGTACACAGGCAGGTTTCAGGGCAGGCAGCAAACAATCAAAATCCAGATAAACAGTCCAAGGTAACAACAGGAAAATTAATCGTGGGATGAAACGCTCGGAACTGATAGCCAGGGCAAATCAAGACTTTTGAGGTGAATGAGTCTTAGGCTGCGTCCGAAATCGCTTACTTCCCTACTATATAGTACGTGAAAAACAGTATGCGAGGCGAGTAGTATGTCCGAAT
>JAUCMU010000097.1:21441110-21452664 GCA_032275025.1 Enteromius treurensis | reverse complement strand
AAATTACACTTGTTTAACACAATCTAAATAAACGGATGACTTATTGAAAGTTTAAATTGTCGCGCCGTTGTGACGACACGTGACAGCCTCAATATGGCGGATGTAGTACGTCCGAGTTTCATTCATACTACCCCCATTCATACTACATAGAACGTACTTTTTTAACGGTCGAGTAGTACTTTCGGTTTTAAATGTAGTACCTACTTAAGAAGTATCCGATTTCGGACACAGCCTTAGAGCTTGTCTTTTATACTGGAGGGAAAGGGTGTGGTGATGAGGATCAGGTGCTGGTGTGTGTCTGAATAAAGTGCAGGTGTGGCCTGTAATCAGTACCAGGAATGAGGCATGATGGGTGATGGAGTTAATGAGATTGTATTATTATATTATTATATAATGAGATTAGATTATATTACCCGCAAGTACAAAAATCTGCTTTTAAGATTTGAGGTAGACTATCCCCGCTAAATTACAATATTGTGCACATAAATTTGTTCCTTTTTTACCACATCTGGAACAATCCCACTTGCAAAAAGCAGCCATTGTTTGCATTGTGATCTCCCTCGCGTGCCTGTCTGCCCCCGCAGATCAGTGGAGTATGCTGGAGCTCGCACTGCTGCTGATTATGAAGAAATATTGCCATGACCTCATTCTTACAACAGCTCATGACTCACACATCACTGAAACTGAGGATGAACATTGCATTCGGTCATTCTCCTTATTGGCATGCCATACTTGCTTCAAGGTCTTACATACTTGGTGTGATACAGTTATCTCTTCAGATAAAATAAGCCATCTTAGTGAGTTTGATGAATTTTCTTTCCAGTGCTTAAACAGGAAACTGGGGTGGATCATCTCAATGCTTGTCCTTTTTTTAGTTGATTATGCTGTCTTACATAATTCATGTAACGTGATTAACCACAGTTTGTTTTGGTTTAAAATCTAAAAGTGTAAATCTAAAATATTATATTAAGATTAAGAACTTTCTAAAAATCATCTGGCAAATCGAGTGATTAGTTCTTCCTCCCATGAGCTCATATACCAAACCTCCTCATGTAATTCACAGCCGCCGTTCAGGTCACTGGTAGGACAGAGAGTAGGAGTGGAAGTGGGAGGAAGATGACGATGCCAATAGCATTCTCACAGGTGCCGACTCCGGTACAATGAAGTCCAAAAGGATGTGGTTTGATCTGTACCACCACACCCTGCCTTACTGCTGAGTAACTGGGAAAAAGCACTTTTGTGTTTGGGTAAGCTAAATTAAGCAAATGTGGCCATAATCTAACCCCTCTGCATCAGCATTTCACACAGAAACTCGGTTACACTGGCCTTCCTCTCACCTGTCCAATGGTGAATGGCAAGCATAATAGGAATAATATACTCCGGATCATTCCATTTTAACCCATCCAAGTGCACACACACAGCAGTGAGAAGTGAAGAACTAAAAACACACATGGAGCAGCGGGCAGCCAGTGTTGCGGCACCGGGGGAGCAGTGCCTTGCTCAAAGGTCTCACATCAGTCATGTTACAGTACTAGGACTGTGTTCCACTTCAAATTTTAATGTCCTTTGCTCACCAAATCAATTTTTTTTTAACTTGGGGTGAATGTTATTGCTTGTGTTGAACAAGTGTCCACAACTAAGGCTGGAATAGCTTTATTCCTTTATTTGTATTCCTGATTGTAGACTTGCTCCTTCTGCCAAAATCGAGGGGTCAAGTATCTATAAACCTGTTTATCTTAAAGATACATTGATGAGCTGGTTCAGGTGTGTTTAATTAGGACTGGAGCTAAACCGGGCAGGACATTGGCTGTTATATATTTCTGTTATACTTGAAATGACAGTAAAAGCTCTTGAAACTAGATATTTACGGAAATAATCTGATAGTCCATACCTGTAGAAATTGTGTCCCAGAGCAAATGTTCATTTTATTAGTTTTGACAGTGATGGCTAACAACATGGGTGTAAACTAGACTAAAAGCACAGCAACATATATAAAAAGGTCACAAGTAATGACAGTGTGGCATCATATTACAAATCCGCTAGAAATATCTTGCTTCTGCAAACCTCCTTGGGAGCTGTTCATGTTGAAGAACCCCTGTAGTAATATGATAATACATTTTTGGTTTTAATCTTTTAAAAACAGTATATTTAATTTAATATTTTTATTTTAATTTCAAGATATATATAACTTTTAAATTAACTTTAAAGTAAATTGCTGTCATATGTGGCACCTACATTTCTCAATTGTGTTGAGTAGAAAAATATGTCAGTTTCTTTCTCATCTAATGGCAGGTATTTACACCATGACTACCTGTTTGCTGGGAACAGGTGAGAGCATTATATTCTCGATATATCAGTCCCCTTGCTTTACTGGAAAGCAATCAGGACCACCATGTGCCAGCTTTGGCAAACAATAGTCACATCAGATCTTGTTCTCCTCCCAAGGTGATTATTGTCTTTCAGGGATGCAGCTGATGATGTGAAATGTCACCGTATGAATGTTTGGAAAGGTGCTGCTATGTTGCATGAAAGGATGTTGCATGATGGAAACCAGAGCTGAAATAGAGTGGGATCATGTGGATGAAAAAGGAAACGGTTACCAAATATGTACATTTAAGGTCAGATACCAACAACCAAGGACACACTCATCTTAATATGAACTCTGGAATGTCGCCTGCTCCTATTATACCAATGTAAACAATGCCTCTGAAAGTGTCTACACACTTGAGCATACTTGCACGCACACAGCGTGACTTTACATAATTGCTGTAACAATTCCAAGAGCATCAACTGTGCAGTGGTGATGCAGACTCCATCTGCTTGAGTGTTTATGGGAATGGCAACATGTGCCAGCATCCCACAGGAGTCCTCTTAAACACCCTCTACTCTTGACTGGTCAAGTGGTTCAGTCTGGTAGCCGTGCTCCTGTAACTCCTTCATCCACCCTGAGGAAAGTTCTGATCTCACCCAGTGGGCCATAAAACAGTTTGGCGCCAGACTCTAGGCCTGCAATTTCCCTTTAACGCATCTGTCAGCAGGAAACCAAGGCCAGATTAAGAGGACAGTGGGCCATGTCTTGTTTGTTTCCATGTCATACCCTCGATTCTCTCAGCTGTTACCGTTCTTACCACTAATGCTCAGCTATGACAAAAGATACCAGGCTCTCAACAGCACTCTCAGTCTCTTTGCCCCTCAAAAGCTAGATATCTTGATTTGTTTGTTTTAGCAGGAAAACTGTTCTGACCTGGAATGACTCCAGTTTTTGCAGATGTCTTTTTTTGAAGTAACAGTATCATTTTATAGCGTTTTGGCCCACTTGCTGAAGACTTTGTGTCAAGACAGACGAAAACAGTCTGTCTAGCAGTCTGTCAAAGAACCACTAGTCAGCTCAGCTGAATTCTGAAACTCTACTTGTTCTGATTCTAGATTCCCTGCTCTTGTTGAGAACCTGGAACTAAAGTCAGTGGTGGACAGTAACAAAGCACTTTTCTGTATACTTTATTAGAGTGTTTTTATTTGGAAAAATGCAACATGTTAAGGCTATAGCTCTGATGGGAAGTCTTATTCTTGAATGGAAGACAATTCTGTCCTTAGACTCAGGTACTTCTGCACGTTGTACAACACTGCATGTGATGGCCTTGATTTAAGATTTGCTTAAACGTTTTTCATTACATAAAATTGATCTGGTTGTTTTTTTTTTTCTTCCTTTTTTTACATGTCAGCCAGGCAGCCCCTGTCTGCCTAAGTGGTGGTTCTTGGCTGCAATGGATGACAATGTGCCTTTACCCTAATTTGTGTATTTCCAGTGGGCATGTAAAGTACTGTAAATACCACATTCACTGGTAAAATACATAGTTGTAATAAATATGAAGTAAAGCAGTATTGGGACATGTTCCAATACCATAAAATTGTATCCTGCGATGATAGACATAAAACTTGTATTATAGCAGAAAAGGGCTTGTGGTAAAAAAAAAGACAGATGTCAAAAATCTACTAGATGTTGTACTCCATCCAGACACCTTTGTATTTGCAATGTAGCTCAATGATTTGGAACCTAAAAAATAAAAAATAGAACAGAAAAATAGAAAAGAAATAGAAAATAAACTTGATCGTAGTACACTGAGTAGAGTTTAGCTGGTTGGTTGACGCTATAAGATGCTATTCAAAACCCCTGTGGACTAATGTTTTAGGTCTTCAGTTCGCTTTGCTAATCTGGTTTACAGGGTGAGGACACATTTTCTGCAGTCATGCTAAAAACTGAAACCCAATATGTGAATAAAACGAGCCTGATTGTTCGATTTTGGCTGGAAAAAATCAAGTGCTTACTAGGGGATATATACGGGATTATTAAAGATACACACAGTTGTGATGGAATGGCAGTTTGCTGAGTAAGACAGAACAGACACAACTCGACCTCAGCGGCACATTCCAGTGGACTCATGGGCATTCTCAGGAATCTCTCTGTCCAGCTGGCTGAGCTCAGGGACCTGTGCTGGGGGAGAACACCATTGAATTAATTCATGTGAAAAATGGTTCACCAGATTTGTACATGCATTCAGATGTTTTATATCTCCCTGTCTGGATGTGCAGTACTCCCTCAGGCATTATATAATACTACAAGAAAGTAAATATTTATGAAAACCAAACTGTTGTTAGTTTTAGCACTGATAATGTCTAACATTTACTGGACCTGCAGTACTTCAGTTTTTACAAGTTTTTCAATGTAAACCAAGTTTCATCTTAGAACTACAGAAAACATTTTTATACTAAAATAATACACCTACAGATTAGCAGTTAAAAAGGAGTATCTTTATCTGGAATGTCTCGGTTTTTTTTATCAATTGCTACATATAGATGACCCGCTGTGTCAATAGGTTTTCAAAAATTCTACAATCCCATAATTCTGTGTAAAGCTTAGGGCTGGAAGTTTAATAAAAAGAATAATTGCAATTATAAAGATTTTATCGTGCAATGTATTATAATTATCACACTTATTACGTATCAAATTCAGAAGTTGCATTTTAAAGCTTTGTTTTTCATTGTTTAAAGAACCAATGACAACATAAACATGGCCAGCTCCTGAAATAAATGTGAACCTGGACACTTTCTAAATACTGAATACATTTTCAGTCGAATAAAGCAATCAATAAGCTTCCCATTGATGTATGTTTTGTTAGGATTGCAAACTATTGGGCCGAGATACAACTACTTGAAAATCGGGAATCTGAGGGTGTAAAAATCTGACCCAAAACTTGTCCCAATGAAGTAATCAAGTCAAAATCACCCAGTTGTCCAAATAAAGTCCTTACCAATGCATATTACCAATCAAAAATGAAGTTTTTATATATTCAGAGAACATGATCTTTACTTCATATACACTGCTCAAAAAAATAAAGGGAACACTAAAATAACACATCCTAGATATGAATGAATTAAATATTCTTATTAAATACTTTGTTCTTTACATAGTTGAATGTGCTGACAACAAAATCACACAAAACTTATTAATTAAAATCAAATTTATTAACCCATTTGGAGTTGGAGTCACACTCAAAATTGAAGTGGAAAAACACACTACAGGCTGATCGAACTTTGATGTAATATCCTTAAAACAAATTCAAAGTGTGGCTCAGTAGTGTTTGTGGACCCCACATGTCTGTATGACCTCCCTACAATGCCTGGGCATGCTCCTGATGAGGCGGCAGATGGTCTCCTAAAGGAACTCCTCCCAGACCTGGACTAAAGTATCCGCCAACTCCTGGAGAGTCTGTGGTGTAACGGTGTAATGTGGCGTTGGCATATGGAGCCAGACATGATGTCCCAGAAGTGCTCAATTGGATTCAGGTCTGGGAAACGGACAGGCAGTGCTGGCCTGCCTGAATTAATTCAGAGGTAAGTCAATGGTCCAGCTGAAACAATTTCTGAAACAATGTTTGATTGGTGTCGTGATTTCCTCCTGCAAAAGAAGTTGAATCAGAGGCCACATGCCCTCATGGACACATCCCTGCTTGGGATCTCTCTGTGCTCCTTACTGGATTGCAGAGAGCCCCCTTTGAGTCCCTTGAGTCAGTTGAACTTAATACCTTCCACTTCCATCAAGAGGGTGAGGTACCTGCAGGCATTTTCAGTCAACGGAACGTGTCTTAAGTTTGGCCCGGCTGATTCTCTCATAATCCGGTGACCCTGATTGGGATATGTGCCCAAAATTCCCACCACTGCTTTTCAGTATCAGGTGGTAAACTTACAAGCACTGCCCTTGATGGAGGCAGACAGACCTTGCATTGCTGTGTCACGTGTTTGCATTGAAGTGCTTGGAGCCTTAGCTTGGGTAATTCATTTTTCCACAGTTGGTTTCCCCTTTCTGGTGTCCCATGTCATTCTAGCTGTTCTATCCCTAGAAATTACTGCAGTGGACCTTCTATATGTTGTACTGCTCTTCAACAGTCATGCATTGTGATTGCATCTGTCTTGGCATTCTCACTTGCCAGCACCTGCATCACTAATCCTTGTAAACAGTTCTTGGTTGTGGCACTTTCCATAGGGACCCAATAGTGTCAGTGTTGACGTAACATTAAACGTGACTGACTGAAAGAGACTGCCATGGTTACGTACGTAACCCTCATTGCATGAAAGAGAGAACAGAAACAGTATGTCTCTTGTGCCACAACCTTGAAATACCTCTGGCTGGGACCCGTTCTTGGCTCCTCAAGCACAAATCTGAATGACTGGACGTATGCTGCCCTTGTTTGGGGAGTGGCTCATTGGACATTTTTCATACTTCTCAGAGGTGATTGGGCTCCCAAGTGAGACCCCATAACATTAGTACCTCTGTTACTTTGTTTAGGAAGTGAGGGTTACATGCGTAGCCGAGATCAAAACGCTCTAATTTTATTGCAATTGCAAAATTTGTGAATAATGACAACTAAACCGACAGCTACCCAGAACAGAAGTCACAAGAGCTTGACCACCGTTGTTGCATATAAAGGCACAAAGGAAACAAGATCTTTACTTGGCAGGCAGCCTACACAGTGTTTTAATCCTCTCTTTGACAACACATTACCAGACATACAAACACACACTCTCTCCCCACCAGACCACTGAGAGTAAGACATGGCCCTCTGGTATTGTGTGACAAGCCGCCATATGTGAGCGTACATTGACAAAAATAGGATTAAGTCACCCAGAGGGTCATATGCCATTCAGAGTGAAGAATTGCTTGCTTGCTAGGCAGGGATTAAAGATCTCGTTTGAGGCTTGGAGAATAAGAGGCATGCTGCTATGCCTTAGAATTATGCCCAAGAGGACTGACATGATTACAGTAATAGCATTAAAGGAATACTTTATCCAAGAATAAACAATTTGTTATCATTTACTCCCCCTCATTTTCCCCCCTAGTTATTTGACTGAATATCCAAGCTGCTCTTTTACATATACTGTGTAGAATACACAGTAAGTGGACGGTCACCAAGAATTTCAAATTGTGTGGTCTATTTCAATCTTTTAAAGCCTAGTGGGAAATATAGTCACTGTCAAAAGAATATTTACCCTATTCGTTTTCTAAACAAATGCTTTTCTCTCTCTCTCTGACATCATACTTTTTAATCAAAATGTGAAGACAACTGACATCTAATGGCTTACGTTCATCTGCTTCCATTATTGAGTGCAATGCCCACACTTCATTGTTATGTGCATGCAAGGCTCCACTGCACTTATCACTCATCAGTGCCCCAATTCACCCCACTATAAAGATCGAATTTCATTCAGTGTCTGGCCTCATTTGGAATACAGGCTTATTTGCCCGAATCCTAGACTTCTCATTCAAATTTCCTGTGATCTTCTGTTATCTCTAGTGTTTTCTCTTACGAATCTCCAATGATCTCCAGTGTCTTCTCCTATGACTCTCCAGCAATGTCCAGTATCTTCTCTTTTGTATTTATCCCTGTCTAACACATGTGTTGCCTCTGTGGCCTCCACTACTAATGTCATCCTCTCCAGTCAGATGTTTTATAAGGACTGTCTCTTTCATTTAATTTTACCTGAATCTACCTTAATCATCTGTTGTTGTTTTTTTTTGTTTTTTTTTGCATGTTCTATAAACTGCTGTAGTTCACTTACCTCCATGAGTCAGCACTATCCTTATAATCTTATTAATTAAATAAATGTATGTATTAAAATGAAATGTCATTATTAAAAATGTGTACTAAATACATGGCACATACGTTTCCACAGAAGTTACATTAAATATAAGTTACCAGAAATGCTTGTCAGTACATTCTGCAGTAACATTACAAAAACATTTAACTAATTGTAACTATTATAAATTCTACTTTAATACCCAAACTATCCCTTTAATTCCAGTATTAATAATTGGTAATAGTAGCCTACTAGCATTATTAATAATCATTTTCTTTGTACTTTCTTTGGCATGAATTCAGTTGAGAGTTCTTGAATTTTGGTTGGCACAGACTCGGCTGTGGCCTTGAATGCCAGCACACTCCTCTGGAAAACTCTACAGTGGGTTTCCGTGCCTCAAGTCAAATCTGAATCAGAATGGATCTCTACATACAGAAGCTGTTTGTCTCAAGCTTTGCCTGAACCAGATGTACTGTAACTGAAAGTAGGTTTAATCTGAACTATGCAGCCACAAAAACACAGTTTCATCCATGTATTTACTTTCCTTAATGGATCCCTGTAACTGACCCAGAGACGTTTATTTGCAAAGCTGATTTGTGGAAACAGGAATGCATTCCTTGCAGACATCAATATTTGCTTTTTGATTATCCCCTTTTTGATAGCTGGAGCAAGACGGCGTGTGAAGTTGCAGGACGTTGGGAAAAAGAAAAGCTGTTCACGGTTACGGTATTAAAATCACAGACATGGTGCTGAAGGTATTGCTGTTGCTCACAAAATTTAAGCTGTTGGATCACAAGGATCGAGTCTGAATCCAACCTGTGTCCTTCCCCTATTCCCACACTCTTTTACTGTTCTGTTTTTGATGGCTGAACCAACAATAATTCCAAAAATATTGTCCTTTGGTATGTTTTTCATTCCACTAATCTTTTACCTGACTATCATTGTTTATGGAGCGAACGAGAAACGCATGACATTCAAAAAATATTGTGGCAACAAATGAAGAATTGGTTCCCACATGTATTAATTCATGGTATGTTTAATTAATTTGCTAGTAATGATCTGACTAAAATGAGAAAACTCATTTTTAATTTATGTCCACTGTTTTGTATTTTTTCCTCATGTCACATGCAGGGCTCTGCAATTGTTTGCAATTGTCTGCAAAGCTGAATTGATTTTGAAATAAATTAATACATTTCCTTTTATATGTCGCTCCCACACTTCCTGTTTCAACAGGAGATGCATCAACACATGAAGATGGTTCTATTTTTCCAACAGCAATTTTTATTTCTATTATAAAAGCTTATTACCTACTTTTATTTCTAATGCTACAGTTAGGGTTAATGTGATTTCTTTTAATTTATATTTAATTAGAATTTTCTCTTGTAAATTTTTTATTTTTTATTTTATTTGTTTTAGATTTAAGGGCTGCCAAGTTAATGCATGAACTAATTTAAATGTATATCAAATGAAATATAATATAATTGTCACAAACGGGAGGTGAAGCGTACGGATCCAAATGCAGCAAGCTTATTAATAAATACAGGGTACAGTCAAGCAGGGTCGATCGACAGCAAACATGAACAACAGAGGCAAAGGCGAGAGAATAATCCAAAAACAAGGCAATGATCAGACGATCAGCAAATGGTATCCAAGGGAAATGGCAGAATCGAGAGTCTGGGAACAGGCAGGGTCGAGAACGGTAAATCCACAGGAAGAAAACACGGATGGCTAACAGAGGGAAAAAACAAGGTATGTCCACGCAATGAACAGCAAATTTTAACACACAGACAGGTCCTTTATATACAACACATAACGAGGAAATCAGGGGGCTAGACCATAGACATATATAGAGAGTAGACGCCCCATCGACCGATACTCCCTACTGGCGCTGAAGAGAAATGTGGCCGCCATCTTGGACCGGTCACAATGTGTCCAAAGTGACATAATTACAAAACAACATAATACTTAAATTTAACAGGGAACAGATTGAGATGTTGGTCAGATTATAAAAATAAACAACGTCAATTCAGTCAATAGCATAATGAAATAAACAATGGAAATGAGGGAAAACCGCAATAATAAACAATGTCAATTCAAGCAAAATATAATAACAGCATGGTAAGACTACATTAAGGAGAATATTAGTAATGAACAACAATGTCAAATTAATAAACAGCCAAATGAAAATAGAATAAAACTCTACAAACCATAATGCATTAGAAGTGCTTAATGAACTAAATCCATGTTGTAAGTCTTTAGAGCCTCTTAGAAGACCCAATACTATCACAGGAACGGATATATTCATTATATTACTGTTAAGCTCAATATTAATATTAAAATACGCCAAACCATGCATCATGTATCACAGCTACATTTATGACCTTTGCAGCCAAAAAAACGCGTGAAAATCCGTTCGGTATTCTGTGAGTTATGATTAATTAAATGCGTTGACCGCTCATTACACCTGCTAAACAGATTACATTTAGTGGAGCGGGTGACCGGTCTAAGATGGCGGCTGCATTTCTTGTTTCCAGCAGCCATTGTGGCGTCTACTCTATATATGTTTATGCTGTTTACATTAAATACGCAGGTTTAAGCTTAAGGAACTGTTGCTATGAGAGCTAGTCATAGAATGGAACGATCCAAGATCAGGGGCCTATTTCTCAAAGGAAGTTAAGTGAAAACTCTGAGTTAGTTAACCCTGAGATAAGGGAAACTCTGCGTTTCAAAAAGGCAGGTTTGTCTAACCCGAGAAAGCAGGGTAACTCAAGCCTGTTTCTGAAAGAGAGGTAACTATTACTCAGTCAGTTACCGTGGTAACTTACTCTCTGAACCTAACCTGGTCGGGAGCAGGTTTTATTCTCTAAACTCTGAGTTTGTCGGTCTCCTTCCCTTTTTTTAAAGACGAAGCAGTATTTCTCGCCTTAGCCTTAGTCATTCAATGCCCACATTTCAGACACAAACAGAGAAGAAAGTTACGAGAATGGCTCGTCCTTTTTTAGAGGATCCCATAGATGAAGAAGCTGTATTAATTCGAAGAGGATTACATTTACGTCGGGCAAGGATTTTGAGACCCAGAATTGATCTTTTTGTCTTTTCCCTTGTAAAGGTGGTTTTGTGTGGTTGAGCTATCCGGGATAATTGTCAAAAATTTGTGACAAGTAGATACTTGTCTAGCGCCCGAATCAATTGTGTTTTTTATTTTTTGGGCTCAAGTTTCATCTTTAAGTCAAGTAAAGGTTTATAGATTGAATCGTGGTCTAGCAGTTTGATCACAGCATTAGCACGCGGGCGACCCAGGTTTGCTTCTTGCGTCCTTTGGAATGTTTTTTTTTTTTGCTTAAATAACAAGTAAAATAATTATTTTGGGCAACCACAGTTACACCCCATAACGTTACATTTTTGTTTGAGCGTTACAGTT
>JAUCMU010000097.1:21420964-21437511 GCA_032275025.1 Enteromius treurensis | reverse complement strand
AAAAAAAAAAAAAAAAAAAAAAAAAAAAAAAAACAATTCTGGCAATACTTTTAAATTTATGTGGATCTAGTTACTAAATAATAATTATTTGAAACAATTTTTTTTTTTTTTTTTTTTTGAGTTTGAGTTGATTAAGTTTATATGTGAAGTTAAGTCTCAATTTAATTAATTTATTATATAAAGCAGTTTTGTCTCTTCAGAAGACTTTTTTTGTTGTTGTGGCGGAGTCTCTGACCTTGTGTCTCCAGTGACGTGACATCATGGCAGGAGGCATTCTGACAGAAGCAGGTGTTGTAGGCGCCAGGACTGAATCACTTTGCCAACCCCTCTTCAGACCCTGTATTATACTCTTAAAAATAAAAGTGCCAGGATAAACAGATACAGGAATTGCAGATTTTTATAGCCTTCAACTGTACACCCTGACAAAGAACCATTTAAAAACCTTTATTTTTAAAAAATTTAAATGGAGAACATGACACACAGCACCAAGTTACCCAAAGAATTTGCGCATTTCGATTCACTTTAGACATGGACAAGTGGTCTGAGCGACAGTGAGCTGTGTTTTAACCCTCCTGTCCGCCTCAAGAGCTGTGAACACAGGAGTGCTGATAGCTGACATTATGTTCTTACTATATCCATCCAAATCTGATGAAGGCCATGTGATCATGCATGTCATTTGATATACATTGCTTTCAGCAGAAACTGTAGAGAATGAATATGTAGAGAACTAAGTAACTGAAACATTTTTTTATGAATCAAATGACTGCCATTCCATGTTTTATTATGACGTGTGGCTTACGTTTATAAATTAAATGGTGCCCTCTGCTGTTTATTTATGTGCTTGGCATACACAGCGGTGTCATTGGCTGCGTTAGACTTTTGTGCAATTACTTTTAACCGACTTTTGGGTAATTTGATTAGATCGAACTACACATAAATTTAATTCCAATTATCAAATTCACCAGACCGCCCTAACCACAGACGTAGTTAATCACATGTTCACTACCCACAAATACGTAACCACAAAACTAAAATTATCCAAATACTATTTAAAGTATATCAACAGTGAAATATTTAACACATAATAAATCTCACTGAGTGAAATAATAGCACAAACACGTTTCATTTTGCAATCAGACTTAACTAGCACAATCCCTCTTTTGACATTAAAACTAATAACAGTCAAAAATTTGAGATGAAAAAAGCATGGACAGAGTGTCTATTTTAGGCAGAAACTGTATTTGATTTAAATTTAAATCATGCAATGTGGTTTACTTTGCAGTAGTTAATTTACTGGTATTTGCACCATTATTTAATGCCCAAAACCAGCATGTCATTTTACTCTTGACATGGCTTTAATTGTTAGTAACTTGCTCTGGTCATTATGGACATGGTTCTGTGTTCTTTCTTTGAAATGTCTCATTGTTAATAAGTTACCAACGCAGTCCTGTTAAGTTACAATAACCATGTTTTTATTAAGCACATTTGTAAAAAGTAAAAATAATTTGAATTTACATAATTACCAGTAATGCATAAAACACCCGTGAAAAAAATTCTATACATTTCAAACTATACAAAAATGTACTATGCACATATAAACACAATTACTGTAAACAGTACTATTAAACACGTTCAATGTGTATTGTTCCTATGCAGAAGACTCAGAGTTTAATTGTGCAGAGGTGTTGATGAGATCTCTGGGTAAAGTCTCTCTTGCTTCCTGCATGCGCTTACGTGCTCTCTGAAATGCCTCTGAAATTATAAAAACACATTATATTAGAACATACATACATCTAGTAAAATATAATATACATATCTGTCTTGAGGTCAACAGACATTAGGGTTAGTTACTTTTTTACATTTTTATCTCTAACCCTGACCATGAACAATTACTTTAGCTATTGGCACTTATTAATAGCAATAAAGGTCCTGAAGCAATTTAGTCTTGTCTTACCCAGAACATTATAGACAGAGCCCTGCTGGCTGTGTCCTCCCAGCTGATCCAGAACAGTCTGCCTTCTTTTCTTTAGGGTGTTGGCATCAATAAAAGCTCTAGATAAAATACAACAAGCTCTTACAGACTTAAAGGGGCAAAAGAGTACTGCCGGAAACACAAAATTCAGTAATTGTGTTGGCCAACCTGGCATGCTGAATACAATTAAGAGTAAAGGTCACACTTCCAGTGGTTTGAGTGCGAAAGCCAAAGCGACTCAACTGCTCTCCCTAAAAATAGAAGCAAGAGAATATTCAATTGTTACACTGAAATACTGCCTGGATATGCTATTGCAAATCTTTACAGCAGGAAATGTATAATGAGTCACCTTGAAAGTGCCAGGCACTCTAACATAACTGATGTCCTCCAGTTCAGGTGCTCCACCGATGAAGAAGCGTCTCAGTTCAGCCACCGTGCCGGACTGGAGTGGTCTCCATGTATGGCAAGTCATCCTGTGATACCCTGAAAACATGAAGTCACTACTGAACAAATTGATACAAATATATTAAATAAAACTTTTAATTTTTAATTTACTAGAGTTCATTATATAATGATGTCCTGGGTTTAAAATCAAGGAGACAACTGGATCACCCAGGGCTGCTTTTGATAGATTTGATTGACATAAAAATATTTTATATTAAAATATATATTTTGTAAATTTAAATATATTTTAAAATTTACTTGCTGAATTTTTAGCAGCCATTAAGAAATTCCACCAACATGTTTGGAAAACATATTTAAATGCATTTCATTGTATTAAAAATTGTATTTATAGCTGAATTTTTTGCAGCAATTATTTCAGTCTTCACTGTCACATAATCCTTCATAAATGATTCTAATATCCTGATTTGGTGCTTAAAAAACTATCACAATTATACTCTATAAATTAATAAATACTGTTTACAAATAGGAATGTACAATCAATTTATGAATTGTCCTACTTGGTGTTGAGGAAGTTAAAAATAAATTTAAATGAATGTTTGTAAAAAAAAAAAAAAAAAGTTTATGGCTGATATAAGATATAAATGGTAAAGAAACTAAAAAACCTGTCAGATGTTTATGGTGTCAATATGTCACCCACATCACAATTTTGGTTTTACCAAACAAAATGAATGCTGTGCGAATTGGTTATATGTCATTAGAAAAAACAGTTTCAGGAAAACATCAGACATGATGTCATTACATTACACTTAGCAATACTTCAAACAAAAGACTGTCCTACCCGGTGTTGAGGGAATGACCAGGAAGCCATAGCCTTCAGTTCTGTAGCGCTGCCAGAAATCCAACGAGAGAACTTTGAAATACAGCACTGGCCACTGGGGTAATGACCCTGCATAGATTATCAGCAGCTGTGTTTATTCACTGGTATTTTTTTTCATATCTTCAGTACGTTGTCTGTGTAATGTATTTTTCAATTCTTTTTCTCACCATCAGACTCATCTTCCTTATGGAAGAAGGACTCAAAGCTGAATGGATAGGAGAAGAAGGCAACATCCTCCTATAAAACAGAGAACATGTTTACCACTGTTCAATTAGAACTGGTTGATGGGGTTTAATAAAATTACATCTTACCCTTCCCACACTGCGTGTGCGACATGTCTGAGTCACACCGGACAGACAGTGAAAGGGAACACTGGACCAATCTATGTAAGAACATAGAACAACCTCAACAACATAAATTAATGACAAAAAATACAATAACTAATGTCTGGCCACTTAATTTACATTTAAATGTAAGAATATCATTAGTTTAAAAACCTTAATGCGTACCTTTGTCTTTGTTTTAAATTGTACTTTATAAAGATGTGCAAACTTTGCTAAAAAAAAAAAGTGTATTTGTGCTTCCTTAAAAATCTTTTGATAAAATAAAAAGGCCAACCACATGGTTTAATTTTGTCATCAGTTGCAATACATACATACAGGCATACATTTATAAATGAGACCTAATATTTTCCCCATTGTATGTGGTTGAGAGTAGGTTGACTTACTATTTGGTAAATCCAGGAAGAAATGGACATAAAGATTGTCATACTCATAGCCCTGAGCAGAAACTGAAAGGAAAATTGCCATATTATGATGTGAACTATTAGTTCTTATACTGCAATTTAAGCATGTGTTTAATATACGGATGTGTAACAGTAAATCTGGGCTAAGCCTTATGATAACAGGACAATACTGTTAATACTCACCAATCTCTCCATTTACAATCAGGCGAAGTATCCCCAGAGGTGGCTAAAGAAAGCGCATGCACAATCAGAATGAAAATGTAACCTTTTTTATTTGGAATGTATGTTTGACACCATAAGTCTGGATAAGAATTGTAGTTCTTACCATTTCAAAGTCTTGGCCAACCAGGCTGTTGAGGTAATCTTTGTGACGTGTGTACAGCTAAATAATAAAAAGAAAAAGTAATGTGTGGGAATGACGACTCCACCAGAAAAGGGTCAGAAATCCACCAGTAAGATTTGGGCAGAAGAAGGCAAAGAATTCCGTATTGTTCCAGGAACAATATCTGTGCTTTTTAGGATGCTCTGGATTTGTTTAAAAAAGAGCTTATTTTTCCACCTACATTTTTTTTGCCAAAAATATCTTTGGCACGAATGGCAATACCAAAACACATCGCCCAGATGATCAACATTATATTACTTTTTAAATTATTGAATTATTTATTTTCTAATTGTGTTTAAAGATACATTTTTGGACTTTTTCCTTCCGTGTCATAGGACAGATCAGAGCTGACAAGAAGCAAAGAGGGCGAGATTAGGAAAGGTCATTGAGTTGCGATTCGAACTCAGTACGTCGCTAGTGTTGTATGTCAATGCACTGCACACAAGGTTATTGGTGCATACATAATTTTGCATTTTACATAACATTTTTATATTCCAAGCTGCAAAGTATCATTATAAAAACAGTACAATTTAACAATAAAAAAATTACTCGTGATATATTTTGTGAAATAACAGCAAGGGAGTACTGTCTGTGTAGTGTGAATAAATGACCATTATTAGAAGAGTTTTAAATCCATCTCTTATGTGAATCCATGTCAGGATGCTGCCTTAGAAGGTACTCGCTCAGACAGTGAGTGAAACAGTGAAACCACCAATCCCAGGCAAGGACAAAGGCACATACATCTCTGTACATGCGCTGCTCTCTCTCTTTCTCCTCCACATGAATGTGTGATGAGGCGTTCTCCAGATACAGCCTCCACACCTCCCTCTTCTCCCCCTGCGTTTCCAGCCTAGTGTGCAAGACAGTTTAAATACACCTTCTGTTATTACAATGAACTCATCCCAATATTATTCACAAGAGAAATCGCCAGAAGTGGCAGGTCTTGCCTGTAGGCTCCTCTATTGTTGTTAAAGTCTGGTTTTATTGTGATTACTCCATTACCATCTGCTTTTATGGTGCATAATACATATTCGTTCTCTTTCAGGCCCAACCTGTAAAACACAGTCACATGTCTTGTTGTTTCACATTACTTTAAATAGATAATAAAATAATAATAATATTTTTTTAAATAACAATGTCTGTAACATTTGTGTAGATTATTTTCTAAGAAAATCTGTTTAATTTTATAGGTAAGATTGGTAAGAGTGAAAATGGCGATATAAAACTACAAGAAATAACATTTTTGGTGTGTAAAAATGATATGTTTAAGTGGATCATAACACTTACTTCCCTGAAGGCCCAAGATCTCCCATGATGTACATGGTCTGCACTGGTGTGTTGATGATGTGACTGTTCTTTATGAACTCCTCCGAAGGCTCCCATGTGATTAAACGGGACTTGGGAACATTAGTCTCTCTTAATTGTGTGAAACAAAACAAAACAAAAAACACAAAACAAAACAAAAAACACAAAACAAAACACAAAACAAAACATAAAACACAAAACAAAAACACAACAAAACAAAAACACAAAACAAAACATAAAACGCAAAACAAAACATAAAACACAAAACAAAACATAAAACGCAAAACAAAACATAAAACACAAAACAAAACATAAAACAAAAACACAAAACATAAAACACAAAACAAAACAAAACAGTTAAACATCCTTAACTTCACAAACCAGAAGGCTTTACAGAAAACCACCTTATAGGTAACTATACTATATACTTCTAGGTACACTTACACAGGACGTCTCTCTTGTCTCCTGTGTCTAACGTTAGCCATGCGTTCTGCTAAAAAGGTTGGTGTAGGCTGAGCTGGGATCAGCATACTCTGAGCTTGCTGCAAATACAATCATCAAACATCAGAAAACTACAAAAACACATTCAGCCAATACATCCATTCGTGAATCTCACCAAATCTGTCGAAACATGTCTGGGTCATATCTAACAACAAGTAATTTATTATTTATTAAATAAATGAATAAGAATGTTTTATTCAAATACAGACTAATATCAAAATATTAAGATTCTGTATTGTGAATAGGAAAACCTATTCCATACCAACTGACTTAATAATACAATGCAAGTCACTGAGATCTGAAACTGTTTGGTTATTAGCATTATTCAAAATAGTGCTGTGCATGATTAATTGCCTCTAAAATAAGAGTTTTTGTTTACATGTGTGCAATATATATATATATATATATATATATGTGTGTGTGTGTGTGTGTGTGTGTGTGTGTTTAATGTGTATGTTTATTATGTATATGTAAACACACACTCAGTATATATTTAGAAAATATTTACATTTAAATTACAATTTTATATATAAATATATTTAATATTTTTATGTATGTGTGTTTATATATATATACACACATAATAAATATACACAGCACACACATATATTTTGTAAACAACAAATATTTTTGTAATTAGCTGGAATAAATTGTTGCACAGCACTACCCTTAAAAATGTATATACTTTGTGTTCAGCAGAAGAAATACATGCTCTGTGGTGTAAGAGACGGGGACCTGCGGATCCATTAGGGGGGCTTTATTGAAATACATGGTCATACAAACACAAGAATAGTGCGGTACAGAAGGGTCGGTTGATCAACGAACAATATCCAAAGGGGCAAAGACAGAGCAAAAATCCAAAACAAAGCAGAAGTCGGTACACGGGCGAACAAAACACAAGCCTTGGCAAGACAAGGAAAACACAAGGAACCGCTTTACATGATATAAACTCTATGCTCAGCACAAATAACTCTTTAAATACACATGATAATGAGAGGACGAGATGGTGATGGAGGAGGAGCTAATCAAAAACAATAGTGACAAACCAGGGGGCTGGAGACACAAGGGAACAGACATTTTAAACATAAATATCCAGGACTGACAGTCCGGGGTGGCCAACATACTGTAACAGCTCACATGTTTGAAATGACATTGGGTGAGAAAATGCTGACAGAATTTTCATTTTTGGGTGGACTATCTGTTTAATGGTCCTACAATTATGCTTTATTTTCTTTACACAAAATACAATAACTTATTTTATGGTGAAATATGATATGGGTATGTTTTTGGCAGGTTTATACAAGAAAATGGTAGAGTCAACTCACCTCTTCCCATTTGGAAAAGCGATCAAAGTCTGTGTAGGTGAAAATGCGCTGATTTTGTTTTCTTTTAGATCCATCCACTGCGCTGATTTCCGTATGATACTGACGCTCCAGTGGTGTTTGACAATTTGACTCTGTTTGATAAAGGTCCACTTCATACTGCATATGAATGACAAAGCAGAACTCATCAGGTACTCCATGAAAAATTACTATTTAGTATAGGATGACTAAATGGGCAAATTTTCTGGGGAAAGTCCAATTTTTTGGTGTTTTGCAGAAGGAACTGTCTCCCGTTTCCATTTTTTAAATCTGGTTGTCTTAATTTGGGTAGCACACACACACACAGCTATGCCCTCACTAGTGGCCTACCTGACTAAAGAACTTCTCTTGCCAACCAACCACCAGTTCCTCCACATCAGTGGCTGTGTTAGAAAGAAAAAGACAAAAACATTATCCACTATATACCAGGGAATTGTGGTGACAGGTTTGTATCAGCATCCTTCACATACTGGATGCTGCTTGTGTCTGAGAGCTGAAGGTGTCCAGCTCTATTACTCCTCTCTCTTGTTGAGAAAGCACTTGCTGATGGAGATGTTGAGTCAAGGCAGCTGTGGGGGTCACGCGTTGTAAGCGCACTCTAAAACAGAAAAAACACAATTACAGTAATATGTAATATATATTGTTTTGGGGCATTTTGCAACTGTATTATTTTAATACATATTTGGAAGTCCCATGTACAGTAAATACAGTGATCCGTGGACTTGGTAAACATTCAGGAATCACGGTAAAGAGACTTTTACAGAAAAAAAAAAAAAAAAACAGTAGTATGGCAGTATAACGGGACACTTATGTGTAAGATGGGCATGGTACTTTAATTTATATCATGAAATTCATACCTATTTACATTGTGCTACAAGTTGTTTCTAAGAATACCATGGTACTACACATAGTAAATGTGTTTTGGTGCGTTTAATACTGCGTAAACTATTATAGATGTCAATCACACTGAATCAGGCGACGAGGCTTACCGTATTCTTAAGTTTTTAACTGCATCCCGGGAACGGTAAACCGATTCTCCGGTGTCCGTGCACCAACCGTCCGCCATATCTGACACACGGCCTCAAAAGATAGAAGTTTTTAGCTTAAGTTAAGTGTATCACTAGCATCGGTTGACTAAAAAAAACTCACACCAAGTATAAACAAGGATAAGCAGTCTGAACTGATTTAGTTCTTAACAACTAGGAAATAAATACTACACATCCGAGCGTCTCGTTGCATAGTAACATAGTAGAGGAAGCAGCCGGAAGTCAATCATGCGCATGCTCTGTGCGGAGATAACTACTAGCGTTACCCTGTTCTCAAATCAGCTAGCGTGGTTCATTGACGCAGTACACAGAAATGGTGCGGATTACTGTATCTGACCTGAGAGCGGAAGTGATACACTAGAGCTAAACACATTCACTTTGCCCACTGCAAGTGAACTGAAAGCTGTTTCACGTGGTTGGTTTTGTTGTTGAAAAACGAATATAATTGAGTGGAATAGATGCCTGAGGTCGGTTTTTTGATATCTTATTTTACGCGGCTAATATTGAAATGTCTGGTTTATTTATTGAGCATACAGTGTTGTTGGTGCTTTAATTCCGAAGGGCACTGTATCCTTTTGGTTAGCAGCAACGTCAACACTATTTCATTAATAATTTCATTAAAAAAAAAAAATAATTAAGTAAGGAATAATCTATAAAAGCAAAATAAAGAGTTGAAACTAACGTCTTTAACCAAATTTTCCTCTTGTCTTGTTTCCAAGCAGGAGTTCAGCAGATTTTGCTTGTCAGTCAAATCTGACCAGTCGACTTCAAAACCATGTGACTAGATTAGTTTTGGCAAGCAAAAACCAACAAACATCTTAAAGCTTTAAGGGTAATGCTTTAAGCTTTTTATCAGGGCATATATGAGTTAAGTTATTAAAAGCAAATATGCATGCATGGAAAACAAGTATCCAAGTATTTCTAGCCTCCAGTCGAACTTCGAATAGAAGTTGCTTGGTAGGGCTGAAGAAATTATATTTTACACCTTTCACACAACGTGCAGCTTATAGTTGCACGAGAATACTTTTTTGTCCAAGAGATGGTGTTTCAAAGTCAGGTGAGAGATTTACCTCTACTAGCAAACTCAAAAAGACATTTGTGTCTAAGCAGCATAAATATGCTGCTGCCAGAGATGAAATTTCCAGATCAACAAAAACACAGAAGGGAAAAGTGTCATCGGAGCTTCAGAAACTGAGGTTTGAGGATTTAAGTGAGTCAGAAAGCAGATGGATTTTGAGGAATATCCAAAAAGAATCGGAGTTACATGAAGATAAACAATTAGAGATTGTGTTCGGCGTGGCCCCTTGTTTGCTGGCCCTCACGCAAAGTAGGAGGAAGCTGAGTCGCCTCTTCGTGAAGAATGGGGAAGGGCCGCAAAGAGACACGATTTTGAGGGTCTGTCAGGAGGCTGTAAAAAGGGGTGTGCAGATACAGAGAGTCAGTAAGCAAACACTTGATAAGATGTGTGGTGGTAAAGTGCACCAGGGGTTGTGTCTGCAAGCAAGTCCTCTTGAGTTTATCACTGAGAAAAAACGTATAACATCTCATGAGGGGAAGAATCATAGGGCCTTATGGCTGGTTTTGGATGGAGTGCAGGATCCGATGAATCTCGGTGCTATTTTGCGGTCTGCATATTTCCTGGGAGTGGATCGAATTGCCAGCAGCATTCATAACAGGTGAAGTTTGCGTTTAATTCCTTATAAAATTGGTAAATGGAATGTATGACCATTGATTTGGTCTTGTGTTTTGTTAATGATCGAATAAAATTTTTTATTTTTTATTTTATTTTTTTACATAAAACTCTGTATTAACCATTAAAAATTGCTTGTGATTATTTGTTGCCTTTGTTAGCTGTCCTCTAACGCCCACAGTTAGTAAAGCCAGTGCTGGTGTGATGGAGGTCATGGAGGTGTTTGGCTACAAGAACTTAGGAGATATGATTAAGGTCTGTAAACCTATCCTGCCACGTGTGATTTTGGAACATAGACATAGATCAGATGTTCAGATATCGGATATTTATCTGATTTAAACCTTATAAGGAGGTGGCTTAGAATGGATGTGATTTATGAATTTATATGTTTACAATCTGTTTCACAGATTGAAAAAAGAATCTTTTTGTGCCATATAAACATAGCCTAAGTTTCCATTTGTAGCCAGTAGAGGGCAGTTAAATAACTCAAATGTGTTTTAGTTCATGGTTTTACAAATTGGTCCAGGCAGCCATATCGATTGATTTATGGGTGATTATTATGTGTTAGCAATGCTAGCTAATCAAATTTCACTACTCTGAGCCCAAACAAAGTGTACGTTTCAATTGTAGAAATCAATTTGAATTTAAGTGTTATTGCATTTTTTTTTTACTGCAAAGCAACACATACATTTTAATAAAATGAGCACAGTTATTAAGAAAAGCTTATTTAAAAAACTTTGAAAGAAGTCCCATTTTATTATACTTCAAGCCAAGGTAACAAAAAAGTAAATACTTTTGTTTAAAAAAAATATAGTGACACTGCAAAAGCCTAAATAATAAACTTTTATGCTATCACTATTTTTCTACATATATATTTTGATATTACATTTAAAATGTTTAGCTTATATTGCAGGAAGGGACTAATTTACAAGAGGAGCATCATACTTATCTAAACGTAAAAAAAAAAAAGTGAAAGAAATGCAGATGCAAGTAAGAAAAAAAAAGTAAAATGTTAATAATAAACATTATTTTTCAGCAACTTAATGGAGAGCAGTTTTTCATAATAAAATAACCTTTTTTTAATAATTAAAGTGAATGGAAAATCCCATCTGTAGCCTGTAGAGGGCAGTTAAAGAAAACCATTGAGGTTTATGGCAGTTTCTCAAACGGAAGACTGCATCCTCCGGAGGACACACATGTTGGTTGCATACGTCATCAAGCCTGGTCGTAAGCATAATACAACAATTTACACTAAATTAAGAATAATGGTCAAATTTATAACTGTTAATATTCTAAAGTAAGATCTTTATAATGTATGTAGCCTACAAATGTGACCTCCCGAGGATGCAGTCTTCTGTTTAAAAAAAACGGCCTGTGTCTACCTTGGTCCTTTTGAGAAACACAGTTTTACTTAATCATCAGGATTTCCAATGTTTAATGGCTATAACCACATTTTTCTTGACATCATAGGTGAAAAGAGAAGAGGGTTGGCAAGTAGTTGGTACTGTTGGGTTAGAGGAATACAGTCCTGAATCCACAGTTGTGCCATGTTCAGATTTCAAGATGTCCAGACCTACACTACTGTTAATGGGTAACAGCAAGTGTGTGTTCAAAGTTATTTAGACTGATAATTGTTGGGTTCTCTTTGCGTTACACTGGTTTGTCTGTGTGTGTGCTATCAGGTGGAGAGGGTGACGGTCTGTCTCCAGAGCTGCGTCAGATGTGTGATGTCTTGATTAACATCCCTCCCCACAGAAAGCTGCACCCTGGAGTAGAATCACTCAATGTGTCCGTAGCCACAGGTATGTTTATATAATAAGTATACTGTATAATGAACTACTGGTAATCTGAAAACATGGTAACATTTTTTAAAATGTATTTTGCATTATTTTTTTTTTTTACCAGAGCTCAGGGTAAACGTAAATTCATTTCTATATTTAAAAACAATTTACATTTTTTATTAAAAATATTATAAATAAGTTAAAAAAAAGAAAAAAAGAAAAATATAATCTGTAAATTTTTACTTTTGCCTTGGCAGACATTGATATCTGCCACATATCTTTATTTACTGTTAAGAGGCAAGTTTTATTGAATGTGTAGCTGATATGTAGTTTTTATTAAAAAAAAAAAAAAAAAAATATATATATATATATATATATACACAAATAAAAATAAACATATCACCAAGCAGCGATTACTGTGATTCAAACGCTTCAAGGCATTTAGGCACAGGAAAAATAGATTACTTATTAAATCAAATAAAGCAGTATGCAGTATGGCAAATGCAGACAATGTACCATAGATGTTATAGCATCAGCTGTGGTCCGATCTCCTTAAAACTTTTCATGCTTGTTTAGAACCATCTGTGGATTGCATTCACCAAATAAGATTTAATGAAGTTCTAAGTTTTCATTCAGGTTTTAAAGTCTTACACTGAGATTTCACTGCGTTTCAGGACTCCATATATGAATATAGATAAATGAAACATATTGATTGTTAATTCCTAATGCATTGTAATGTAGTTCATTTGCTGTCTTTTAATGTGTTTGCTAATTTTTTCCTTCTGCCAGGCATTCTGCTGCACTGTCTTCTGTCCACACGCACAGGACGATGATGACGATGGCAACAACGACAAGGCAGCAGCATTATTTACTCAGACGTCTCTCATTAGCCCCCTGCAGTGATTAATGACTGGATTACTTCATCAATTAACAGTCTGAGAGTCTGGAGAGGTTCATTGATCAGATAAGGAGAGGCTGTAGATGCATTCTGGAACAGTTACTGACTATGACCACCTTGTTTAAGACAAGACCTCACTACACAGGGTCAATAGTGGAAAACATGATTTTATAAACAGATGTGTAATGTTTGTTTATTCATTTTCTTCCTGAAGGGGGTTTGTTCGTATGCTTTATTACTGTAAACATTTGCTACATGCAGACTGATGAAAAGTTATGCTAATTTTATTTTTAATAAATATAAATGATGTATTAGAAACAGCATGGATTAAGCAGTACAATACAAACAATATTTTAGACCAACATGGTGTGTTGTTGGATGCAGTATTTTCAGTGCAGTGTGGTCTGTTCATTTATTGCTTATTTTGGCAAATGTAGAAGGTCATCTAGGTATGTCTTGTGTAATGTAAAAAGGAATTGGCCTTAATTCTTCTATTCTAACTATTATGTTCTTATACATAAAAAAAAAGTACAATGTATTTATTGTGTACAAATTGTATTTCAAAACACTTTTTCTGCTTTTGAGGATACAGGTTAAGTTAGTGACAGGTTTGGTAGTATGGGTGGGTTAAGGTGTAAGGGATGGGGATACAACAGTGTAATTAATTACAGATGCAATTGCATTGCTAAATAAAAAAAACCCACAATGTAAAAACATAAATGTACACAATAGGTGAATTGTACCAAATGATTCATTTAAATGTAAGTTCATAGTTAAGGCCGTTTACTATAAAGTGGGACCTAAAAAGGTTACATTTTTAGTTTGCACTGAAGCCTACACTGCAGAAATAAAGCAAGTTCCATCTTAGTCAGCAGGTGGCACTGCATATATATAAATTATTAGATGAACATTGAGTTTTTTTCTGTGACAATTAAGATGAGAAATTGACACATGGATTCTGGTGCTAAACCAGAAACATCTAACAGCGTTTACGTAAAGTTCATTGAATGAATATCTCACACCTCCATTTCCCTTCACGCTTCACAGTGAGATGCTGACTGCAGGTTATGGACCAAGATGGTTTACAATTAAACTAAAACGTGCACGATTGGCACGCCTGCGGGGAGCAGGGCAGGACGATTAAGCTGCTAATACTATAGACAGTTAGACCTCGCTTTAATTTTACCCATAGCTGCAGGGGAGAGGGAGATATGAGATTGAATGTAATGAAGCAATCTATTGTTTTTGCAGGGAAGAATGATCTGAAGGTCTTTGTGACTGGAACCGCTATCTGCTGATGTTGTGCTGCTCACCAAAACAGCCAATTTGTTAATCCTTCCAATAGTTTAATGGACAGTTTTGTGGATTTGTTTAATAGTACTGTAGCAACCTCAACAGACCGTTTAGACCACTGAATATCAAGGTTTCATCTGTTTTGGCTTTAAGTCAGAAATGTTTTTATAGAGTGTGGGAACAGTTGTTCAATTTCATTATAGCAGAGTTTCATTGTATTATTTTGTTACTGATTCATTTCATTTAATGATTTTGAGACATCATTGAAGAATAACTGAGGCTCTATAGGTCATACCTTTGAGTGTTTCAGGGTTATTGCAGTTAATTACACTAATACCTAAAAAACAAACAAACAAACAAAAAATATTATAAACATACACACACTTATATACATTTATATATTTATATTATTAGAGTTTATTATATATAAATATATTTAATTTATAAACATTTCTCTTATACACTGTAAAATCTAATTAGTTAAACGTACTTAAATCATGCAAACCGATTGCCTTGGGGGAAAAAAACAACTTTATAGAAATAAGAATAGAAATTTGTACTTACAAAGGTTTATTTAGTGTCGTAAACTTACAAGTTCTGCTAACTCATGTAACAGTTCCTGCAACTTCGGATTTCTTAGTTGTACTTAAACATCAGTCTACTTGCTAAAAGCATGCAAACCGATTGCCTTAAAGTAAGCGTTACTCAAGTAAATTGAGTGTTCTTGACATCAATTACAAATGAATGAAAACAATGTTCTTTATAACACACACATACAATTTCAGACAAATTTAAGGTAAGATAGTTGAAAGTTAAAGGTAATGATTTTCAATACAATTTTTACTTTTGTATTAATTATTACAGACATTTTGAAACAAAGCAAACTATTTGTAAAACTGCTTGTAAACTGGAGATATGATGAGTTTAGTGTGGCACTGGGCTGGGCACACAAGTTGTCAAGATTTTTTGTTTTGTTTTTTCTATTCCAAGTCAAGCGCAGTACTTTCCTTAAACAACGATGGCAGCAAACACCTGGGTCAAGGCAGAGAAGATCTGGAAAAGTAATTCATCTTCACTGAAAGTCAGAACCCCAACAGACACTAGTGCCCACACTGCATCAACATCAGACTCCTGTATAGAACAAAAAAAACAAAAACAATATTAGTAGGGAAATGTGGATGATCAATTTTCAGTGTTATCTACAACTACACCCACCGGCCACATTATTAGGTACACCTTGCTAGTACCGGGTTGGACCCCCTTTTCATGATGCGAATCTCCCGTTCTACCACATCCCAAAGGTGCTCTATTGGATTGAGGTCTGGTGACTGTGGAGGCCATTTGAGTACAGTGAATTGTAGCATTTGAACCAATCAGGCACAAACTATTTGTTACATTTAACAAATAATCTTTAATACTGCTTTCCAAGCCCAAGGGGCAATGAGAAGGCTCTGTGGAGCCATTCCCCGATCAACAGCTAACATCCCAGGAAGGCGAACAGGCCTCTGATTTCCATGGCAACCGACTGACCGGTTTCTTGTCCGGTTTGACTGGTTTCTTGTCCGTGACCTCAACACGTTTTAAAAGCCTCCACAGCTCAGGCCTGCCTCTCTCTTTTACTTTTCCGGATGCCGGAACCTTACTATTCTCTCTGGTCTCCTGACCAACCCCCGCGGAGCTGATGTAGCCGCGTCGGCTGGGCCTAGATGAAGCACAATCTGCAGTCTTTTGAGACTGAGAATTTAACTCCACGGCAACACCAAAGTTCTGAGCCAGACCTTTGCAGTCTTGTATTTGCCATTTACCGAAGAACCACGGATTGCGAAATATCTCTCCTAGCTCTTCCATCATCAGACAATCAGACATCACATAACAATCACCAGAGTCAGGATATCTTTTGAAATTCATTACTCTTCGAACCAGGAAGAAATGTTTGCCAATCCAAAACCTTGGAACCATCAAGACTTCAAGACTGCATCAGACCCTCACCAACGAGGCAATGCAAGCATCGTACATATTCGTAGAGATTTAGCATTATTTATGGGACCCATTTTGAACGGCACTGATGGTTTTACAGGTGGTCAACTGACTCTCTTTTCATAACTTCAACTTTAGCTTTTTCCTAATGGTTTATCCTTAAGCCTTCTTTGCACTTTTCCTTTTTGTGTGAGTGTATTTATACGTGTGTGTTCAGTTATGTGAGTTAACATAGAGTTAATAAAACTTTTGCACAAATTACATGAGTTTCGGATTCTGCCTTGCAAATTAATGTCCCTTTATGATTTCGGCCT
>JAUCMU010000097.1:21378360-21410333 GCA_032275025.1 Enteromius treurensis | reverse complement strand
CTGTCCACCAACGTTTACCATCCAACCTGACAGAACTGGAGAGGATCTGCAAGGAGGAATGGCAGAGGATCCCCAAAATTCTCTATTCTCCTGCCTAGGCAAGACGCCATGACCCATTGACCCAGAAGATGCCACAGAGCACCCTGGAGCTCTGGACACCATCACTTAGAAAGGGGGAAAAGGAGCACGAGCACTTACCCCACGGAACCCACGTTCGCCGGGAGAGCTCCTGTTTATTCAAGCTTTCTCACCAATAAATCCACCCTCCGGGGCTCACAAACAGTCTTGCATTGTCATGTTGTTCTTCACCAATTCACAGTACTTAGGACCATGTGATATTTCAGTTTTTCTTTTTTAATAAATCTGCAAAAACGTCAACAATTCTGTGTTTTTCTGTCAATATGGGGTGTACATTAATGAGGAAAATAAATAACGGCAAATGGCTGCAATCCTGTATAACAAAGAGTGAAAAATGTAAGGGGGTCTGAATAATTTACGTACCCACTGTATATTTAAGCTGTCCCAAATAGTGCACTAGGCCCTTATACACTACATACTCAACTGTGTAGAGAAATACATGAAGTTTTTTTGTCATTCATAATCCGGGTCTAAAAACCCCTCCCCCTAAATGTCTGAAATGCATAGTAGTTTTCATTGGCCAAGGTGTGGCCATGAGGCAGTTTGACCGATACAGTATGTCCAACAATTAATCACAGTTCGTTTCGTGTTTTGGGTCATGGAAATGTCATCACAATAACAGGCCGGTCTAAAACTCTTAGATCTATTAAAAAAATTCTATGTCGCAAATGTAAATATTTCACATACTTTCAAAACCCAGAATACAGTTTTTCCCGATAAGCACTGGTTGTCAGTAAACACAGTGACTTTAATCTTTTATTTAGGGTACTCTTAAGGTTGGCGTGAAATCAAACTTTTATCTAACTAATCTAACTTTTTTTTTGTTAGCTCAAATTGTTTTTTTTGTGGTGAACAATTTATGTGTGCAAGTCAACCCACACACACAAAAATGTTGTTTGCATCTGTAATCTTTAATCCAAATCTGAAAATGGTCCTTAACTTGTCTTCTCTGATGACTTCTGTTTGACGGCTTGGGCATGAGTGTGACATCTTTAACTACGCCCCTCCAACTGTCAGTGCTCTTTCTGAATGGAAAGCCTACTTCATCCAATCAATTTGACGTAGGAAAAACAAGCCACACCCTCTATTTTCCCCATTCAAACATCACAATACGGAAGTAAAATCAGTCGCAAACTTCCAATTCACAAGAACTTAAAAAAAATCATGAGTTTCGTTTATTGATTTCGATTAAATGTGTCAGGTAAGGTCTGTATTACAGATCTGCCAGGCTCTACCCCCAGGCAACCACAGCGTTCACTCTCCCCAGAATTCTAATCAGCATCCCCTGCACCTTATCATCACCGCAAGTACCAGCCCTATATAACTACCACAACCCCTCAGTCAGTGTCCGGGCTCGTTTCTATGAATTGTATCAATCCTATCCTCCTTGAATTGTGACTACTGAAATACTTATCCTGTACTTACCTCCTTGTTCTCCTTAGTTCCAGTTTGTCTCCTGTGATCCTAGGAAGTCCCAGTGTTTGTGGTGTTTGGTTGTCTCTCAGCTCCAACATGTCTCCTCTGTCTCCTGGTGTCTGCCTTTCTCCTAAGACACTGCAAAAGATAAAGAGATCTCTATTACTCTGCCTTAATGAACTGACACTATCTGACTCTTAGATACTCACCTCTCAAGACCGATCTTCTCTGTTTAAACTCTGTTGTGCAAAACAAATAACTTGTTATTCTTTAGTATATACTACAGAGCGCTCAATAAAATTACTGTGAAGTTCCGGTATCCCCTTCCCCTCATCCCAGCAGCCCTTGAGACGCTCAGAGGAGCTATCATATTCACCGAACTCTCTACAGTGCCTACAACATGAACAGAATTCGTTAAAATGATGAATGGAAGACTGCTTTTGTCACACCCACAGGGCACTATGAGTATCATGTAATGCTGTGTGGCCTAGTCAATGCTCCATCTATCTTTCAAGATTTCATGCATGAGGTATTTAGAGATTTTCTCCACAAATTCATAATTATTTATATTGATGATATTCTGATTTTCTCCAAGAACGAGCAGGAGCACTGTAGGCACATGGCCGGAGGTCCTCCAAAGATTGTGGGACTTTCAACTCTACCTCAAGGCAGAAAAATATACATTGCATCAACCTTCAGTGCTCTTCCTGAGATATATCATTGACAAGACTGGTGTCAGGATAGACGAGGGGAAGGTGAAAGCATGGCATTATTTAGGCATTATTTTTTACTCGCTTTAATTTCTCAATTTCTTATCATCCAGGTGCCAAGAATGTCTGAGCGGACTCTCTTTCCCTTATCCACTCCAAAGTTGATGATTCAGAGGCTCCAGAGAATATCATTCCCACCAAGCTGTTTATCAACCCCATTCAGTGGATCACCCCTCCAGCCGCCTCAGAGCCAGCTCCTGTCAACTGGCCGGCTGTCCCCAACATCTCAGATTTGTACCCCGGTCAGAAAGAACACCCCTCATCCATATCACTCACACTTCATTGGGCACTGGCCACCCAGGGGCCAACAGAACTCTCTCACTGTTACAAGATCGCTTCTGGAGGCCCGAAATGGTGAGGGATGTGAGAAGGTATGTGAGGGGATGCAGGGAATGTGCCGTCTCCAAGAGTTCCCAGTTACCATCCGGTAAACTCTTCCCTCTCCCCATTTCGAACCGCCCCTGGTGACACCTAGTACTGGACTTCATCACTGATCTGCCCCCCTCTGAAGGTAACACCTGATGTACTGGTGATCGCTTCTCTAAATTTTGTCATCTCATACCTCTCAAAGGTTTACCTACGGCCAAGGAAACCGTTGAGTTGCTGTTTAACCGATGTTCTGATTCTATGGAACCCCAGAGGACATTGTGTCTCTTCCGAATATCACCCACAAACCAACGGCTAGATTGAGAGAAAGATACAAGAGGTGGGGCGGCTCCTCCATACTATCTGCCATGGCCACCAGGACTCCTGGAATCGGTTTTTGGGCTGGGTATGCACAGAACTCTCTTACATCAAGCAACCACTAGTCTCACACCCTTCCAGTGCATACTCACCTTCCAGCCCCCTCTATTCTCATGGTCTGGTGAACCCTCGTATGTCCCAGTGGTGGACTACTGGTTCCGGGAGAGTGAGAGAGTCGGGACGAGGCACACCATTATCTACAATGAGCAGTTCGCTGGCAAAAGACGACAGCAGATCGCAGAAGATCAGAGGCATCCAATTACCAACCTGGCCAAAAGGTTTGGCTGTCCATACGAGATATTCGCCTGCGTCTGCCTAGTAAGAAACTCAGTCCCAGTTTGTTGGCCCTTTGTTATTCTGGAACAGATCAATACCATCACCTATAAAAACTCCAGCTTCCACCCCAGAACAAGATCCATCCCACATTTCAAGTGTCACTCCTCAAACTTTACCACAACCCTGTTTCTCTTCCCACAGAGCCTGGCCCAGTTAAAGAACACCCTCCTCCTCTAATTGTTGAAGAGGGATCGATTTACAAGGTCAAGGAGATTGGACTCTCAACGTTGCTGTGGTAAGTTGGAGTTGAAAAAATTGTTGGCTTTAGTCGCCCCTTCACCAAATGAAACTGTTTGCTGATTCAGGGGTACTGATCCACCAAAGACTGTCCGATTAGAGACAAAAAAAAGTGGCACTGGTTTAATAAAAGCAGCCCATTTATTGTCACCACTCAACCAACTCTGGTCAAGGCTGTGGTTTTTCTACAAAATAGAATAATGACAAATATGAATGAATATACATTATATACAAGTATTGATGATAGTGAAATAAAATATAACAAACTGGCAATAACATAGCACAATAGAGCAAGATTAATAAATAAAGATTATCAAAAGACAGGTAGCAATATAAGCCAGGCTGCAATTTCAACCTTAGAAGCGGCATATGACTGTAAATTGAAACCTTATTAGACCCGTGTCATGTGTGAGCTATGTGAACGCCTTCACAAAGAAAGTTGTTGAAAACAGCTTTTTGTTAAAATAAAGATTAGCAAATGCATTTAACTTGCTTGGAACGGGCACACAACTCGAAAGAAGATATCTATATTTTTACATATAAGCGGCGGGTTTATACACACGTTGAATATGAATACACATGCACACACATAGCGTAACCTCACAGGCATTATAACTTGTTTGCAGAGATTAGTTTCTGATAACATCGTTAATGAGACAAACTTACTTTACATTCAGGCACAACACTTAGTCCAGAAGGCAATCTTTAAACAACGATCTATAAACAATGGTGTCGCAGAAACTAAAGCGTCCAACTCTGTATTCACGCTGCAGTGCACTAGTGTCTCTGTGAGGGTGGGGGAGATCATGTGATCATGGTTTCTGGACGCTGATTGACTCAGGTGGAGCGCTCAAAGTGTGTGCTTGTCTCGACATGCAGAAAGGGAGAAATTTAAAGGGAAAGGTTAGAATAATAGAAACACGTAGCCTTTTTTACAGCCGCCCTCAGATTTCAGTAAGGAAACATGTACATTTAAAAGGCTTCCATTCTAGAACTTAAAATTACTTTAGTCTGGAATTGCAGGTAACTGTATAAGGTGTGCAACTGGTCGAATGTAAGCCTTTTCTCCCACCTGAACCTTGGCTGTCCTCACTCTGGAGTCAGCTCCAGGGTATACCTCCGAGACCTTTCCCACTGGCCAGAGAGCTTGGGGTAGTTGTGGGTCGGTGATCAGCACTGTAGTGCCAACCTGGATGTCTGGAGAATTATTTTGCCATTTTTGACGACTTTGAAGACCTGGGAGGTAGAATTTGCGGTAATGTCTCCAGAATTGGTCTGCAAGGATCTGGCTGTGGCGCCATCGGCGTCGGCTGACCAGCTCTGATTCATGGTATACTGTTAGAGGGAGTGAAGCATCTGGCCGCCCCATTAGGAGACAATTTGGAGTAATAGGGTCAGGATCGGAAGCATCATATTATATATATCCCAGTGGTTTAGAGTTCAAAATTCCTTCAATCTCCACCAGCACAGTTTGAAGGACCTCAAAGGTTACTGATTGAGTTCCCATCAGTGCATTTTTCAAAGAACGAATTTCTCGCTCCCAACAGCCTCCAAAGTGTGGTGAGTTAGGTGGATTGAAATGGAATTCGATTTGCTGTTTGGCCAATTGTTTTTGCAGATCTGGGACAAGAGCTGTAAAAGCTTCCCTGAGCTCTCTCTCACCTCCTCTGAAGTTCGTGCCCTTATCTGACAAGAGTTCATAGGGTTTTCCTCTTCTAGCCATGAACCGCCTGAGGGCCATAAGGAACGAGTCAGTTTCCAGACTATGGAGGATGTCAATGTACTGTATAACTGCTCTGGTGGTGAGGTACTTAAAGATTATTCCCCATTTTTTCTCACTGCTTCGACCTGTTCCGACAGCATAGGGGCCAAAGCAATCTGCGACAGTGAAGTGAAAGGCGGCCTTGAAAAGACGCAGCCTGGAAGGGGGTAGGTCTGCCATTTTAGGTACCTCTATTTTTTTTCTCCATTTTTGACACTGCACACACTCTCACTGTGAACGCTTGATGGCCTCTCTTCCACGCAGAACCCAGTATTTACGGCGGAGCTCAGCAAACACTCTTTCTGGACCTGGATGACAAAGTTTAGAATCATAACTTTGGATGATAAGTTTTGTGATTGGGTTCCCTGGGTCCAGTACGATAGGATGCATGTTGTCTAGTTCCAGGTAGGAACTATGTCTTAAACGTCCGCCGACTCTGATTAATTTGGATTCTTCATCAAGTTCTGGGGCCAGTGCTCTTAGTCGATCTAATTATGATGGGAAGCATTTCTGCTGTGCTTGCTGCAAAACCCTAATCTCAGCACTTATGTAGTCAGTCGCTGTGGGTTGACCTTTAGCTACCCCTTGAAGAGCTGTAGACTCGATTAACTCCTCAAGAGTCTTGAACTGACAGAAGAAGTGAAGCAGACAAGAGTAGAGGTACCAACCTTACGAAGCTCGCTATCATCTGGCTGCTCTGAAATGGGGAATTCAGGCCACAGATTGGGTGGATCTTTTAGGAAGAGTGGTCCTTGGCACCAGCGGCTTTCTGGGTTGAGCTCAAAGAGTTTTCTTCCCAATGATGTCATCGGCTGGGTTACTTGCGAAGGGTACATATCGCCACCTGTGTTTCTCTGTGAGATCCAGAATCTCTGCGACCTGGGTCCCAACAAATACTTTGAACCTGCATGAGTCAGATTTTAACCATGTGAGTACAGTGGTGGAGTCAGTCCACAAAACTGTTTGGCATATGGGTAGGTTCAACTCAGTTTGGAGTACTTTGGCAAGTTGGGCTCCAGTCAGTGCAGCACATAATTCCAGACAGGAAACAAATTGTTGTTTTTTTGGTGCTACACGAGATCTGGCTGTTAGGAAAGCCACCTCTGTTTGGCCATGTTGGTCCTCCATTCAAAGATATGCTACAGAGCCAAAAGCATGTTCGGAGGCATCACAGAAGACGTGTATGTCTCTTAGGCTTGTTGTTGTGTTTTTGATAGGGCTACTGTAACACAGAGGAAGAACAATGTTTTGCAGGGCTTGTAGCTCTTCCCCCCACTCAGGCCATCTGCCAGCAGGTTTTTGATTCTGTCAACGAAACATTTTGCCTCTTCTACTGAAGTGAAACTTTGTAGGAAGTTATCTACATAAAAAGATTTCAGCACAAAATTGCAGACATCATCTTCAGGCTGGCTCTCGTCATGAAAGTGTTTCTGGAGTGCAAAAAAAGCACAGCATGGGCTGCAGGTGGTGCCGAAAGGGAGAACCTGCCACTCATACACACTGGGTAATTGCTATGCATTTAGATCTCTCCAGATAAAGTGCAAGAGTGGTTTGTCCTCTGGGAGCAGTCTGATTTGGTGGAACATCCCCTTGATATCACTGCTGACTGCCACCGAATGTCCCCTTAAACAGAGTAGCACAGCATGTAGGGAGGGCCCCAACACTGGTCCTGGGAGTAGAAGCACATTCAGGTTTTGTCCATGATACTGGAATGAACATTTGAAAACTATCCTGTTTTTCCCGTTATGATGTACCATATGGTGTGGGATGTACCAGGAGCAGGATGTGTTTGTCTCAGAGTCTTGTGGTAACTTTTTAACGTATCCTGCTTGTTCCAGTTTTGCAATCTCTGAAAGTTTAAGCGGCTGCTTGCTGTGGATTTTTGACCAGTCTCTTTTCAGTAGCCCTCAGCTGCGATAAGACGGCTTCTTTTGGTGCTTTGAGTTCAGGCATGTTCTTGACATGCAAGAGGGGTGTTGCATATCGCCTTACACCATCTACCTCAACCCTTACTATCCTTCTTTACAGAAGTTCCACTGCTTCCTGATCCTGTTTGGATCTAATGCACATCTTTTCATTCCACCAGGGAAGTACGTCCATCTGCCACAATTTCTCTACTTGCTTGAAGAGATCAGATTCCGGGAATGTGACTGAAGTAAAAAGAAAGTGTTTTTCAGTCATATCCAACATATAAGTGTTGGATTAGACCCTGCAATGTCCAGCCAAGACTTGTCTTTATGGCAGCTGGTCCCCCTGGAGGTCCTAACCTGACTGGTTCAACAGGAGGGATCAGATGGAAGTAATCTGATCCAATGAGCAACACAGGGCAGACCGCTTCAAAATCATGCAGTGGAAGTCCTTTAAGGTGCTGATATCTCTCCCTCAGACTCTTCAAGGGGTGTGAATGTTCTGCCAAGCTTAGCTGTTGAGCAGTGAAAGCTCCTTTGATATGATGTCTTTTAGTTGGCAAATCACAAATGAGACTGCTGCACCTCTGAGAACTTGTAACTCCTGCCTAATCGTTCGAAGTGGGAGATGTTCTGACAGACCTTTAAGGCCCAACGGCTGAGCTGTGAAGGAGGATAGTTCTCTCTGATTCATTGTGCTGGATTGCATATGCATTTATCTTCCTCTTGTCATTTCTGAGAATCACTTTGCTAATTTTAAGCAGAACTTTTCTGCTGGTAGGCGGTTTATGAATCAGGAGAATCTCATTCATGGTATTGAACAGACAGCTGTTGGTATCCGAAGTTTAATCTTGGACAAGCTTTGGATTCTCTGACTTCCCTGCACTGATGTCATGGAGAGCAATTATGTGTCTGCTATTGCATTGTCTGCAACGCATTTTCAAGTTACATTCTGCTGACTTATAAGTTCTACCACACTTCGTTTTTGGTCTTTAGTAAGTAGTTTGAAGTTGCTGCAGTTGTTGATGGAGTGCTTACTGTTGTCCCAGTATGGGCAGTAGGGTCTCAGAGAACTTCTGGATGGTGGAACAGGTGGTGTAGACTCGATAATCGCCTTTTCAGTACCCAGAAGCATGGTAGTGCTTTTAGTGGCTGACTTAGAGTCTCTGACAGTCTCTCTTGCTCGTGTCGAGAACACTCTGCGCTGGTTGCTTACGAACCTTTTAGTGTCCTCGTGAACCTCAATCTCAAACTCCAGCCCTTCTGCAAGATCTAGAAGGGTAGGTATCGGCAGACGATATGGATGTGCAAACCTGCGAAATCCAGCTCTGAGGTCGTGGGGAAGCTTCCCAAGCAGCCGAGACACATGAGAACCACACTGTTACTCAAAGGTGCCCTTCCTGCCTAATTGCTCCAACATGCCTACCAGTGAACAGACTTTAAGTGCGAAAAGATGAAAAGCCTTCTGATCTCCACTAGCTATGCTTGGGCCATCCATTAGCTCTGCAATCCTCTGCAGCGCTAACTGATGTGGCTGACCATACTGTTGGTCTAGAGCAGTCATTGTCCTTGTGCATGGATGTTGTGAATGGCAGTATGAGTCGGCAATTAGTAAAGCCTCCTTCAACTTCAGATAAGTATCTGGAATTTGAATCTTTCTGTTGCATTAGCTGTGAGGACATTCTCCAGGGCAATTTTTGCCGTGAAAACTCTCTTGGATTGGGATGTATGAAGTCAGGTACTGTAGGAGTTGAGCCTCGATACATTAGTTCTCGTTTAGGTGAGGGTGATGTAGTAAGAGATTTGCGTAGGGTTTGTGGATACCTAGCAGGATCTTGAGTTTCCCTGTGTTGAGAATGGGAAGGTTCTTGTTCCTGGGTATAGTACTCATATGCTCTCTGATCCCTTTGTGGCATATAATGGTTGGAGGAGCTCTTTATGGCTTCAGGGGCAGACGCTGGAGTTAGACTAGGTGGTGGACTTTGGAACTTGTCCTCAGTTTGATGCTTCATTTGTATTCTGTGACGCTGGGCTGGTACAGGTAATTTCGTCAGCATGTGCCTGTGGCTGGATGCATGGTGCAGGTATAGGACGACTGGAGCTATGGTGCCTAGGAAATGGAACAGGTGAAGGGGGCTGTTGCTGATCGACCTGAATTTGTAGCTGCTTCATCTGTTGTTTAAGCTGAGAAAGCTCCTTTGCTTTCTGGAATGAGTCTCTTTCTCGCTGTATCATCTGCAGGGCTATGCGAAGATCCTCATTCTCTTTCCTTATAAAGTCAGACTACTGTAGCGGACCATCAGCTGCATAACCTGGTAGCAGTGGAGAAAAGCCTGCTGCGCCTTCCTCTGCTTCATTGCCTTCTGCCAGTCTGGTTGAATGAATGAGTGGTGACATGGGTTGGTTAACAGGCTTAGAGAGGATGAATCCAGTGAGATACTCATCATAACGTGCGGGAAGGACTGTCCTCCTCCTGACGCGGACAGTTGTCTCATCCTTTACATTTTGTGACACCTTCTAGTTCTTTGGTAAGTCCAGCTTCCGGCTCAAGGACCATGAAAAAATGGTTGGCTTTAGTCGCTCTTCACCATATGAAATTGTTTGCTGATTCAGGGGTATTGACCCACCAAAGACAGTCTGGGTTCATGCACACGTCGGCTATGAATACACATGCACACACATAGCGTTACCTCACAGGAATAATAACTTGTTTAAAGAGAAAAGTTTCTTATCGACAATATTGTTAATGAGACAATGTTAAGGACATCCTAGATTCCGCTCTAATGGAAGAATTCCATGCGTCCAGCGTTCACTCTCCCCAGAATTCTATTCAGCATCACCTGCACCTCATCATCCCCGCAATCACCAGCCCTATGTTACCACACACCCTCAGTCAATTTCTTGGCTTGTTTCTTCGAAGTGGACCCAATCCTATACTCCTTGAATTGTGACTACTGAGATACTTACCCTGTACTTACCTCCTTGTTCTCCTTTGTTCCAGTTTGTCTCCTGTGTTCCTAGGAAAAATCGCAGTGTTTGTGGTGTTGTGGTTGTCTCTCAGCTTCAACATGTCTCCTCCATCTCCTGGTGTCTGCCTTTCCCCGACGATCCTGCAAAAGATAAAGAGATCTCTATTACTCTGCCTTAACGAATTGAAATTATCTGACTCTTGGATATTCACCTCTCAAGACCGATCTTCTCTGTTCATAGTCTGCCGTGCAAAATAAACAACTTACTTCCTGTGTAGAGTCTGCTTCCATACCTTTTAGTTGCATAAAATACAATATGTTTGTGTATTGTAATTCTGAGTAATGCTAGGCAGTGTGTCAAAGGGGGGAATCAAGTGATAATCGAGCTGAGAGTCTCTCAGAGACCTGCTCAGTTTGAGAGCAATCATCCACATGTAATTGCCATAATTGTGGTAACTTTTTATCAGGTTGAGTGGCATCATCATGTCAACGAGACAGTGTCTATACTGGAGAGCCCTTTCTGTTAATTAGCCTGAATTGATTTCAGCAGCTGACAAAAGTGATGTTGATATACTATGCATCCACTTCACATACACATTCACCACAGGTTTACATGTCAAATGATATGCATCAAGTCAAAACAAAGATTTGGGGTCATAGGAAAGCTTGGGTATTGGTAACATTTTTGTCTTATATTTTTGTCTTATATTTTTAGATGGAAAATTCTGCTCTGCCATGCTTACAGTAACATGATGACACAGTACATGACAGGTGAGATCATATTTCTTACCATAAAACTGTATTATGTATTTTAAAAAAAGGTCTATTTGTAGTGGTTGGATTTTGTGTTTCTGTCCTGTTTTGCTTGTCACTAACATTAGAGATGTTATATTTACTTTTTGGCTTGAGCCATGAAATCTGGCAGTACATTATGTATTTACTTAAGTTTTCTGATAAGGTAAGATAAGTTTTATAAATTTGTATTCTGTATGTTTTTGTAAAGCAAATATGAGTAAATAAAAAGGAACATTATTTTGGCTAAAAGACCAGATGCAACGCAAAAGTTGTCTTTTACTTAACTACTTTTACCCAAAAAATTTTAAATTGCTTAAAAAGTTTTATAAATTTGGATTTGGATTTAATAATACCAGTCACGAAAATAATACACAATCACCACAATACACTATTTAACATTAACAAAAACAACATATCATGTGTAAAAAAAAAAAAACATTTTAAGTGATTTAATCATATTTAAACTTATGTTTATATATTAACTAATTATTTGTGTTTCTAATGGATTTAGATATTTCGAAAATATAATTATTTAAACAACATTAGATGCAAATACAAGCCGTGCCATTTCCATTAAGTGTTATAAATGAAGATAAAAAAATACTGTTGTATGCAAACATCGGAAAATTACCTGCTGGACTCAACAAGATAGAAAATAAAAATAAAACAATCATTTTGTAAGCACCACCAAATAAACAGCAAATTAGCATTTTAACAAGTAAGCAAACAGCCTCAAATGGTCTACTGCTGAAATACTGAGAGGACTAAAGAGCCGTTCTCCTTTAGCAAATGGAGAGGTGATTATAGTAGATTGCTATACTTCTCCACACTTCCTCTTCATCTGTACCTTCAGCACCATGTTCAGAAACCCTCCTTTAGACAAATGAGTGTTTACACTGTCATGTCCCAGCACTAACGTGGCATAAAGTCCCATCAGAGCCAATTATACCTCATATTGATTCAGACACATTCTAAACAGTACAGACATCACCCATTGGCGGTCATTAAAGCTGTTGAACAGTAAGCGTTTTTTTAATTGCCCTCACCTCAGTGGTCCTTGCTGTGAGTCCCATACACCATAATGTGTTCCCAATTTGAAAAGGCAAAACACATAAAATGTAATACACCAATTTCTCTACGCAACAAAAGCCACACAGATTCAGTTTGCAAACAAAGGAGACAGCAACAAAATAGTCATTCTCATCAAAAGGATTGAAGTAGGGCAATATTTGCACTGTCTGCTATAAATATGACATGGGAAAATACTAGAAAAATGGAAAGAATAATACTGGTAAGGGTCAGTCCACTTTGAACAAAACAGCAAAATTGTTCAAAGTTAGTTTTCATTTAGAAACACAGTCAGTGTTATAAATAGCAAAAATATTTTAGCACTATATTCATCAAAAATATTACTAGTGTTAAGATTTTTTTTTTCTAATTTAATACAACATTAGACTTGACAATGATCGAAAGAGCATCTTGTGCTTCAAAGGAAGGTAGAACATTAGACTGTCTGTACAAAGAAATTACATAATCAGCAACAAATAATACAGACATTTTCTTAAAATGCTTATAATCCACATAATGTGCATAAAATCCTTGTTTATATATCAAATAGTGCACTTCAAAATTTACGGTAAAAAAATAAAAGAATATATAAAAGTAGATTTTTTTATATATATTGTAAACAGAAACAGGAAGTCACATGATGAACCAAAGTCCATCACAATCAGCTTTTAAACACTGCCATGCAGTATATAGAAGGTGTATAGTGTCATTTACACAAATACCATTATAAAACACGTGAAACTTAATGCAATGAATATTAATTTAACAACTTTAGATGAAATATACAACCCTTTATGTACAAAAACTTATAAGAAAAAGAAACAGTTATTTCAACAAGAAAACGTCTAGGTTACGTAGGTAATCATCGTTCCCTGAAAGAGGGAACGGAGATGTTATATATGGGAACTCGCAAGAGAGACCAATCACCTTTGACCTTCAAAGAAAAGGCCAATGAACATTGGTGTGCACAGATTGCAACCAGGTGTACCTCATCACTAACTGCGTATAAGAGGGCACGGATGCAGTCGGTAAACCAGGTCCGAGAGGGCCAGTGTGGCGCTACCAGCAGAACCTGGTCCTCCCTGATCTTGCACAGAGTCTGTGCAAGGAGGCATACTGGGGGAAAGGCGTACTTGGGCCCTGGAGGCCAGCTGTGTGCCAGTGTATCTCTGCCAAGGGGCGCCTCGTCAAGGGAGTAATACAGCTGGCAGTGGGCAGACTAGGGGGAGGCAAAGAGGACTATCTTGGCCTCGACGAAGGTAGCTGGACTACCTGGGGGTGGAGCCGCCATTCTCTAGGGTGGGTGGACTGCTGTGAGAGCTGGTTGGCTGCACGATTGAGTGTCCCTGGAACGTGAACATCGTGCAGCGATTTCAGCCGCATTGTGGCCGAGTTGTGACATGCGGCGGGAGCATAGACCACCTTGTCGGTTGATGTACTCTGCGGTTGCAGTACCCAGCACGTGCTAGTGGTGCAGCATCGGTCGAAAGCAACGCAGGGCTAGAAACACGGCTAACAACTCGAGGCAGTTAATGTGCCAAAGCAGTCGGACGCCTGTCCAGGGACCCAAGTCTGCTTGCCCGTTGCATACAGCACCCCAACCCGTGGAGGAGGCATCTCTGCGGCTGCCACATGCCCCTCTGAAAGTTTTGAGAGTGACCGCTGTCTTGTGCTTGAAGAGGTCCAGACACTTCAGCATGGCCTGCGCACGCTCGTTGGTGAGGCGGACAGTCATTTCGACCGAGTCCAGCTCCATGCTGAGAAAAGAGATCCTCTGCACTGGGGAGAGTTTGCTCTTTTCTCGGTTGACCTGAAGGCCCAGATGGCTGAAGTGCCAAAGCACCAGGTCCCTGTGCATGCACAACAGATCTCTCGAGTGAGCTATGATGAGCCAGTCGTCGAGATAGTTGAGGTAGGTCCCTCTGCGACCTTCGTAAAGATGTGGGGGGAGAGGGACAGGCCACATGGGAGGACCCGGTACTGATACGCTCGACCCTCAAAAGCAAACCGCAGAAGGGGTCTGTTTCGAGGCAAGATCGAGACATGAAAGTACGCGTCCTTAAGGTCGATGGCTGCAAACCAATACTGACGCCGAATGCATATCAGGATGCGCTTCGTGGTGAGCATTTTGAATGACAGCCTGAGAAGGGACCGATTCAAAGCTCATAGATCCAGGATGGGCCTCAACCCAGCGCTCTTTTTGGGCACGATGAAGTAAGGACTGTAAAACCCTGACCTCATCTCGGCTGGAGGGACAGGCTCGATTGTGTCCTCCGCACACAGGACAGACGCATCCCTGTCTGAGCGGACAGTGGTGTAATGGATGCCTCTGTATCTGGGCGGGCTTGGCACTGAACTGCAAAGCCGAGGGGTATCGTCCATATCAACCACCACAAGGGGCTGGGAACATGCTCCCAGCTGGGTCGCTAGGGGGAATGAAGGGAACGTTAACCGCCATGCTCACAGTGGGGCAGCCTAAGTGGGCCCGGGGGAGGGGACTGATCCCAGAAGGATAAACGTCCTGGAGAAAAGTCAGACTGCTCTGGACAGTGCTTACCTGCTCCCCTGGTTCCCGCGTTGGTGACACAGTGCTCCGAATCCGCACCTGAGCAAACAAAGAAAAGGTTAGATGGGATCTCGGGGGACTGGGCCCAGAGGTGTGAAAAAAATAGCTTTTTCTGTGAAAATGTGGGTACGGCCGACCCATTAGTTGCGACGTGCAGGCGGAGGCGGATTTGGGACATTGCCTCGATCTGCCTTTGAACTGCAGAGAAATCCTGGGATAAGTCCTCAACAGTGTCACCGAATAGGCCGACCTGGGAGATGGGAGTGTTAAGAAAGAAAGCTTTGTCAATGTCTGCCATCTGTGCCAGGTTCAGCCATAGGTGTCGCTCCTGGACCACAGCTGTGATCGTTACCTGACCAAGGGCAAGCTTTGTGACTTTCGTCGCCCCGAGGGCGTAGTCGGTCACGGAGTTCCTGCATTGCCCCTTGATCAGGACTGCTCTCGTGCAGCTGTTTTGATGCCTTAGCCTGTTAGAATTGCAGCGTTGTCATAGCATGCAAGGCGGTGACAGCCTTTCCAGCGGCATAGTAAGTCTGACCAGCGAGACCGGACGAGAGCTTACATGCCTTGAATGGAAGATGCACCGCACAGGCATAAATGCACTGCAACAGCGTGCTCGACTTGAGGGATCGCCAAGTACCCCCTGGCTGCAGCGCCATCAAGAGCGGCGAGAGGAGAGGAGCCTGGGCGCAGGCGTGATGATTACAGGACCTGCCACAACCTGGTTAGCTCCTCTTGCACCTCCAGGAAGAAAAGCACAGGGGGGAAACGCGGCTGGGTCAGTTCGGCATCCGCCGGCGTGATTTTCGCCTCACCACCCGACTCTCCCTCTGATGCAGTGAAAGACATCAGCCTCTTCCCGGAGCACCACAGGACTACGTGGTGGGGCAGAAGTCCACTGAGCTTTTACACCGGACGGAACATTCTGCACCGTCACTGTGAGGTCCCCCAGGCACCCTGCGTAGAAGCCGAAAAGCTAGGACGGCTCACCGATGTGAGGGGAGCTGTCTCGTGAACGAGAGGCGGGACTTTCTGACTTTCTCCACATGGCTACTCTGTGGACGTATACGTCCAGTGCTCACACTGGACACACACAATTTAGCTTCTGCTGACCAGGCTCCCTGAAGGGAGGTGGGTTAAAGGCCTGTAGCACTATTGGCTGAGGTGTGACCGTAGGTACCTTAGGGCTGTAACCAGCTCGCAGGTACAGGTAGGCTTTGGCCATGCCAGGCGCAAAATCGAGATGTGTAGGGACCACTGAAAGGGCCTGAAGGTCACCTACTCTCCTCAGAGAACACAATGCTAGCAAAAGTGTGGTCTTTATCGTAGCAAACGATCTGAAATCTCCTCTATGGGCTCAAAGGGTGGCCCACAGAGGGCTTCTAACACAATAGCCAAGTCCCAGGAGGGACCACACCTGACCAGAGAGGGACGCATCAGTCGCTAGCATTATGCGGCGACCAGGATCTCCCAGCACTGGGCCCTCTTTCAGTCTTGCGACTGCGATGACGATCGAAACTACTGGAGCAGGTGTCATACTAGCCCGCATCGTGGTCGAGTCCCACACCATGCCTAGATAAGTGGTTCTCTGAGCTGGAGAAAGTACACTCTTCTTGGCGTTTAGTCTTAACCCCAAACTTTTAATGTGAGCGAGGACGACATCTCGATGTCTGTTTGTTTCTTCCGGCGTTCGAGCTAGTATTAGCCAGTTGTCGATATAATTTAATATGCAGATGCCCTGGAGTTGCAGTGGAGCCAGCGCTGCATCCACACATTTCGTAAGCGTATGGGGTGAGAGTGCAAGGCCGAAGGGTAGAACCCGATACTGGTATGCTTTGCCCCTGAAAGCAAACCTCAGGAATTTCCTATGTGAAGGATGGAAGTACGCATCTTTCAGATCTATTTTGACGAACCAGTCCTCGGACCAGATTCGTGCTACCACTTGTTTCACAGTGATCATTCTGAACTTCAGTTTCATGACTGAGTGGTTCAAAACCCTGAGATCTAAGATGGGCCTCAGTCCTCCATCCTTTGGAACTATGAAGTAGCGGCTGTAGAACCCGCACTCGATAATGTGAGGAGGAACCACCTCAATGGCCTCCTTCCTCAGAAGAGTTTCGACTTCCTGTTCCATCACCAGAGCCTGTTCTAAACGAACTATCGTATGATTGACGCCCGCGAATTGTGGCGGAGCGCATCCAAACTGGATTCTGTATCCGTTTTCTACAGCACGCAGGACCCATCGAGACACATTTGGCAGTAACTTCCATGCTGCCAAATAGTCTACTAAGGGAAGCAGTCTCTCGAGGCTGGTCTCTGATGATATTTGAGGGACGATGTTTTGACACAACCCACCCTCGGGTGGAGCTGTGTTTCCCTCGTGAGAGCTTGGTGGCGAACGTCTCGGCACCGCTACGTTTCCGGGCGGCTGAACCTGAGACCGTTGTTCGCAGGAGACGCTCCCGCCTCGTAGCACTGGCGAGGTTAGTGAGGGAGTCTCCCGAGAGCACTGAGGAGAGATGGGATCCGTGTAATGCGGATTGTACCACTCTTCCCAAGAGGGGCCTGCCCTCTGAAGTCCTGAGTGACTTGCATCAGGACTTCCTATTCCCTGCGAGGCCTCCTTTCTCTCTTGGATGAAAATTTTTTATTTTTTTTTAGATCCTTTCTAGTTTTAGAAGGCGCCGCAAACTCCCCTGCTGTTTCTGGGGAGGAGCTCTCGCTGCGACGCTCTGTTTTTGCATGTCTCTATAGGCGTAGCATGAGGAGCTGGTACTCAGGTGGGGCAGCCCCTAGATAGGAGGGAGAAACCGCTGAAAAGCCGCCGCTTGCTTTCGTGCCTTCCGGTGTCTTTCGACGAACAGACCCTCAGGCGCAAGCGGGACGTCCATCAGGCAGATCTTTCTCTTTCATATCCGACAGTCAGTCAAAGATGCCTCTCAGCTGCCACCATTGCTGCTTTTTGTACGCAAATGAAAGGTCAGCGGTTCTCAAGCTTTAGCAGGTCAGCTTAGTACGCCTGTAACACGGCTTTCCTCCTTTTCCGTGTGCAGACACGTCACCAGCTTGACCTACCATCGAGTACCTCCTGCCCGCCTTTTAACATTTTAGGCTTGGCGGGCTGGGACGGAGCCTTTAAAAACAATGCAGTGTGGAGAGAGAGATAGCTCGCAAGCGTCTGCTCAACTCATGGCATTGTCTTATAACCGCTTTCGTTCATCCCAATTATATTTATTTATTTAGGGGGATGAAAACCAGCAGGCTCATTCTTGAAGGCATTTATTCAATTTGGCTGCGTCCGTAGAAACGTTTGATTCATCATTACTACAGCGCAGTTACTTTTCATCTCTGCTGCCGCTCTATTTTTAGTTCAGCAGCAGCGCGAGACACTGCTTCATGAGCTCCTCATACTGTGGTGGTAGAGACCGTGGTCTCCCCTGCGTTCTAACCTCTTCATTCTCGGATGAGAAGGGAGGAATGCCACGCCGCTTTAACGAGGGGAAGTAGCAGGACCTTCCTTCCTTGAATTGCTAGCGCTTTTCGAGGCTCTCTATTTATCACTATAGAGATGTCCCCGGTATTTATGGTCAATGATGGTCTAGAATATAACAAACAGGCATCAGTTTATTTCCTATGTATTTATAGTTTTTTTTTTGTTTGTTTGTTTGTTTGTTTGTTTGTTTTTTTTGATGACACCTAATTACATTTCATGAAGGGAAACACAAGGTGCAGGACTAAGGCCTAAAATTACTAAAGTCTAGTTTTCATGTTAAAAATAATATTTTTCGGATTTTTTGTTTTGTTTTGTTTTGACTAAAACTTTTCTGAAGTCTCCTATCTCATGACACCCACTTCCTTCCCTATGACGCCCTTCACTGCCCATGAGGAACAAGAGGATTACCTGAAGAAATGTGTTTTTATGGGTTTCCATCCTGATGTGTTTGTATGTGTGGCATGTTTTTAATTTCCAATGCATCATTATCATTCAAAGCACAGGCGCATGTCTGCACCACTACGAATGTTAAAGGTTAAATGCAACACTTGTGGAATCATAACATGTTTTTATTTTTACCTCATATAGATCACCTCTTGCTTTTTGCATATCAGCACAGAATATATTTATGTGTGTACCATGCTGTTCTGTCTAAACACTGTATCCGCAAGGTCAAAGATATTTATGCATTGAAACTGTAATTATATCCGGATGTACAAATAATAAATTGATTGCTGTATAGTTAAATGAGAGTCTAATTTTCCAGTTAAATTCTAAATGTAATTGAATGCACAATACTGAAATAATGAAATAGGTAAAATACAGCCGAAGCTAAACCAGTTGATTTACAGTAAATGTTCTTACAATTTATATGGCTGTTGACAGAATGAGCGTTGGTGTCAGCTATAAGGTACAAGAAAATGAAATAGAACATATATTGATGTTTGTTTATGATATTAATATTTTGTTTTGCCGCTGCATCAAAACATATGGTAATATGGTGATGCAACCGTTCAAACATTTTGTTGATGAATCGGACTAATCCAGGTCCTTGTTTAGAAACTTAACATGTAAGTAATCATACTTTTATGTTTAACAAATTAGTTACCCTTTCAGTCGAATCACTTCGACGTTACATATGGGAACTCGCCAGAGAGACCTATTTGCCTTTGAGCTTTTACTAAAGGCCAATGAAAATTGGCGTGCACTGATTGCGCTCAGGTGCCGCTCATTACTGCGTGAGTATAAGAGGGCACGCGCACAGTGCACCTGCAGACTTTCGCTTCAGAGCCGTTGCCTTGGAGTGTGTTTCGTATCCCCTGCTACGGAGTGTTTGCGGTGGAGATCGATTCTAATCTACAAGCAGTTCCCGCAAATCCTGCTCTCTCGTCTGTCAGCGTTTCTGGGCGGCTGTCAGCGGACCCTGCGGGCTGGTCCCCTTTTTCAAGGCGGGCTGTGCCAGCCATCGCTATCCAGTGAACAAAGACCCCTGAGTGCACGGAGTTGGCGCGTTGGGTCTCCCTGGGCGACCGGGAAGAAAGAGCAAAATTTCTTACAGTGGGTGAAGCATTCTGTAGTGGGCTGTCGATCCGGCCGTGCATTCTGGGTGCGGGAGTTTCCTCACCTCATCAGACGGTCACGAGCGCTGTCTGTCGTGTCTGGGCCGCGAACACGCGCAGGCAGCGTTTGTGGATGGTTCATGCGTTCATTGCGAGCGTATGACCTTGGCTACGTTGAGGTCCCGCCTCTCACTCGTGGGACGGCTCCCCTCGCGCTCTTCCCGTGGCAAGTCGTTGGACCGTAGCAAGTTCACGGCTTCCACGGCGAGACGTCTGGGGGACCTCCGGAGGTTTCCGGAGGAGACCGCTCCCCCTGCTACAGCAGGCCCGAGTGTGTCCTTCGGAGCACCCCGTGAGGTAGAGATGTCTTCCACTCCATCAGAGGGTGGGTCTGATGGTGAGGCTGCTACCGCGCCGGACAGTCGTCGCCCCGCAGCACCTGTTCCGTCTGCGGCTGACACCGAACTGTCAGACATGCTCCTCCACGCTGCGGCTGGAATCGGTCTGCAGGTACCGCGTGTGCTTGCGGCCGACTATTTGCGGCTGGCGCTGCTTCATGGCGGGGCCAACCTCGTCTTCCGTCCAGAGCCTGTAAGCTCTCGTCCGCTCTCGTGGGGAAGGCTTACGGTGCTGCTGGGCAGGCTGCCACCACCTTGCACGCTATGGCTACACTGCAAGTGTACCAGGCGAAAGCTCTCAAAGAGCTGCACGAAGGGGTGATGCGGGAACTCCGCACTGTGACCGACCTCGCTACGGACGACGAAGGTCACAGCGCGAGCCCTTGGTGAGGTGATGTCCACTGCGGTGGCCCAGGAACGTCATTTCTGGCTGAACCTGGCGCAGGTGCCGGACAATGAGAAGGTACGCTTTCTCGATGCCCCCATCTCCCAGGTCGGCCTATACCGCGACACTGTCGGGGACTTGGCCCAGGAGTTTGCGGCAGTACAGCAGCAGACATCTTGCCTCAACGTGCAGCTTCCCGTTTGCCAAGTGCTCCTCCGCATGTGCGTCGTCAAGGGCGCCCCGCTGCTGCGACACCAATACCATCTGCTCCGATCCCAGCCGAAGCACACGATGCTAGGTTGGCAGCCCAGAGATAGCGGCGTCGAGCTGGCCATGGACGCTGGGCCCCGCCTGCTCAGGGACCGGGCAAAAACACCCGGAGGGGCGGGAAGCATTCCTGAGACAGGCAGCCCGGAGGTGATGAGATCTGCTCTTCGTTTGACATCGAGACCATCTCCGTCCCCACTCCTGGAGGAGGGCCAGGAGACTCTGTGCATTCAGCTGCCGTCGGCCCACGGGTCGGCGGTACCCACATTTTCACAGAAAGAGCAATTTCTCACACCTTCGGGCCCAGTGTCCGGAGGTTCCCATCTAACCAGACATTTCTCGTTGCAGATGCTGAACCCGGATGCTGTGTCACCAGTGCGGGACCCAGGGAGACAGGCAAGGCAGGCAAGGATTTCGGTGAAATAACATTTGATAAGACAAGGCAAGGAAAGCTGAATAAATGTGCAGAGGTCTGTGCAGACATCAAAAACAACAGCGAAGACAATCAACGAGACTCTAACAACGGATACAGAGGACTAAAATGAAGACGGTTAAATATACAGACTAATGACATTGAAAAATGGGACACCTGAAAAACACAGCTGGGACATGATTAAACACTAAGGACCGGGGCGTGGTTACAATGACAGGGGTACACGAGGGAGCAGGAATGAAAATAAACACAAGGCACATGGACATGACATGAAAACATAAATAATGACCTGAGGGAATGTCTGACGGCGTGACAGCGCCTGAGCATCTCATGGGAAACATTTATTACTCATGCTGAATTGCTATTCAGCAATAGACTTGCTGAACAGACTTACTCTCGGGAGTGAACGCTGGCGCAACTGGCTGCTGCTGCTCACCGAACTTTACTTGATTTTGTCGAATTTTACTACTGTTTGACAAATTGTGGACTTACCATTTCTGCAACATTGTGTGGATTATCTTCTCATCATTGTTCCATTCGGCAACCTCGCTGTTTGTATATACAGCGACTGAACTTTACCGGCTTCGGTGTTTCTCTGATCACCCCCCCACATCTGTTTTACACTCAACCGGACATTATCTATCGACCTTGTCCGAAATACATCCATCGAGGTTCGCGACGGGGCTTCAGGTATGACGAGTCGAAAACTATACGGTCATTTTGGTCCCTTGGCCCTCGAGTGGCACGGAAATCTCAGCGGGCTGTTAACCAAAGCGTGCTAGCCAGCATTACTAGATCGGCTAAACCCTTACCGAGCGACACTGGGCTCAAAATTGGACTTTTTAATGTTCGTTCACTTTCAAACAAAGGCATTCTTATAAATGACATTGTGGAGGACAGCGCGTTTGACTTCTTCTGTTTGGTTGAGACCTGGCAGCAAGACAATGACTTTTTAGAACTCAATAATGCATGCCCTCCTGGGTTTGTTTACATATCGCAACCTCGCGCCTGTGGACGTGGAGGAGGTCTTGCGATTCTACATAAACGGTCTTATAAAGTTTCTCCATCAACTATGTCGAGATATGCTTCCTTTGAATCAGTTGTTTTGTCCATTAATGGTCCTACGCCCACTATTTTAGCTGTTGTTTATAGGCCGCCTAAATACAGTAATGCATTTTTAACTGATTTTTGTTCATTTTTAACTTCACTGTGTACTCTGTCTCCTAATGTTATTTTGTTGGGTGATTTTAATATACACGTGGACAATGCTGGTAACTCAGTTGCTAGGGAATTTATTTCCTGCCTAGACAGTTTTGGTCTTAAGCAATATGTGAACTTCCCAACCCATTCTAAAGGACACACACTGGACCTTGTCTGCTGTTCTGGTGTTACACCAATGGATTGTGCAGCCACTGCTCTACCCATATCAGATCATAAATTGCTCTCTTTTAATGTCAATATTACGCTCTCTAGATCTAAACAACAACGTTCCATGATGTTCCGTAATATGAAAAGGATTAATGTTTCAGATTTTGCAGCTGCTATCACTAATCTTTCTCATGATAATCATCTTTTTTCCACTGATGATTTGGTTTCTTTTTATAATTCTGAGCTGCAGATGCTCTTGGATAATTTTGCACCTCTTAAATCCCGCATAGTATCTTTTACTCACTCTGCGCCTTGGTTCACTTCTGATCTTCGTCAGTTAAAATCTAAAGGCAGGCGTTTGGAACGCCTTTATGGACGGACTGGTCTTACTGTACACAGAGAACTGTACAGCGAGCATATTCTTCTTTATAAGAATGCTATCTCTACTGCTAAAAGTGATTACTATGCACATTTAATTGACTCTGGAGACAGTAATAACAAAGCTTTGTTCTCCACGGTAAATCGCCTTCTGAAATCACCTGATAGTCTTCCTGCATACCTGTACTGCACTGCTCAGTGTGATAAGTTTATGGCATTTTTCAATGACAAGATAAGTGCTATTTACCAGCATTTGGCCTCTTCGGCTAATCTACACTGTAACTTACCGTGCAGGGTTTTATCTAATATACCTTCTGTCTTTTTATCTGCTTTTTTCTTGCCATCTGAACAAGAAATTTCTAAACTGATTTACCAATCTAATTCGTCGACATGTATACTTGACCCCTTACCAACTCATCTCGTCAAAGCCTCTTTGCCTTCTCTTTCCTCACTTATTACTCGTATTGTTCATTCCTCTCTAAGCTCAGGTATTGTTCCGTCATCTCTCAAAATAGCTGTTATAACCCCAATTCTTAAGAAACCTGGTGCAGACCCTAATAATTTAAATAATTTTCGACCAATATCAAATCTCCCTTTTATTTCTAAAGTCCTTGAAAAAGCAGTAGCAGCACAGGTTCAGGAACATCTTACCAATAATAACCTTTATGAGCGTTTTCAGTCGGGATTTCGCTCTAAGCATAGCACAGAAACTGCTTTGGTCAGAGTAACCAATGATCTTTTAATGGCTGCTGATGGTGGGTTTTTATCGATTCTTGTTTTACTCGATCTGACAGCAGCCTTTGATACTGTCTCACATACTATTCTGCTCAGTCGGTTATCTGCTATTGGCATCTCTGGTATCCCTCTTACCTGGTTTGCCTCTTATCTGTCTAACCGTACACAGTTTGTACAACTAAAAAATTTTAACTCTAAGCCTTTTCCTGTTAATTGCGGTGTCCCTCAAGGATCTGTTCTTGGCCCTTTATTGTTTCTTATCTATCTTCTCCCACTTGGTAAAATATTTTCTGACTTGGGTATTAATTTTCATTGTTATGCTGATGATACACAGCTTTATGTATCCACTAAACCTGATTCCACTCTTCCACCTGACTCTCTTACTAATTGTCTCCATAAACTTAAAACCTGGTTCTCTGCTAGTTTTCTTCAACTTAATAGTAGCAAGACTGAAGTTCTTCTTATAGGATCTAACTCCAGTCTTTCCAAGTCCCATACATTTTCCTTGTCAATTGATGGCTCCTCTGTTTCACCTTCTTCTCAGGTTAGGAACTTAGGGGTCATCTTTGACAGCACCCTCTCATTTGAAGCACACATTAATAGTATAACTCGGTCTTGTTACTTTCATCTTCATTATATTGCCCGTCTTCGTTCATTTCTCACTCCACATAGTACTGCTATTCTTATTCATTCACTTGTCACTTCTCACATTGGTTATTGTACTTCTTTATTATTTGGTTTATCACACAAATCTCTCCATAAACTTCAGTCGATTCAGAACATATTACTGAATATTGTTGCATATTACTGATATGCAACATATTACTCCAACTCTTCAACTCGGGTCAAAACACTGCTCTTCCGTTCCGATCAGAACATTGAACAGCTTCTTTCCACTCAGTGACGCACCCACTGGGAAACCTGATCTAGTAATTGGTGATTCTATTCTATGGAACGTGAAAATAGAGACACCAGCCACCATAGTCAAATGTGTTTCCGGGAGCCAGAGCACCTGACATCTTGGCAGTTCAATACCGCCGCGCTGTAAGTGAAGAATGATCAATGTATGACAGAGAACCCAGGCGGAAGCCGGGATGTACAGTCACATAAGCATGCAGAGAAACTATGCCCCGCATAAGTATTCAAATCGTCCTTACACATAGAGGCTCGTGAGCCTGGGCTTGCCGTTTGAGCGTGTGACGGCCAAACACAGCGAACTAATAATTTATATTTTTTAGGCTTGTGAGCCTGAGCTTGCGGTTTGGGTGTGCAACACAGCGAACTAATAAATTTACCCCTTAAGCAGGCAATGCCAGGACATCCAGATTTTAAAACATGGAAAATAAGGACCGCAAGGACCAGCTGGCCACTTCACAAATTTCTGACAGGGAGATGCCGTTAGACCACGCCCATGATGAGGCGATGCCTCTAGTTGAATGGGCTCTAATTCCTATGGGGCAATTTGATTTTGGCACAGTGGGCAGGTCCCACGTGGGGATAGTTCGAGGACAAGAAGGCCTGAGCCGTCTAGCCCCTCTTAGGAAATGGATAATGAGATCCTCACTGTCTGACCTGGTACAGGGTCATGGTGGGCTGCGATGGCCGCCACGTACGCCTTAAGAGTAGAAGGGGAACGTCCCTTGTCCAGCAGGTGTTTTAGAAATGACAGTTTCTTGGATATGTCACATGATAAGGGGTTTTTGCTGCGTTCTGCGCACCACCTCGAAATGCACACATCTCGTAGACGGGGTTCTAGCCTAGGAAATGGCTCCCGCCGAGAGGTGCATTTCAGCACAGTAACAAACTACTGGCACAGTTTAATTCAGGTAATGCTAACAGAGTGCACTATTATATTGAATCAGAATCAGATTGGGTTTTATTGCCAGGTATGTTTACAAAAACAAGGAATTTTTTTTGTAACAAAGCTCTGCAGTGCAAGAGAATGAAGGTGACAAGACAAGACACAGGTAATAAAAAGAATAATATACAAATATACAAAATAGTGAAAAAATATACAAATATACAAAGAAGTTTACAAGTAGCACAAAAACACAATAAATAATATAACATAACATTTAAGTAAGAGCAGGTGTGAAGAGTTTGTACATGTATGTGCAAAGATGACAATGTTATTAAGTGTTCATGGTATGGACTGCCTGGGGGAAGAAACTGTTCCTGTGTCTGGTTGTTTTGGTGCTAAGGGCTCTGTAGCGTTGACCAGATGGCAACAGATTAAAGAGCGAGTGTGCTGGGTTTGAGGGGTCCAGAGTGATTTTCTTAGCCCTTTTGCTCACTCTGGATATGTACAGTTCTTGGAGAGTGGGGAGGGATGTACCAGTGATTCTCTCAGCAGTCCTGACTACTCTCTCCAGTCTTCTGAGGTCAGATTTGGTAGCTGAGCCGAACCAGACAGTTATAGAAGTGTAGAGGATAGATTCAATGATTTCTGTGTAGAACTGTACCAGCATCTGCTGAGGCAGATTAAACTTCTTTCAATATGAGTGTCCCACTTCAGGTCCTGAGAGATGGTGGTGCCCAGGAACCTGAATGACTCCACTGTGGCCACAGAGCTGTCCATGATGGTGAGTGGTGGGAGAGCAGGGGGGTTTCTCCTGAAGTCCACAATCATCTCCACTCTTTTGAGTGTGTTGAGCTCCAGGTTGTTAAGACTGCACCAGACAGCCAGCTCTTTAACCTCCTGTCTGTAAGCAGACTCATCTGCAAACAGTCTGTAAGCAGTGTCATCTGCAAACTTCAGGAGCTTGACAGAAGGGTCTTTAGAGGTGCAGTCGTTGGTGTACAGGGAGAAGAGCAGTGGGGAGAGAAAACAGCCCTGAGGGGCGCCAGTGCTAGTCATCCGGGTGCTGGATGTGATTCTACCCATTCTCACTAGCTGTTGTCTGTCTTTCAGAAAGCTGGTGATCCACTGACAGACAGAACTAGGGACAGAGAACTGGGTTAGTTTGGGCTGGAGGAGTGATGGGATGATGGGGTTAAAGGCAGAGCTGAAGTCCACAAATAGGATCCTCACATAAGTCCCTGGTCTGTCCAGATGTTGCAGTACATAATGCATATATATTTAATATTAATATTTAAACTGACAAATAAAAATAAAACACCCTGATATAAAAAAAAGACTCTTTAGTTGTACATATTCACACCTGAGACCTTGTTGTTTATTGTACTAAAAACGTAGCAAGATGTACTGTATTTTTTTTACTGTATTTTTTTTCCAGCACTGAAACCAATAGGGCAGTGAACCGGATCCAATCCCTGCTGTTAACACCAGGTATAAAATAGTTTCCCATTGTAAGTATGTAAGCGTTGTGTGAAAGGAGCCCTTGAGTTAACACTAGTCTCAGCTGTGAGGCCAGAACACATCAACTCATTTTGCTCACAGGACACACATGGATCGCTCCTACGTTCAGGTGACTTGGCACATGGACTGTTCTACATGACAGAACCTAATCTGAGCACACAATAGAGTGCTTCTGGTCAACTTGCATTAGGGGAAAGACCGTCAACCTCCTAGACGATACAAGTATGACACGACTGTCGTGTTGACCATCACCAGCACATGACAGCCTCTAGCTGTTTCGTAAGTGTTGTAAACTAGAAAACCACCAGCAGTTCCAACCTGTTTATATGCCACTTCTGTTGCACTTTTGTCCAAACTCTGTGGGCTGGGAGCCCTTGACACACTGCTCCCTAATCTGCCAAAGACGCAGCCATCATGACAGTCCTGCGACGGACACACATCCCCAGCTGGACACCCCTGGACACCCCAGGAATTTGGATGATTTCTAGATGTTTATAGTGTTATGATATTGTATGATGCAGATTATTATAACGAGATGTATACATATAAATGTGAATGAACACGCAACAAGGAGAGCTCAAATGAATGCCCCGGAGGGTGGATTTATTAACAAACAAAGGGTTCTAACAAATGTGCAATGTGCCGAGTGGTGGCATCTCTGTGTGAGGCTCCCAGTCTTTAGTGCTGCGGTTAGGTATCTTAGGGGAAAAACTCAGGCAAAGGAAAAGAAGAGAACAGATTAGATTTCAGCCTCAACTCCGGAGGGTGGATTTATTAACATAAAGCATCCACATAGGGGTAAAAATATGGCTGGAGAAAGGCGCTCCAGGCGTGGTTCCAGCGGATGTGCATCTGAGCAGTGCTCGTGGTTGATCAGGGGATGCCGCTGACATCAAGCCTAATAGTCTGAGACACAGACCCACTTGTACTGAGCGAAGGCACAACAGAAGTGACGGAACACGCCCTCATCGTGTGTTGAATTTTTAATTATACCTAAAAAGGATGTGTGCTGGAGATAGAACGCTATTCCAGGGGTTTGTGCATGGCCCAGGCCCTGCGGGCGATTTAGCACAATGTTTCTGTGAGAGCATGCCTAAGCTCGTGATGTTGCTAAAACTAGTCAATCGTCGAAATAACTCAGCACATGAACACCCAGGAACTGCAACAGGGCCAGAATACTATCCATGCACTTTGGGAATCACACAATATTGGTACTCTCTGTCCGCTAGTACAAGCCTGCCTGGGTCCCTTCACGATCTGAATATAAAATAGCATCCTACAGGTGCCAATCAAACCAATCATCTAGACGAATCTGAGACAAAATAGATCTCAACTTTAATGTCTAGAATTTTCTGACTCTGAGTACAAGATTCAAACGGTGTAATTCCTCATTCATCCACATCATTCCTTTTTTTTCTTTTTTTTAAGAGCCGAAATTTATGGTTATAGCACTGTGGTTTCTTCTGCATTCACAGTAGAGGGACAGGTTCCATGGAAAGGAGGCGAGCCTTTTTGAAACAGAATGGTGTACCTGTGACTAATTGTGAGAAGTACTCATTGACAGATATCAGGCAGGCGTTTCCACGTGGCTCAAAATTCTGTTGTTGGCCTTAGCCTGTCTGTTTGCAGTTGTGACAATTCCACCTGCATTTGATCTTCTGAACATGGAAAACACGCAGCGTCTGTAAGAACATGAAGAACATGTGCCATGGCCACATGAGTTTGTTGTATAGGATCCTGAAGCAAACTTTGGCAGAATGAATTCCCTTTGGGGGCCGTCGTACATGGGCTGTCTCTGCAAGCCATTTGAAATAATCCTTCAGTTTTGAAAGCTAAGCACAAGGGGCATACAGTGAAGATGTTTGGGAAATGTGTTTCGTGGCGAGACAGGCACTGTCCAAGGCTTGCGATCACAGTGAGGGATTAGCTGCCTGAAAGTGGCAGTCTACTGCTTTGCAGCTTGTAATTATTTCATCACAGCCATGACTGATTCTCCAAAAGATCGTCTCTAGACCAGTGTGCTCTACTCTCGGCAGCATTATTGCGTAACTGCGGCTTACCATGCTATGGATGTGAAATCCACAGCCGCTGCATTAGCACGTCCCAATCTAGGCCCAGTTTGTCAACTGCACGGGTGACCACATCCAGCAGCTCACTGGTGGGAGAGAGACACATGCGTCCGCTTGGAGGTCCTTTCGAACCTAGGCAGCAGTAGAGAGAACGCTAAGTTCTCCTAACTATCCTTGTTCCATACATCACCCCAAGCTGTTGCCTCATACGGTGCCTCTGCTACCACAGAAGAAACTTGGCGTGGGTTGGACATGGGGGTGACCTTAGGGTGTTTACACACTTAAGTCCTCTTTAAAAGAACCAAACCCAGACCCCTTTAGGTGGACCAAGTGAAAAAGGACCCAGTTTAATTTGTGTTCACAATATTCCAGTTCCTGACTGATTTTTTGGTCCACAGTAAAGGTATCTTAGACCTCTGTGTGTTCACATTGTTGCTTTTTGGATCTAGTTCAGTTCAGTGTTTGATGGTGCTATGTAGGAGACATAAAGTAACACACGAGAAAACAAGAAACACGGCTAATGCTTTGTACGAGGCTAACTAAATACTTTTAAACCGTTAACAAATGGGAAGAGTCAATTAATTGCCATGGTAACAAACAAGGGCGAAGCAGGACACAGACACAATGGAGAGACGACATTTCAAAATAAGATTTCACAAAAGACTAGACAGGGGTACATTGACATGACAGTAAGGTGGATTACCCTCTACTGGAGTTCATGGGCTCTCCATCTGACAATCGTGACAGATGAATTACATGGAATATTTTTTCTTTTGCACAAAAATAGGTTTTGTACTTATTTATAAGTACTTATTTGTATTTGTGTTTATTTTGAAATGTTTTGTATGTTATTGTGTTTATTTTATAGCACACAGGGTCTTTGCAGGATTTTTTTAGGCTTACATTTAAAACTTTTTAAGGCCTGCACAGATAAAATGAATGCATTATTAGTGCAGTGGGGTAATGTCTATCATAACATATTACACTGTAAAAAGCATTATTTAAAGTTCAGAAACAGGTTTTCACAAAAATTAATAAATAAATAACTTACATTACCTTAAATTTGATAGTCCTACAATTAAATAAGGCTTAAGGAACCAATGAAAAGGCATTTCTTTAACTGACACAGAAAAAATGGACAAATAAAAGAATATATAAACTGTTTTATACTTCTCAGTTACAGGATAGGTACAGGTATCCTTAAATGCAACATTTATGGAAGTAATCATACTAATCAAATGGGAAAAAAATTAAATAAACAAATTAAATGCATATTACAAATTGTGTGAATACTATTGTACTGGTTGCCAGGTTGCTGTACTTGAACTACATATGGCACGGGTTGATATGTGATTTCTTTCTTAGATATTTGCATTAGATTGACTATGTTTATGTGAACCATAAGTGTTTCTGACAGATCAAACACAACAGATGCTGAAGCACCTGCTTGGATGAGTACATTCACACATCAAAAAGTCATTTTACACCCCTGTAATATGGCTCTGAATTTCAGGTGAAAAGAGAATAAAAACTAACAAAATTGTGAGCCGTGACCTCTGGTTGAGTTAACACAGAATGACTCCACAAGGTTTGAGTTAATTATCAGCAGGCGTCAGCAGTAGGTTTATAGAATAACGCGTCATCAGTCTCTAGGCAGAAAGACTAGCGAAGGTTAAAAATGAAACTGAACTGTAAAACGTAGACACACTGCATGTATTTTACTGTAGCAGATGTAGGTCTCAAAACAAGTGAAAAAAACTCAACTTTTAGGCGTATGTTACAATCACATAACTCCAAAAACCTTATGTTTTGAGTGTGGGAAAAAAAACCGTTTCAATGTGTTTTTTCAGAAAGGTATTTAATATGTAGCCTAGCTATAGCGTCAAATCATCGCTATTTCAGCAAAACAAGACATTTTATCGCATTAAAGCAAATCATTCGCTGCTCTAATGTAAAACTCTCCACTTACCAGCACTGGCAAAGCAAACTCCGAGGAGCAAGAGCAACACAGGTCGCATGTTGGTTTTAGCTTTGAAGTATTTATTTTAAGAAATTAATATTTCGTCCACACCTTCTCAAAAGCAGTGTTGGAATTGAGGGGGCCGGAAATCCCAAACGCATTAAAGACCACCCATAATATACAAAAAAAGTCAATAAATTGAAACATGACACTAGTGAAAATGAAAATATTTTTATTGTTGTATTAAATTTAACGCAGCCCATGTTCGTATCGTATTCGTATTTTATGCGTTATAATTCATTTATTATGCAAATTATAAGAAAAGTTCTTAAACGCATTGGTTTCAAACTCAATTCCTGGAGGGCCACAGCTCTGCACTGTTTCTATCCAACCCTAATCCACACCTGATCCAGATAATCAAGGTCTTCACTAGAGGAGCAGTTGGAGCTGGTTGGAGTTAAAACTGTGCAGAGCTGTGGTCCTCCAGGAATTAAGTTTGAGATCAGTGAGCTGGACTGACTGTGCTCAGGGTGTGTTCTTTCACTGCACCATTCAGTAGACTATAATAGAATACAAAATGCTTTCAGAATTCAAGATGAGGGCAAAAAATATGTGAATGTAATTTCACAAATTAATACCACAAAAAGAGTAATTTATTTCAGCAAAATCACAAATGTGATATTTTATACAACAACAAGCAAAATGGTAATATTAATAAATAACAACACAAAAAAGGGTTCCAAACACAGAGTATGCTACTGTTTTAAGTCTCTAAGTAAAATGAAAGTATAATTGCATTTTTTTTTTAAATCAACATCACATAAACTCAACAAAAATATAAACGCAACACCTTTGTTTCTGCTCCGATTTTTCATGAGATGGACTTAAAGATCTAAAATTC
>JAUCMU010000097.1:21351017-21361611 GCA_032275025.1 Enteromius treurensis | reverse complement strand
GAATCAGCCAAGGTGTCACGGGATAAAGAGTCCGGGTGGGAACGCTAATACTCCGGCGATGGTTCCCGCTGCTGATCACCAGAGAGAGTCACAGAGGTGCAGTCTTTGACACATAGTTATAGTTTTTTAAACAATATTTTTAGTATATTATGTATTATTTATTTTATGTTTTCACTCATTTTTTATTTTATTTTTTAATTTATTGAATAATTTGCATTATTTTGTCATTTTTACTAGTTGTTTTTTTATTACTATATTACAACATTTTGTTTTGTTTTTCATCCTATATTTATACTTATTTCAGCTTGATTTTAAATAACAAAAAATAAGATTAACTATTATTGTTACTAAAACTAAACGAGAACTATTAACTAAAACTATTAAAAACTTACATTATCAAAAATGACCCTAATTCATGCAAAAAAAATGGTCATTTACTAAATCTAATTTAGGCTCAGGAGATAAGTTTGAGATTTCTATATAATATATGAACCGTTGAATACAGTGGCTAAACTAAGGTTTTACACCTTCTGTGTGAATTCTTGGTGAAGGAGGTGTTTTGACAGAGATGGAAGGAACTGTGAAAGCCCTGGAACATTTGTGTGGAAGTCTGTGGAGATTGAGAGCAGATAATAGACTCCATGTTGACATTCCCTCTCTAACTGTGACCAATTAATGACGGCTGGCTAAAAGAGCATTTCATTAGTTTTTGCCCTTGGCTGTTGCGCATGCCTGCGAGGGCTCTGCTGAAAACAGATTAGGACATTAACTCATGAGGGGCTGAAGGACTTGTGGAGTCATGCCTTCAGGCTCTGCCAGGCTTCAAAGAGCCTGGGTTGTTACAATCCCATTATATTATTCACACAATAGCAATAAATTATTCAGAATTGATTGAATCTCCCTAATTCCTCTTTTCCATCTTTTAAATGTTCCTTTTTAAAATAGCCTACTGCCCATACACTTAAACAGCAGTTTTGTGGAAATTAACACAAAGACTTGTCACTATCAAATGGTTACACGGCATTTGCTGATTTTATAAAAATCACTATTGTGGAGTTTTTCTTTTGCTATTTGAGCAAATCGGAATGCAAAAAATATATGTGTGTTACTCTCCCATTCACTTCTTTTTAAGGTTAACCCAACTATGACAACTTCAGTTACAGAGAAACCTGGAAACGTGAAAAGGATCTATTTGTAAGAAATCTGCTCAGCTCAGACAGTATGTCAACAACTGTAACATTTCAATCTTTCTCCTAAAAGCTTTTATGAGAAATATTCAGCACTTTTTTCAATGCAATTTGCAAAAGTCTTACTTAAATAAACTGAAATAAATATGAGGGAAAAAATTTTATTCCATGAGAAAAAGTGTAGACTTGGTTTTACCCAGCTATGATTGTATTGTAGGAGAGCTAGTGACATGAGAAAAAGCATTTTAATGAAAAAGGCACTTTGGAGGTGAAATAGGTTATGAAAAGTTTCCATGGATGCCATAAAGAACAGCATCAAGTATTTCAATGAATCATACAATAATACAGGAAATTGTATAAATGTTGTCTTTACACTGACTTTGATTTTGACTGAAGCACAATTTGACTTGTTTATTATATGTTTATTATTATTTTTATTATTTAGAATTTGTATTCCTGGTATTCCTGTTTGTTTGTTTGTTTAAATTCTAAGATATAGTTCAGTTTACAGTTTAGTTTCAGCTTTTCAGAATTTAGTTTTCAGAACTAAATACATTTTTTTCTCTTAATGAAACTGTTTAAATTGTATTTTCATTGACGGAAATAAGTAGTCTCCTAAATTATAAAAGAACACAGTTTGTGTTATATGAAATCATTGTGAAAGACAGCCATTAGATGTGTTTCTCTGCTCTTGACCTCCAGCTGATCTAGCAGTTACACTTGCCAGAGATGCACAAACAGAAAGAGAGACCAAATTACTGAGAGTGGGGGAGTACTTCATTTAATGTGTTTCACCATATCTCCCTCTAGTCTTTGAGCAGACAGACAGAAGTGAGCTTTGAGCCACAAACAGGGACTGAAACACTGATATAACCTGTCATGTTGACTTGAGAATGCCATAAAAACAGTGTCCAGTGTGACAGATAAGTCCTGTGATTAATAGCTAGTCAACACTAGCATGCTCTGCTGAGCGATCAGGGAACTTTATGAAAAATGAGTGGGGAAAACTACGCATTGTGTATGTGTTTGTGAGTGTTAAATGTTTATAAATGTGATGTGTTAAATTAAAGAGAACTGGGACTGGCTCATTGAAACTGCGTTTTGAAAGAATGAGGAATATTAACTTTCAAAATGATTTCCTGCTGTGCTATAAACATTTCATTCCAAATCTATGTTTAAATATGAGCAGTTTGGCATGTCCCGCCGTTTGGTGTGTGAGAGTGTAAATGCATTTGTAAACACACTCGTGGAGGCCTGGAGTGTGTTTGTGCATGTCGTTCTGAGTTTATGCTAATGAGCCGCAGAGGGCAAAGAGGGAGGGATGAGCTCTTCTAACGGCTTTTTGAATGAGATGAATGGGTTACAGATGGCCCACTCAATATATTAAAATGAGACATGCAAAGCAGGGGCGGGACTTCTTCAAGATGGGGGCTTTCCTTAAGCAGCTCGGCACCTGTCTATCTTTCGTCATGGATGCATGCAGATGCACATAGAGACGTGACTGATTCACCATAACAAATAAGCACAGTCTGGCTTTCAACCAGACAAGCAGAGCCGTGTAATCAACCTATTAACCCAACAAAACTGCATCTATTTATAGAATGACTCTGAAGCTATTTTTAGGTCATTTTAGTGATCTCTAAGACTAATCTCACTCTGGGTCAATAAAGAGCCAAAATATTACTGTCATCAACAGCTTAGTGTGCCATCATGTTTGCCCATGTTAATCTAATTGCATCTTTCCATATGATTTATATCTTGCAATGTAACACTTTTCTCATAATTGCGAATTCATATTTTGCAATATTTTTTATTTAATTTGACAGTGTGACTTCATGAGCAATTTATCAAAATTGACTTTGTTTCTGATAACTATGAATTAATTACACACAATGGTACTCTGCATCTAACAATGATTAAATCTTTCACTATTACAACTCTATTTCTCATAAATGCAACTTTGTTTATTACAATTGTGATTTTCTATCTTTGTGTCTTGAAATTGTCTTGAAATCTCGCTGTTGTGTGTTACTTGTTGTGTTATAGTTTTGTGATGCTTTAAACTACTTTGTGGCAAAAAACAGTTTGGACATTATACTAAATATATTCTTAAACACATTAAAACTATATGGAATATGTGACCTTGGACAACAAAATCTTAAATTGAGATTTATAAATCATCTGAAAGCTGACATAATAAATAACCCTTCACTGATGTATGGTTTGTTAGGATAGGACAATATTTGGCCGAGATACAATTATTTGAAAATCTGGAATCTGAAGGTGCAAATAAAATCTTTAGAAAATCACCTTTAAAATTCTCCAAATTAAATTCTTAGCAATGCATAATACTAATTAAAAAATAACTTTTCAATATATTTATGGCAGGAAATTGACAAAATAGCTTGATGAAGTGTGATCTTTACTTAATATCCTAATGATTTTGGGAATAAAAGAAAAATGAATCATTTTGACCAATACAATATATTTTTGACTATTGTTACATGTCAGTGCGACTTAAGACTGGTTTTGTGCTCCAGGCTCATATATAATGTCAAGGAGTTCATGTGGTTTTACCATTTGGCTTTTCAAGACATTTCCAGAGGTCTTTCTGAGTTGAAAGGTGGAGAGGAGGTCAGACTGCGAGTGTTTGGAGTAAATGTTTCTGATTCAGGAGCAATGAAGTGGAGAAATGAATGCTGGGATTGAGATGTTCAGCTGATTTCTCTGCCTGCATCTCTCCTTAGTGTCACTCTGACCACTGACACGTGCTGAGCACTGCTCTTTGTCACCTTCTTCTTCACCCCCATCCCACCGTCTGTCTACACCTACCCTGGTATGACCCCCGTTCCCCACAAAGACACATTGACTGGCTCTCTTTGGCAAACAAACCACCTGACCACTCTGCTGTAACTCATATGTGGGAGTGTACATCTCCTTGAAAGACACTGTGAGAGATGTCAGGATTTTCATAGGATTTTTTTTTTTTTGGGTGTTTTTTAGATTTTTAGATTTATCAGACTGTGTTTATTTTACTAAAGGCTGAGGAACATGCTAAAAAATGAACAATTGACTTTTTTACCATTTTACCACCCTTTTTCGTCCTAAACAAATGTGTTTTTCAGTGAATTGGTTGGGTGTATGATACAATGACTTACTAAATACAAGTCTTTTGTTGTCACCTACTCATGTCAAAATCCCCATCACTCATTAACAACCCAATTATTTTGACATAAAAGACAAGTAATATTTATAATTTTGACCCATACAATAAATTGCTGGATTTTGCTTAAATATACACATGTTACTTTTGAGTGGTTTTGCAGTTCAGGGTCACATATTAGTTGTAAAAGCGAGGATTGTCTTAGTATGAATCACTAATTATTACTTAGTCACAAAGACATCTTAAACGGTTAGTTCACCCAAATATTAAAATGTTGCTTCATTTATCTTCAGAACACAAATTAAGATATTTTTGATAAAATCAAAGAGCCACCTTACCCTTCCTAGACAGCAATACAACTGAAACTGAAAAATATTGGTAAAACAGTGAGCTGAAATGATCCCAGGTCCAGAAACGTAGTTAAAACACAGGTTAAAAAGTCCATGTGACATCAGTGGATCAACTTCACTATTGCAATGCTATGAGAATTCTTTTTTTTCTCCTGTGACTTACATATTCCGTCATTTTGGAGAGTATCACAACGCACTGTATACGCAAGCTTTAATGCTTTTGACGCAATCTGCCTTGTTTACAGGTGAAAGCATGTGCATGTGCATAATCTGCGGCTGTTTACGCCTAGAAGAAAGTATACGCTTAGTGCAGTATTATTTTCTATGGTGGAAGATGCAAGTCAGAGGAAAAGAACGGTTGAGTATATAATGTGTATTTTGCTTTATTTGTGCAAAAAGTATTCTTGTAGAGTTGCAGAACTGAAGTTGATCCACTGATGTCACATGGACTTTTTTACCAGTGTTTTTACTACGTTTCTGGACCTGGGATCATTTCAGTTGTATTGCTGCCTATGGACGGTCAGATGGCTTTCTGATATCATAAAAAATATCTTAATTTGTCTTAATCTGGTCTTATGTGTTTGGAACGACACAAGGGTGAGTAATTAATGACAACATTGTTAGATGAACTAACCCTTTTTTACTACTGCGAAAAACAATCATGTGAGTTTATTTTTTAATAAATGCTTCTTAAAAACATTCAAATATGCAGTTCACAGTGTGATGATTTTATCCCTATTGATGTTGCCAATATTACAGTCTAACTGGTGATTGCATAATCCATACGTTATTTTCTCATTGTTGTCAACATATTGAAAATTCCTTGATATTCAATCAAAGATTAAATTTACCCACAGTTCCCATTCATCAGAGAAGAAAGCCTAAATGCGATTATGTAGACGAGGGATTAATGTGGAGATAAGCACAGGGTAATGCATGGTAATGATCTGACAGTAGTATTCCTCCTTCTTCATTTGCATATCTTAAAGTGCTGACAGGTGTGCCAGGCCATGAGGTAGAAATGAAGGCCAGCGGATGCCGATAAGACACCGCGGGGTGTTTTATACCTTTTGAATGTTGCTCATAATACGGACATTGGTTCTCTCTCTCACACACAAGCAAGCACGAAAACGCTCTGAGTATGTTTGTCACAGATAACGTACTGTAGATGGCTTGCTGGACCATCTCTATGTCTAATGCAGTCTGTCTGCAGCTCTGTTGTAGGCTGTAGGCTCTTGTGAGGGCATTGATAAATCAAGGCAAATGTTATACAGAGGTATTTTTTTGCATTCGCACACACATAGACTTTGCGGTGTGCCTCATGCATCATTTTATCTGAATCTGCCACATGTTGTTGATTTTTCTCCACCGACAGCCCTGTCTCATAATATATGCTTGGCTGGTGCTTATAACAGTACAGAATCAATCGTTGTATTGGCTACACACCACACTGGAAATGCCGAAATCTCTTTTGCAGCAATAAATGTAGTGTGGCATGCTCAGACGATAACCTATCCTTTACTGGGACTATTCAATCCATGCAATCTATATCATACAGCTACATCGTTACAAGATAATATTCCTCTATATTCTCATTGACTAGCAGTGCATGTACATATGTCAAATGTCAGAGATAATTGGCCAGAAGTGCAAATGGTAAACAGATTTATATTCATTATTGAGAATGCTAATGTATCTCCTGCCGGGTTCTTAATGTGTTAAATCCTCCTGAATGCAATCGGGTTATGTCTTTTGTTCATTCTTAGGAATCTGAGCGTTTCTAACTTTAATTATAATATTAAAATTTTAAAGCTGGTTGATTTTGCCAGAATTTACTTCAAAAAACTCACAGAATTGATAAGGATAAATAGCTATACATATGCCACTGAACAGCCTATGTTTATTGATGAATTATTGGAATATCATATATATATATATATATATATATAATAAAAATGTATTGAAAAAATGTTATTTATTGATTTGTTGGTTTACACAAATGACACTGTTTGCTGGGAACGAGACACCTACACAAAGCATATATCAGTTTTTTACAAAGACTGCAGAAAGCTCAGACAATCACAGAAGAATAAGGTCTTCTAACTGTCTTCTGACACTGCCCATGCAGGCTCCCCACGATTCACTGTATCAATTGTAGTGCTGTTATTGGAGTGTAATCGGGCATGAGAAAGGCCAGCTTGCTGAGGGTTGGGTGCTATTATGAGGGTCCCATCTGTGACTGCTGTGTGGAGAGGGGGGTACTTGCCTGGAGGTCTCTGGCACATGTCTATGAATGGTGGGTGTGAGAAGGGGCAACGGAGAAACAGCTGATACGTCCGGATGTGTGGGTGTATTGAACAACTTGTCTTCAACTTTTGCACTTATGATAAATTTGTCAGAGAAATTGTCCCTTTTCACTGTCAGCCAGTGTTTATCATTGTTAACCTAGAAGACGCTTAAAACACATATTGATCTGTTCATGGATGCGCATGTGTTGTTTCCTCTTCTAGCATAAAACTTCATATTGTCATTTTGACTGACATGCTTGTTGAGTGCACATTCAGTGCCATCTCCACACTGAGGGCCATTTGAGAGCGAGAGTGATGGTTGATTGATCCTATGGCTTCCTCTGCAGGGATCAGCGGGGTCAGGCTGCAGGAGATGATAAGCTGAGATGGAACAGGGCTATCACCGCTCTGGGTCAGGACCCCTCCTTAAATTGAGCTGATTACTGCTGCTGCTGCTGCTGGTCAGGTTCGCGGGGAAGACCAGTAATCAACAGCCAGGCCAGGGTACAGCAGTAGACTGCTTTCACAGACATTACTACACATACTACAGTTTATACATGTACAAAGCTGAATGTTGTTCGTGCAAACATGCAGTGTTGTCACAATATAGTACAGCGTAATGTGGCTTATTCCTCTTTTCAAATGGCAAATAAATAATAAACACACAAAAATGTTATTTTATGTTATAATGAAGTGCCATTATATAATTTATATTGTAGCCTACCATTTATAGTTGCCCTCCATGGATGCAGGGAAATAGGTGTTTCGCATCAATTCTATAGCATCCATGCCATCAGTGGTTCAACTGTTCCATTATAAAGCAATGAGAATACTTTTTGCATGAAAAGAAAACAAAAATAGTGACTTTATTCAACAAATTTGCCACCATAGTGCTATTTTGGAGAGTTCTGTATCAGCCGTGAGACGCAATGAGAGAATCAGACCTTAAAATAAAGTGTGACTAATGCTTGATTTCAGTTATGGTTCCCAAGTCAGTATGATTGACAAGTACTGAACAAGCTGCAACAGAAAAACGTTGACATGCAGTGTTTGAATGTTTAGATGAGACTACCACAGCCTTCTGGGACATCTCTCAACATCCCATCAATACATTCACACACAAAACACAATAACTGGCCAGATTTGCACAAAGCATGAGGGTGAACAACTCAGATGGTCTCCACTCCCTATACTTGACACAAGCATGACCTGTGTGTGTGTGTGTGTGTGTGTGTGTCTAGCCCCTCCTCGTTGCAGTCTGTCTCAGTGTTTCTTCTCTGTGCCAACTGCTCACAGTCAGGGTGATCCTCCAAGGACTAGGGTGCATCCTCAGGTCACCTGGTTAATTAAATTCAAATTGGGGATAAATTATCTGCAAATTATGTCCAAGGAAGTAAGTAAAAGAAACTAACTTTAAAACAGTTCTGAGGGGCCAGAGAATGCAAAGTTTCGCTAACAAACCATTATGTGAAAATGAGGCACCAAATTTCTGTTTATATAAATGCAGTCAAATTACAAAATTGGTTTATATGCAGTCTGTCTATATTTTATTATTGTTTCTCAATGGCCATCACTATTACATGCTGTATGGTTAAAGGTTTGTTCAAATCACTAACTTAAAGCATTACTTCACAAAGGACATACATGATACCTGAATGAAATCGGGGGTTTTGCCATGGACCTCTTCCTAAAATATTAAGTCAATATGTTTTTGAGTGAAAAAATAAAATCTTAAAATCTGGCTTTTATACTATTATTGTACTATAGTATATGCAAATTTGTTTTGAACAAAATAATCACTATTAATCTCTCTTTGACTAGTCTACAGCAAAATTAAAAAGTAATATTAAAAGATGCGGTCAATGCAAGCAACAAAACATTAACTTAAGAATTTGTATGTGTCTTTACAGCCATAAAAGTAATTTTGTAAAATAGTAATAAAAATAAAATTAATTTCTCTCAAATTTTTGCATACCCTCTCAAGCCTCCTTGTTTCTCTTCTATGATATTTTAAGGAGAATTGTGCTATTATGTTTTAAAAGCCTTCATGCTTGGCAAACGTAATCACATAGCAAGCATCCTGAATACCCATGTAACTGCATACTGTAGCAACATCCTGCAATTACCCACAACACCCTACTGTGGCAGTGAGTTTTGGTGACACATTTTCTTTGAAAAATGCACATTTCCCTTTTTTCTGTCTTTGATTATGTGTTCTTGTCTATATGCTTGCAAGTGAGAATGTTACAGAGAGAGAGAGAGAGAGAGAGAGAGAGAGAGAGAGAGTAAGAGGCATGTAACGGTTCTTGTCCCTGAGGGCTTGATGACACTAAAGAGACACAGAGAAGAAAGGAGGAGGGGAAGCCCATCACCCTCTGCTCCATTCTGTTCTTTTACAACTTGACAAAATAGCCTTTTAATTTTGCTGAACGTCTGGGGCGTCTGCGGCTCTGCCTGCATCAATCTCCATCATCAGCAGGCTCTAGGCACTGAGTCCCCAGGGTCCTCTCACTGCCAGAAGACCACTGTCTCACCCCCTCTAGGCACACAGTAAAAGAGAGCTGCCAAGACCATTTCTCTTCCTTGTACAGTTCACCATCATTCTGTGCTCAAATTCTCATTTTTCCTAAATAATTTTGATACTGTAAATTCAGATTCAGATTTATTCCTTTCAAATTCAGCCAGCAACACCCATGTTCATCATCATAGCATGCAATATCAGCTGTTTTCGGTTTTCAAACTAAATTTTTCCCTTTTAAAATTATGTTTGGACTAATGTTCTTCCAGCATTTCTGGCATGATTGAATATCGTTTTAATGTGCCCCGGCCTAATGCGGTGACATCATTGAGTTCGACAAATCCATGTTATCAATTGGTAGGCAGAATGAGAGACAGTCAATAGGGATTAAAGTGACGTCTTTCCCTATTGTTTACATTCATACCTTTGCATCTAGCATGTCAACCATCGTAGGTGAAGCAGAGCAGGTGTGAAGGGTCTTTAGACAGAACACAGCATGCACACATGCCTCAATCACAGAAAAGAAGGCTTGACAAACTTTTTAACCAGTCAGGATGTGATCAGGAGAGACTGTACTTTCAACTCTTGTAGAATTAAGGTTTAGGTTGAGTGGTCTTCATCTAAAGTACATTTTTGTTACTCAAAACAAAATTATTGTTAACTGAAGTATATATACACACACACACACACACAATTTATATAGACATCAGTAAAAATGAATAATAAAACAACAAAAACATAACAAATAAATTAAATCAAAACATTAAAATTAAATTTTATAATTCAAAATATGAACATAAACTATTATAGTACATCAGTGAAACGGTGGGTTGTGTGTGTGTGTTTAGTTTGCAATTAGCATTTGTTCATATCTGGAAAATCTTCAACATTCTTGTTAATTTTGAATAAATTAAAAAAGTACTATAAACAGTCACATAGACCATTGTTAGACTCTAAGTTAAGTTCTGAACATTTATACCTTTTACAGTAAGTCACTTTTATTTATATAGTGCTTTTAACAATACAGATTGTACCAAAGCACTGAACATTATCAAATAGAAGAACAGAGTGATGGTAATGTATAATGA
>JAUCMU010000097.1:21307576-21327992 GCA_032275025.1 Enteromius treurensis | reverse complement strand
ACATCACTAGTCTTGAGAATTTCTGAGCATCGCCTGATTGTTTATGCGCTTAATACACAGAAAATGCCAATTTTAATTAAAAGGAAAGTTTAATGCGGTTCACGTGAGTGTACCGAACCGAACAGGGCGAAACGAACGGTTCGATAAAGAACCGAAAACCGTTGCATCCCTATTTATTACACTATGTAATAGCTTCTTTAGACTTTACGTTACGTTACATATATTTAATCTTAATTTTCTTAAAACTAGTTTTAGGTTTTTAAACATGTCATTCACCTAATAAATTAAATAAATAAATTAAAGAAAAAAAAATAAAATATACATATTTAAATTTTTTTTTTTCATCTGTAATGTCTTTCTTAAAAGTTTTTGGGTTATGTTACACAGTATTACAATGATATTCATCAAAGAACTGTCAATATTGAGTTTATATGACTAAGAACTTTAGCATTCCACTAATTAGCTACTTTTGTGTGCCTTGTAAGACCAAGGCTTGGAATGATGTAAATGAAAGAATTTTATTTTGTGGAAATCTTATGTAAAACACAAAAAGTCTTGACAAAATCAAATCTTAAACACACCAATGTTCTTTCTGTTTTGTTTAGTTTTCCTCACACAGTCCCAGTAATTATTCTTGAGGATGTTTTAAGGGTTCTAGTATATGCTGCACTGGGTTTGGAGAGGTGTAGAGGAAAGAGATGCAGGATTAGAGAGGAGAGGATGGATTGATGAAGAGGTGGAGGTGACAGATAGACCTGGCCTGGTGATCACGGTCACAGTGCTGTGCTACTTGAGCACGTAGAGGACGAAAACATGAAGCACTCAAGAAGCTGACAGCAGTGTATTGTGCTGAAATATAATGCATGCACACTTATCTATAAGCAGACCAGGAGACAACACAAAACATCTTGTGTCAAACTATTTTGCCTTGTAATGTGTGTGGATTCCTCAGTAGGTCATTTCATAGTAGTAACTACATTAGACACAACTGAAGTTTACGATGACTTGAGATTGTCTGGAAACTCAAAACTAGATTTTAGTCACAGTAAAATTAAAGAATCATTGGGATTTTAATTGGAAATTATTAAATAATATTTATTTATATATATATGTATACAATACAATTAAGATGGGTCTTTGTCATATTATTAAATTTATTTTAGTTCTAATAAAAAAAAAAAAAAGTATTATAACTGAGAAAAAAATATACATAACTGGGAATATATACAACGGAGGAAAAAAAAAATTCAGCTTTGCCATCCCAGGAATAAATTATATTGTTAAACACACTGAAAATCAAAAAAGTAAATTAAGTAGTATATTATGATAGGGGTTGGATTTTAACAGTAAACATACTAATAACACTGGGACTGTAATCGGACTCGTAGATGACGAAAATGCCTGACCTTTGTCAGCCTCACACACACACACACACACAGTAACACATATACCTGCCAGACTGGTCTTATTTACATAACAATCGGTGAACTACAGTAATAATGATGTATGCCGATGGCATCAGAGAGTGACCGGTGACCTTTGCCGATGAGGAATTGTGGGCGACCTTTCCTTGTGCAGCCAGATACACTCATGCACACAAACACACACTCCCTCAGTCTGCTTACACAGCCACTCTGCCATATCTCAACTCCGGCTTCATAGCCCCGACACGCACCACTGGCCCCATGAATGTTAATGCCGACGTTGCAGGATGGGGTTCACTCCCTCTCTCTCTCTCTCTCTTGCACAAGGGCAAGCAAGCAGACATGCAGCATACAAATTCTGCTGGGCTTAAGAGATAATCATAGTGCATTTGCCCCTGATGGGGTGATGGTGGGAGCCGGGGATTCTGGGTAGCATAAGGGTCCTGGGTAAACCTCATCGGCAGAGATGGTTCTCAACTTTCCCCTTTGATCCTGAGCATCTCTCTCCATACCTCTCTGGTTCTCCAGCTTCTGTTTGGATCAGAATGTATGCGTAGAGTGATGGCGGCAGCGTGCTGTAATCCTGAAGGCTGGTTGTGCATTTCTAACAGGGATTTTGGATTAAGGATGGGCCTGTTAGCCTGGCCTCAGCTCTGCCCCTCTGGGACATGAGCACCTCAAGCTCAGGACCGGTGCATGTGTGCTTTTGTCCTCTGTGCATTAAATAGGGCCACAGTTTATCTATTAGGATTTGTGGCTTTAAGTCACAAATGGTTTAAAGGGAGATTGTTGAGTTCGTGCCACTTTGATATAGATTCTTTTCTGTTTTATAGCAAGTTATTTTCCAGTTTTGCAGTTTTGGTTCCCTGTTAAACTTAAAACAGCTATAAATATGATGAGAGCTAGTTAACAGCTCAAATAATACACAAGTTTAAATAGTAGAAATAATGCAACATGTAAAAACTTAATTTTTAAATGTAATTTATTCAAAGTAAAGAGCAGTGTACTGTGATATAGGTGAAAAGTATTTACATTTGAACATGTCTAAGACAGTATTACTATGATACTGTCTCCAAACACTGTTCTTTTTAAAATGTGTTACTAGTCAAATAATGTCTATCTGTTCATGTGTTCAACCTATTGTGTTCTGATTATTTTCAGGTCTGAACTGTTTCGCTTCCTGTTTGCGAATGAACCAGTAATGGCACACTGACGGAAACATCAGCCTTAAACTCCAGTGTGTGTGTGTGTGCTGCATTGTTCTCACACATTTCTGCAGTAAAAATTCTTCAGGGGTTTTACCTGTAAATGAAGCTGAACTTTTGATTTATAAAAATGACACATTTTAGTGCCTGTTTGTATTAAAATCCCATTTTGTCACCAATGGCAGTGTTTTCATTGATGCTTTAATTTTACACTTAGTACATGATTACATGTACATTTATTTTATCCTCTTTGGAAGCATTCTGTAATGCAATCTGATTAGAGGTATCAGAAACCTTCTCCTTCAGTTATCCACAACAAGCTTAGATTATTGTGGCTTCCATAATTTTAATTGGGTATTGAATTGGCGTGATTCAATTTGGTCTGTCGTAGTTGGTAGGTAGTATGTGAATGGACTAAAACCCACACCAAGGGGACTGAATCAGGGAATGATTACTAAATTGATAAATCAATGGAAGTGTGTTCCCGAATCCTTCTGTCTGGCATTTAAAGAATAGCATGAAGACAAGCACTGATTATCTGTTGGTAGAAACAAGTCACTAACCTTTAGGATTTCATCTTGAGCTATTTATATTTGCAAACTTTTAATGTCATGTTTTAGATCTTGGGCTTTGTTTTTTATAGTGTTTTTTTTTTTTAGACTAGTGGAAGGAAAACATGCAAAAGATGTTGTTTAGTGTTTCTTTTGTGGCACTTTATCTATTTGTATCAATATATTTCAATTGAAATAAATGCTGTTTCTCCTAGATTGAGCCATAAATCTCTAGCACTTACACCAAACATTTTTCTTCTTGTTTTACATTATAAAATTGGGTTTTCTGTTCATTCTAAGCATTTTCTGAATTATGGAGTGACAAATGAGATCCAAAGGTTTCTTATGTAAAAACAGACTAATGTCCAAAAAATAAAAAATAAATTTTGAAACTGACATAGTCCAGCATTTAGATTTTTTGTACTAGAATTGTATGCAAATTCGCACATATTTAGTTAATGACTAATTTAAACAAACATTTAAGAAAACGTAAAACAAAGAATGTTTGCAATTATCAACAAAGGCAAAAAATTTTTACTGCAGTGTCTCACTGTTACCGTTTTTTCTACTGTATATTGTGTTTATGACATCTATACATGCATATTTCAGAGGGGAGTCTCACATAAACTAACCTCAGGGTTCGGTGCTTGGCCCTTTTGTATTGTATATTATTAAGAGCTAAAAAAGCACAAATAATTTAACGTCAGAAATTGAGTTTATTCAGTTAATTTTAGAGGCAGTCACAGCTTGCCACAGTAAACAGAAAACCATCCATTTTGACAACGGAGACAGCTTTTGATCTCTTCAGTAACATAATTAGCAACATTTATAGACACATGAGACAATCTGCCAACTATTTGGGTGACAGCATTTCACAATTTTCACCTTTTATCAAGTCAAACAGTAGCGCTAGCATGGGAGTGGCAGATTGTTTTCCAGTAGTGAAGACAAACAACCAATGAGACGCAGAGGATACAACAAAGCATCAAGATTCCTAGTGTAGACTGTGCGTAAAACTCCAGTATCCTCTGCCCCCTCCGTTGCTTTCATTTAGTATATTTCTGCACTGCACTCCTGTCATTCCTGAATACATATGTTAACAATATTATTAATATTCATGTTCTACAGTTACACACATTACAGTGTACAATGTATGTTGAATTACAGTGTGCAGCGTTTAATAAGTTATTAATGACTTCTCATATTTATAAGTACGATACCAGTGGATACACTTTTTTTTATTATTATTTTTTTGGTTAAGCCACAAGGGAATGAAACAAGCGTCATCTGATGCAGTCATACGGCTAAATCAACCTTTCTGCATGTAAAGAATAATACCACGTCTACACAGAGTGATGCAACAAAATACAGCTACATCACTCCCCAAGGAGGAGTGATCTAGATGTAACATCGCTTAGATGGGTGTTAACACCTCACTGTTGTAAAGATTTTTCTTTTAAAGTTTTTCTCTTATACATTGTTCTACTGCCTTTTAAACAAACACTCAACAATTAAAAAAAAATAATAATAATATTTAGTATAATAATAAAGTGTAACATCCTCTAACAGCAGCTTTGGGAAGCTTGTTTCTACAATTGGTCTCTGTTCAAGTCTCAAAGTGCACTTGACTAGATTGCAAAACTATAAATACAACACTAGAAAGTTTTACTTTAGTGTTTCTAAAGGTGCGCATCGATGTGCATTCATAGGTACTGACACTGAGTATCTCTGTTATAGCATACTTTCAGAATCATAGCCAACATTGTTATGTCACATAACATCACAGCACCGCCATGTTGGCTCCTCTAGTTCCAGTTTCCAAAAACATCATGCCTCTAAGATGATTGTGTGTAAACAGGGCTCTATGATGACGCAGGGGCGTCCATGGTGGACAGGATTCGGACCACCTCAGCACGCTGCGTGGGGGAAATGTGCTGGGTCATGTGAACAATGGAGTCCATGGCCACTTCAGGGTTAGCTTGAACCAGGCTAAGAAATCAAAACAAACAAACGGTCAATTAAAAACCAAAAATATACATTTATGAATTAATATGGGTGTAAAAATGCATTGAACTGATCTTGAAAATTCAATGCAGCGATTTAATAGTCAGTAACATTTATTTTTGCATTGATAAAAAATCCAGCAGAGACATTCCTAGATGAGCGTTTGTTATGTTCTACTTTGCTAATGATAACTAGTGTAATCAGGAAATTACATACCTCAAAATGATTTGTGACAGACCAATCAGAATCGAGTATTCCAGGCAGCAGTGTAATAATTTGCGATTATAAAAGCTGACTGTACATAATCCCTTATATTAGTGGAAATGAATAAAAAGAGTGGGAACATGGACCTTAAAACCTTAAATTTTAATTTACAGAAATGATGCATGTCAGACCTTTGAATACTGTTGTCGACAAAGGAAGGCCGAGTAATAATCAAAAAGGTTGAGAAGCTCATGGTTTATAATCCACTCACACTCTAATGCTCTAATCGATTAAAAACAAACAAACAAATAAAACAAAATAAAAGAACTATTTACACATATTTCTGTAATTAATCACCACGACAACACATGTATCATGTCATCACATTGAATCTAAAAATGTATGTAGAAACAACATAAAGGTAGTATCTTTAAATACTTATTTAATGGTATCTTTTACGAAGTAGCCTATTAATTTCCCTTCAAATTAAGAAATTGTTTGTAGCCATTCAATGTTACAGTATCATTTACAGCTATTACTTTCTAACATTCAATACGTTTTAAAAAATATTAAAAATGTTTAATTTAAGTGCACGTAATCGTCACATAAACTATAAATCATATTTGCATAAACTACAAATTGAATATAGATGAATCTTTATTCCAGCTACAAAAGTTAATCAGCGAGCAGTGATGAATTTATAGATTTTTTATTCTTTAATTTACATCAATAACAGACCGGCAGGTTTCACTTTAAAAGCAGTGCTGTCTCTTTAAATCTTGAACAGATCTGAAATGCATCCAATTTTGTCTCATTTAAGACTTTACTTGTCTGATTTAAGACTGTAATTGTTTACCAAAAACGGGCATTTTGACAACATTTAATGTTTTAGTTTTTTTTGTGCACACATAGCACATGCCTGTGCCCAATTACGTTCTTGTCTTAGCTTGTTTGGTAGCATGTTTATATAGTTTACTATAACGCCAGCCAATCGTGTTAAACTAAGAAAAAAAAATATCCCACCATTACCATGTTCATTTTGACAGCCATAATATAAACCATTTATAAGCGCTGGTGTCTGAATGTTACCTGCGGATCTGTTTGAGGATGTGATCCCTGCGAATATATTTGATATTCTCATCGATGACAGATCTGGCACCCTCTTCCTCTGCCAGCTGCCTCTCCAACCAGTCCACAACATCCTCATTGCTGTCCCACAAATAAGCCTGAGAGAGACAAACAAAAAGAATAATACATAAAGTGTTTAATACATAGAGCTTGTTTGAAACATCCTGCCAAACAAACTATTTGACAATGTTTCTATTTAAAAAACAAATCACAGCCCTAATCAACGGCTCTTCATTTAGGCTTAGACTGATAACATCAGGCTGATCTAAAACAAAGCTGGACTTGTGCTTGTGAAGATTTGTCGAGGCGTTAATGGGCTTCCGTGCTTCTAAAAAACGCAAGCACTTGTAGTCGGCAAGAACATTTAATGCCCCATATTAATCATTTTTAATCCGTTTGCTTTTAATTAAGAAACAGCGTGTTGCTCTGCTATCTGCGCGTGGCAGGGTGGAGATTAATTGTAGCTTAAGATAGCTCGCTCTGATTAGGGTAATGTATTAGTGGTCCAGACAACGTCTTCTACAGATACTTTAACCTGCCCTGGGGGCTTGGCTCTGCTCCAGGACCCGGTGTGGCGACTCTTCTGAGGCCTATTCAGAGTTCACGAACGTTCATCCATTGTGATCACTTTTAAATGTCATATTTTCTCGTCCACACACTACTTCAGGAAAAGAAAGGCTTGCTATGGTTTTTACAGGTTCTCAATATCAGTTTTTTTTATGCAGTTCTCCTAACCAGCTTTCAGCTTGGCACAGGCATTTCTGGAGAAAAGATATTTGTTTATGCAATAGTTTTTGGTAACATACTTTCACAGCTCCCTCTGCTTCCACGAACCAGCGGCGGAGCATGGCCTGAACCTGCCCGTCTGTCAGCTCACTGTTAGCACACTGGATCTTTCTCTTAACTGTGTCCTCCAGCAATAATCGGCGCAAGCGCCAATAGAAGAACAGTCGAGATGTCCGCCACTCCAGGACATCCTGAACACACACACAAACAAGTCCAATTAGACTTATGGTATAGTTCATTGATTGAGGTCTTATTTTATTAGAGCTTCTGATTCTTCAACTATGGAGAAATATGAAAACAAAAGTACCAACTGAAAACAACAACCGGGGGAAAAGCAGAGCAGACTATTATAAGCTACTATAAGAGTTGAGTACTGACAGTGATGACTCCTTTCTCCTGCATTCGGCCCGGTGTGTCATGGAGGTCGGCAAACTGCACGGCTACTTGATGATATATTGGCAGCAGGAACTCTTCTCTCTCTTTCAGTTTACTCTCCAGCTCTTTACGGTCAGACACACTCAGTTCTGGGGTGCCTAAAAACACACATATAAACAAACACAAGAATGGACAAATGTAGCAAAAAAGCAACTTAGAAACAAGCCAGAATCTTTCATCAGCTAATTCATCAGCCAGCATTTCGCCAATTACAATTAATTACTTAAGTGTTAAAAAGCAATATTTTTTTTATTTTTTTTGCTGTTACTGTTTTTATTATTCTTATTCTTATTAATTTAATAATTAATTAGTACTACGGATTTGTTTTTGACAAGGTTTCAAAAAAGCTGCATTACCTAAAACAATGACTGAATATATTTTTAATTTTAAATTGCTATATTTTTGGATGAGGTGGCATGAACAAAAAGAAAACTAACAGTGAAGTAAAAATGTAAATATTAATACTACTTTCATTAAATGAAATAAAATATAAATATTAGATACAATTGATAAAGTCTATTTTGATTTCATGCTGGCTTAAGCTAATGAGCACAATTCTTCTGTTTTGGCATCCATGTGTTGGTCCCTCATCCTGATTCAAGAAAATCAGCAAGAATCGCACCACTACAGTGCTGCCAACTGAGGATCTCTCCAGGATTTCACATCAGCCCGTGGCTGTTCGAAACAGATCGATCCCTTCAGAACCAATCAATTCAGCATGCCCGCCTGCAACACTACAAGCCACTCTGGTGGTACGGTCCACTTTAGTGACTGCTGAGGGGGTAATCGATCGAAGGAGGTACAGAACAGCAACGGTGTCTGATTGATCTGAGACTCCTATGATTGACACGTCTCCTCAGGGAGGAGAGAAAGGGTCGACACAATCAGCAGAACGCAGCGATGAGGTGCTTTAATATAACACTTATACACGCACAATAAAACTAAATAGGATTTCAAGGGAGAGACAGCACTGTGAGAAATTTACCCAGTCTTTCTGCAAGCCCCATGTATACAGGGTCCACCCGTCTCATGGTCTTCACCAGGTCTTTTTTACGGAACTTGATCTCCACCGTGCCTTCAGGCTCCAGCACGCCACCACTGCAGAGCACACACTGATCAATCAGTTGACTCAAATAGGTAATTACAATGAATTTGTTTGAAAATATGTCAATGATTTTCTTCCATCATCACTTAAAAATGGCTTGCTTATAAAGGTCTGAACACTTAAACTGTAAAAGACAAAAATAATGTACAATGAAAAACAAAAACACCAAAAACAACCAAACACATAAAAAATGAACTCAACTGTGTTGATGCACTCTTAAATTTACATAACAAAAGAAAAACAATGCAATGCAACGAACAAAAAAAACTAAACAAAACTGGTTCTCACCGGCTGTCCTTATCCGCATACATCTCCATGTGGCGAGGGTTGATGGTGGGGTCTATTACGACCCATGACCCTCCCCTGAGCTCTGCTTGTGGAGGGATGTACACCAGTACTGGCTGTCTGTATTCTCTCAGCCCGTCCACTATATACGCTCCAAACTTCAGCACCTGGTCATACATGTCTAAAGACGGGAGGTGTTAGCAGAGATCATCATAGCGAACTAAAGCGCATCCTACTTGATTTCCTGTATCACTGACCTTTCATTCCTCCAGAGAAGCCCCTCCAGTTGGCAAACACCATGAGTGGAAGTCCCTCCCTGTTGAAGTCTTTAATGGCCTGTGCTGTCTTAAAAGCAGAGTCGGGGAACCACACTTGCCCTGCTTGCTGGATGATCTACCAGAAAAAAGCACAGACCACTGGTCATCTTCCAGTAAGAAGTGTAGTGGCAGAGTGTACAAGAGTTTCTATGTGGTCACCTTGGCTTCCGAGTCCAAATTTGCTGGGTCTGCTGGGATAGACAGCTCCACTGATCGGGTTTCTACTGCAACTACTCCAGTCGGGATCCCGCCCAACCTACAAATGACAAGTTTGTTACACAGGGACAGATTAAACAAAACAAAACAAAAAATAATAAAATAAAAAATGAATAAATGAATGTTACACATTTTATTGTTGAGTTAAATGCATATTTGTAATTTACTAATTATAAGTATTATTAATTATTGATATTTTCAGCTGTACAGAAATATACATAAATGTGTGTATTTATGTATATATATGCTTCAACTGTGTGTGTCTGTGAGTGGTAAGTATAATTTCCTTCCCCCATACATTTAAGGTTTATTTTTATTACTTTATTGTTTGAATTGTTTGAAAGTTAAAATTAGGCTTTATCATGCAGACAAATACTCTAAGAGGTAAATAAAACTGACACATTCATTGTCAATCTGTATTTTGGCAGACAACTAAAAGGGTATTGACTGTGGAAGACTGATGTGAAACTAATGTTCCCCACAGGAGCATTCAAAGCGCATTTATCAGAGCAGGACCTTTCCAACTGACAAATGCCGCCCTATAAGAATTGAGGTCAGAGGTCAACACAAGTTCACTGAGGAGAGTAAAGGTTCGGATTGTGTGGTTAATCATTAGACAAATAAGTATTTACAAAAACAATGCCAATGCATGTGCAATAAACGAAAAATAAATAAAACAATAACAACATGCATACATCTGTAGAAAACCTCTTTAAAAACGATAAGTTCTAAAAGCTCTAGAAGAGCATAATTTGTTTGGTTTAGATAACAAGACATCAGTGCAAGTGGCATCTACAGTAACTTGCCAAATACTTTTTGGGGTCCCAAAGTATTCATTGGTGCTTACCTGGCCCGTCCTACGATTACACTCTGTGCCCACGGCTGCATGATCTCCAAAAAAGAGCCGTGGTCGAAGAACCCGCTCACCCACGCACCTTTAGTGTCTGTATGGAAGGAGATAGAGACTGTCAGAGCTGCATCCTATCTTCATCAGAGATATGCAGAGCTTAACCAAGAGGAAGCACATGTGTTCTGCAGGAAGAGGTTACTATTCAATTCCACGGAGACCTGTCTTTACACACAGACAAAGATTTTTCTCCCTGCCACCAGCTCTCGATATCTCCCTACCTCACTGTGGCAATTACAGTGATGTGTAATCTGTCTCGCCAATAAAAACAACACTCCATATATCCCAGAGCGCCTTATCTCTGAATGGAGAGACCTAGCGCTGTGCCTCAAACATAAACCCTCAGACCATACTCATCCATTACTGGACACTTCCACTGAACAACACATTCCTCAGCGCAATTAATAAACAAAACAGGAGGCGTCAACACATTGTCAGCTCAGCATAATGCCAATGACACAAAAAAGATTTTCTTCAGTTTTCCCCCCTTGGTTTTTGTTATTAAAGCAAGTAATGAGGTCTAGGGTTGCAGCATCTACTCACTCTGACTGGGACGTCCCGCTAACATCCAGCGTGGGTCATAAGGTGCCTTGGTAGGAACAAACTCCACTGGCCGATCGATGGAATCTTTAGCACTGAGCATTGGCACAGGACTTGACCTAGTCTGCAGGAGAACAGCACTGTCAGACTCGAAACCACATTCCCTGGGTTACATTTCACCGTGTGTTCTTCAAATACCTTCGGCGTGTAAGACAGCCAGAGCAATAATGTAAACACTCCCTCAAAATCATCGCACACAGTGGTGTGTGTGACTCCATTATTGTGCATGATCTGTACTCCACCCAGCTGGTTATTAGAGGTGTAAACCTCACGACCCAGAACCTGTGAAGAAAGAGCAAAGGTGTGAATGAAAAAGTTTTGTTCACAAGTTACAAAGCCGCTATAAGAAGTGCTTCTGAAGAAAAACTTGCTGCGGGAAATACATATGTGAGATACATCACATTAAATACCTGAAAGATAAGAGAAGTTTGAAGGTAGTTAGGTAGTTACTTTTTTTAACATTTATTTTACATTCATCACCAATGTCAAAACACAAACGTTTCAGTTCAAAGCCTTCTCCAGTGTGTTGAACAGTTCAATACCTCCACCCACTTTTTTTTAAATAATTAATTCTGTTGACGTCATTCTTCATTTGCCAGTATTCAATCTTTAGAGTGAGTAATAAAATCCGCTCAATACAAAGCTGTTTCGAATGACCAAGGTGAACATTACACTTAAAAACGAAATCCCAATCATCATTGTTCTTCAACTTGTCTAATTTCTTTGTTGTCTCTAGTCTTCATGTAGACTGATATGCCATTATGTGAATTAGCAATCACTTGGCTGCACACCAGATTGTGGAACCATCAATTTCATATTAACCTCTGCCCATAAATAGAACATTAAAAAAAATATGAATTGTGGTTGGTCATTTTACACGGTCCACTAACCTTTCTTATTAGTGCTATTGGACTCTATAAGCTGACCCCACGGGCTCAAACATTGCTATAAAGCTCAAAGTCTAAAGAATTTCAGCTTTGACCCATATGATTGTCCAAACGATTCTGAGGACATATAAACTGACAGTGGCACCTTGAAAAAAGACTGAAATCAGACTGTTGGGCGATTGTTAACCCGATTTTCCCGAAGTTTATTAACTGTGATGTCACTAACTGTTCTTCTTGCTTCTTACTTGAGGAAGTAACACAGAACTAGGAAGGATTGCGTGTGTATTTTGTGTTATGGCAGTGTCAGTGCTAGCAGAGGTCCTGGGGCTGTGGATCAATACCATCACACAAGCAGTCAGTCCAGTGCTGGAGGCTGAGGAGAGTGTGCTCTCTACTCAGTGCTGTCAACGATATGGGAAAAATGAAGGTTTCAGTAACTGGTCAGTGGGGAAGAGTAAAGGTTCATTTCTGCCTTCAGGACTACATCAATACTCTGATTTCACCATCTTTTCTCCATTCACACACTGATTAAAATTGTGATGAAGTCTTTTTTTTTTTTTACTCCTTGACAACTTCTGGTTCAACCAATACTTTGAGTTTGGAGTGAGGCCAACTGTTGGGCTGAACAATGGCATATGATAGTGGTGTCAAATCCTGTACCTGGAGGGTTACGTTCTAACTTAGTTAAGCTATAATCCCAGATAAACAAACCTGTCTTGCACAAACACAATACTTGACATTCTTTGAATATCGGAAGATCGTGTAGGAAACTGTTTTGATAATCATTGCTTTTGCAATTTTGTTTGGTGCTACCAACAACGCAGACATTAACTACTCAGACAATTTCTGTCTAGACCACATACACGGTTTTGGGTCATGTCCATTACTCCTGGAGAGCTTTCACACTAGGTACATTTTCTGTGATTATTGCGATCTAAATCAGAATCCAATTACTCCCCCAATTGCTCACACATCATTGGTTAGGTTTTAGACTCAATTGACTTTGTCGAACCCCAGTGCATTAATCTGGCTATTTTATCTTGGGATGTAACCATCAACAAAAACAATAATTATAGAGAACAAAATGCAAGCAAATGTATTTTTGTTTTAGACATTTCTTTTGCAACCAAATTCAGACCAGCTTTCATATTACCAATTTTTCAATGCAATCCATTCTGTTTTAAACTAAACTTATGGTGTGACCTTGGCCTGCATCTAGAGCTCAGTTTATAGTCTCAAGTAAGACTGCACGAGTTATAATTACCTCAACTATTTTAGAGAATGTACAAGAAGAGTATGCCACTGAAAGGAAACATAGCCATTAAGTACACTTAAATCAACTGCCTGGGCCTTGACTCCAGCAGCAGTTTTTGAATGTCTGGTACATGTATGTCCCTTTTGTTCCAGTGCTAAATAAAAAAATGACCTTTTCCATATCTACCAAATGAATACAGGTTTGATCATCCACTCTAAACTCTTAGACTGACACCTTTGTAACAGACCTCACATGCTCAGAGACCTGTGTGGTGATTCTTATCATGGTTATTTGTAAATGAGCCGATCACGGTTCTGCTCTAATTAACACAGTAATGGGACTGTGCAGAACATTTTCAGATTGAGATAGATGGGGCGTTCCTGCAGTTCCGGAGAGGACAAACAGACCCTGGCCGTGACGAAAACACCGGACATTCAAGAATCATTAATGGAAATTGTTCTGAAAAAGAATTGTTTCTCTGTTCCCAACCCTAATCTAGACTGCTGCAAAGAGTGATGGGAGAAAGGCAGAGGGAGACGGGGATATAGCAGTAGAAATGCTCATTCTGTTCTCAGAGGAATGATATGGGTGTCCCTCCCTGGTCTCAGCCCCAGGCATCAGCCTATTTCTATGCAAATAACAACTTCACGCTTCTTTTTCTATTATTCCTGCAGGAGCTGCAGCATCATGACGAGAGACAGAGAGAGAGAGAGAGAGAGAGAGATGCGGGGGGATGGCAGTCACTGAGGGGTGAATTATAAACATTCAGAAACACACACACATTTTCATTTTCTATTTTGACAGATGATTTTCCATTGACTTCCATTGTCTTTTTACTGAGATATCAGTTTGAATACATGTAGAGCCCTTGCTTCCTTTTTTAAGCTTGAAAACCACAAGATCCCAACTGTTTAAATGATAGTATTTGCCTTACAAATGTACGTGTAATCAAATTAAAACTATACATTTTTAGCCATATTTGATTTTACAGCGTGTACTTTCAGTGTAATAGTAGTACACTACATATGAGGTATAAGTATAAGGTATAATAGTATAAGGTAACTTCGAAGGTTTAGGGGTAGGTTCACACATATTATATATTACCCAGTTACTGTAATTTCTACCTTACAGATACATAGTATGGACGTGTGAAACAGGACTGCAAAAAGTGCTTCCAAATTTTTGTCCTTCTTATATGGGTTTGGAATGATTGCGAGGGGTGAATAAATGATGAAAGAAGTTACATTTTTGGGTGAGCTGTTGCTTTAACATGTGCTTGAATGCACAGCCAACCACATCCAATCGCTGTCACTAGTAAAATAAAAACTGGCTGATTCATAAAAGTCATATTGTAATGCAGTCGTGGTAATTGCATGAATTAAGGATTCATTAATTTGGGTCTTAGTTGAGTGCACACAAGGCTTTTGGAGTTCAAGCTAACCTGTCACAATTCCTGCCTCGGACCAATCAAATTACTTCAAGCAATTAAAAGAGAGGCCAATTAAACTGCCCTTATCAGCAGACTGAATTGGTAATTTATGCCATCTTTCATAGCAGCAACTAAACAACAGAGAAGACCTTTGAAAACATACAAAGCATACTAGGCAAATTTGAATCTGCTTTGAGGAGGCACAGTTTGGCTTGTGGATTCTAAAACCAGAAAACATGTAAATGGGCGCAGCTGCTGACCTTATTGAGAGCTCCGGCTCCAGTCAGGATGATGTGAGAGTTCTCCACCTGAATGGTTCTTTGGCCCAGTCTCACAAGATATGCTCCGATTCCAATAGCTCTGCACGTTACCTGAGGGCCAGCAAACAGAGATATTCAGAAACACTAGAACACAAACTACTGTGCGGAAGTATGGGTAAGGAAGCAGTTGAAAATCAGTTAATAATATTCTTTGATCAATTAATAGCATTTATTTAAAATAATTTTGCAACATTGTAAATGCTTTACTGTCACTTTTGATTAAATTAAAACTACCTTTCATGAAAAAAAAAAAATTAATTACTTGCTGACCTTAATCTTATCCTTGGTATTGCTTTACCAAATGCATTGCTTATGAGCTTTTGTAAATAGTGAAACTTTTTCAAATGTTTTGCCAGATCTTCACTATAGTTTATAACAAGTTTGTGTAGCGTACCAGGTTCATGGTGATGATATCCTCATACGCCAGTGAAGATTCACCCGCGATCATGCCAGAACCTCTCAAGTTCTCCACACCCAACCCCTCCTCTTTACCAATGATATCAGTGATCTTATACCTGCAAAGGCACACATTAGAGGGGAATTTACATTACAATAGAACAACAACAACAAAAAAAGACAGAAATATAAGTTATGTACAATGTAAACCTTCAAAATGGAAAACCTCCTCCCAGTCTACTATTTACTAACATTATGCTACAAAAACAATAACAATAAAAGCATTAACAAAAAAAAAAATCTGTTTATGGGATAATATGTAACTCACCTGGATTCACCCTCATCTTCCACATGCTCACAGTGGACTGAGTTCAGAGCAGACACCTTCTTATAGTCCTGGGGTGTGAGGTACAGGTACTTAAAGCCCTACCATTTGGAAGGAAAAAGATGTGATAACCACACAATTCCTGAAGATAAATATTACATCAATGATCACTGATCCCTTCCCCTGGAGCCCCTCCAGACCTTGTACGGGTCTGCTGGATCCTGCCAGGCCACATGGAACATGTGTCTGATCTCCTCTGCCAGGCCAATCCGGGCTCCGCTGTTGGCAGCGATATAGATTCGTGGGATACCGCTTTCCCGCGCCATCTCTGAAGCCTGCTGAAACAGCACATCCTCCTGCGGTCCGAAGGAGCCGATCTTATGTGTGATGTCATTGCTGATCACAATAATCTCGCGGCCAGCTGGGTACTCAGGGGTCCGTAGAGTCATCCGCCATGCTACCATGCCAATCTAGACAGTCATGTAATCATGAGTTAATTTTCACTCCACAGTCAATGTAAGATAAATAAATAAATGCTCGTGGATTCTCACAAACCAACATTTAAGAAGAAAAGGTGCCCCCTACAGTCTACAAGGTTTACTGCATGTGATCATTTGAGCAAGTTTAAATTGCATAGTCTTCCTGTTAAAACGTTAAGTAACCTTTATTGCAATAATGCTTTGTACAATACAGATTGTTTCAAAGCAGCTTTACAGTGGTCAAAAATAAAAGAATGATTTAATGATGTAGAATTTTATTTTTGCTGTAATGTAGCTCTAAAAAGACAATAGTCATTATTCAGTCGAAATCAGTTCACTGTTAATTCAGTTTAATACATTTAAGCTAATTTCATTAACACGGTGCAGTCTAACCTCATTTCCTCCAGGTAGGCGGTTCATCTGAACCAGCTGACCCTGAGAATCCAGAACCAGCTCTGTGAAGGTAAGCAATTCCGATGGAAGAGGACACTTGGGTAAGTTGGCATGTGCATCCATGGACTGCCATAGCTTCCTCAGAGCCTAGAGGAATATAGACACATAAAGAACCAATCATATATTAGAAATGTTTATCATCATATATTTCAAGGGTTCTTGTTTAAAAAAAACAACAAAAAAAAAAAACTATGGATTAACAATAAACCCGATAATCATAATTAACTTTGTGTATTAAAGTTTTTCCTGTGGCAGCAAAGCTGAATTTTCAGCAGTCGCTACTCCAATCTTCCGCGTCACACGAAATGATTCAAGTAACATTTTCTTATCCATATCAATTTTGAAACCTGTTGTGTTGCATGGATGAATGGAACATAAATGTTTTCACATTAAAAATGTCTAGTCACTTTTGATCAATTTAATGCAACCTTGCTGAAAAAAAGCATTCGTTTCTTTAAAAAAAATCATACTGACCCCAAACATTTAAATAGTGGTGTACATGGAAATTCAATGAAATATTGAAATGTTTAAAGATTTTCCATCACAGACTACAGTGTCAGGTTGTGGATGATACCTGACGGAACATCTCTGGGAAGTCGTAGACATAGGTGGTACCGAGGCTCTGGGCCTGGAAGCGTTTGGACTGCAGGAGGTCTTTAGTGACGTAGGGTGTGTTAATGAGCATGCCATGAAGAGGACCCTGCTTATCTCCATATGCCTGGAACATGATCTAATATGAGAGTGAGGCAGAGGGCAAAACAGAGTCAGACAGTCAGGCACAGGTAAAGAAACACAAACAAACATATTTAAATTGTTAATTTTCCCCATGTCTAGACAAACGGATAACAGTTGGCCAATGATACAAAAAAGAAAAACAACACTGACAGCTGATGTTACAATGACAAAAACTAGAATTTTTTTTTCAACAAGCAAAAAAACCATTTGTTACTTTTTTGTTTTACAGACAGAAAAAGTCATTACATCAGTGACAAATGAAACCAAACGGTGACTAAACAATGACAACGCCAACGTCTGAAAGAATATTAGTGCAACAACAAATTGTGCAATACCATTTCTATGTTTGGACACGACTAAATTAATTTTTCTTGTTGTAAATATAAATATTGCTTTTACTGCTTATTCATTATTGTTAGTAATAGCATTAAAGGATACCATTCAAGATATTGGGGTCAGTAGGATTTTTAGGAACTTAACAGATTAAAATAAATAGTCCTGTCCTCATGAAAAACAATAGATTGCAGTTTTTCTAAAAAAAAAAAAAGAAATCATTGATGACAATATTTTTTATAAATATTTCACAATATTATTATATTAATATTTTTATAAATAAATATAAAACAATTATTTGATCTATTAAATGACAGAAAGCAAACACATATATATTTTGACATATTTATATAGTTTGACATACATATTACATCGATATTTTATATATAAGACAAATATATATAAATTAAATCTACATACTGCATGAAAGGGTGTTTCATGAATTTGAAAAATATTTTCTTTGGTTACAGCATAATTTGCATACCTTCCATTTGTTTAATTTCCTAGCTTTGACTTCCCTACTTTTCTAAAATATGTAGCGTTATAATAAACAAAAGCGAAGAATGTGTGTCCAAACTTTTTACTACATTGTTTTTACGATTGACAGAAAATAAACATATACTATTAACCAGCACTGAGAGATGTTGTTCAGTTTTAACTGTCTGCATATAATATGTGTATGTGTGTTTGTGTTAATGAGAGACACGTGAGCCCCACCTGTCGGTCTTTGTGCCCCACCTGTCCTGTACGGGAGTCTGTGACCTCCTTGTACAGGCTGATGTCCAGGTAGTAGCCACTCTCATTTGTCAGGAAGAGGCGGATGGGGATCTGTTTGCCAGTGGGTGTCAGTCGTATGTTGATCTTCAGCTCGGCTTGGAGCACGCGGAGCTTCCAGAGTCGACTCCCGTAGCGCATGACCATGGAGCGCACAGATTCCTCAATCTAATGACAACACAAGAGCTCAATATTCATGCAAAAATCCATTGAAAACAAAAATCTATTGAAACTCATTAAAACCTTAGAAGGGTCCATGATGACGGTTGGGACAAAATTGAGGAAGATGTGATTACAGTCAGTGCGCACTGTGGTGTTGTTGAAGGCCACTTCCAGTTCATCCATGGCCTCCAGCAGCAAACGTTCGGCCTCGTTGTGCAGGTACTCAAACGATGCTTCCTACACGGTGGGGGACCGTACAATGTCACATATACTGTATAACTAACTGAGTTTACTGACGCAAACACAGACCACGGAGATGCTCCTACCTTGGTGACCAAGTCTGAGTGGCGGATGATGGCCCGCACAAAGAAACGGTAATCAGTGACCTCGGTGCCCACTTCCACGCGGGCAGCTCCTAAGTACAGGTGCATCTTATGGTTTGCACAGGGGATGGCCGTCAGAGCAAAGTTACGCATGCGGTTGAGCTCCAGCTGGAAAGCCAAAGCAGGTTCCAAATGCCTGTAGATACGGTCCTCCTCAAACTAGAAAAAAAAAGGATTGACAAAATTGACAAAAACTTCTTTGTCAGACAATAAATGTTCCTAAAAGAGTTCTACAAATATTGCATTATATTATTAACCTAATTAACCGTAAAATAAATCTGACTTTGATTTATTTTGATTTATTAAATAGCTACAAAAGATTAAATCTAATTTTAATTCAGAAAATGTCAAGTAGACATGTATTGCTATAAAAAAAATAATATTTTACTTGATTCAACATAAAAATTAAAACAAAATTTAAAGTGCCAGTGCATTAACTGCATTAAAATATTTTAATTGTGTTATTTTTCCAATAACTAATTAATTTAATGCTTTAAACTAACAGCCCTAATAATATCATTTTATTTATTTTCACTAGCCATGACAAATTTGTATGCAAAATCTGTGAACAAAAGACTTTCATAGCATAATTCATCAATACATTTTGCATTAAATTTTCTATTATCCTAAAAAGGTACAAAAATAGGAACATTTCAATGTCATAAAAAAGTAAGAGTAATTCCTGTAGATAAATTAATTCATATGAGAGTAATTAAGTACGAAATTATCCTGTTTATATAAATATGAATAAGCCACAAAAGCTATTAGAGAATGACACTGATTATCTTTTAAAATACCATTTGTAGCTGCTTATATAGCAGTAACATTAAACAAAGATAAACTAAAAGGGTACTAGTCAGCTAAGTATTACTTTCTGCTGTGGTTTTGAATCATGAATGTTCCTGGCATCTAAAATTCTTTTGTTTTTTGAACAACAATTTTATTTTCAAAGATCATACAGGTTAAGACAACACTTAAATGTTTCCCCCCATTATAACAGCAAAAAAAAAAAAAAAAAAACAAAACTAATTCAACTACATACGGTGGTACATGCACTTTTCCAAGCTGTTTGGACTGAAATGTGTGTTGGGAGTGTGTGTACACAACCACCCTACAATGATAAAGATCCACCTAGTAGTTTTCTTTTGATTTAATAAAAATAAGTTGCCCCTTCTGAAATCAAGCCATTCTCGAGGCCACACCCACAATAGTTGATTGACAGCAGCACGTCACGCAGACTTAACTGGTGTCTTACCTCAGACCCGCCCTGAGTGAGCCGTCATCAGACCGAGATGCAGAGACAAGCAAGACTCCTAAG
>JAUCMU010000097.1:21296060-21307476 GCA_032275025.1 Enteromius treurensis | reverse complement strand
ATAGTTGATTGACAGCAGCGTGTCACACAGACTGAACTGGTGTCTTACCTCAGACCCGCCCTGAGTGAGCCGTCATCCGATCGAGACGCAGAGACAAGCAAGACTCCTAAGAGATTGAGGTGTTTTGTTGTTGAATGTATTAATGATCATAGCAGTTGTCGTTTACTCCCGACATCTGAGTGATGCAGAAGGTTAACGTTACGTTTGGTTCTGAAGGGAAACGCCCCCTTGATCAACCGGAATGCGTTTATGTTCGCGCAAATCATTCATGATCCAGCCTCACCTACAGAAGCAGTGAGTGTAATGTCTTTTAATGAATCTTTGCCAATCGCCTTTCCTAATAATGTGCTAATTAGCAAGTTTAACTATGAATACAACTAAAAAAAGATCCTCTGAGAGCGACTCAGAAAAGAGGGGCGGAGTCAGCGGAGCTCGTGGGGAAATTAAAGTGGAAGTACACAGAGTGATTTCTAAAGATCTGTTTTTGACAGGGGAAAATCAGCGTTTTTAAAACTATCTTTGAGAAATTTTAAAACAAACTATATTACAAACTTTCCATTAAGACCCTAGAGAATCATATTAGCTAGACGAAAACTGGGTTTGTATGACCCCTTTAAAAAAAAGAAAGAAAAAAAAAAGAATTATAAGAATAATTAAGAATAATTATAAATAATAAGAAAAGGAAATACAGCAATAATATACTTGTCTACATACTTTCAAAGTCCATCAATTCCACGAAAGAATCGCCGTCTAGACTCTCCAAAAAGTTATAGAACACTCTCCAGATTGACCAAAATAAAAGTTTGTTCTCCAAGAAATAAGTTATCTTTTCTAGGGCAAGGCATGAGGTCATACCTTTTATCCATTGAGACACACTAGGACTTTCTTCTTTTTTCCAAAGACAATGCAATTATACGTTTAGCTTCCAACACACATAGACCTACAATCCTCATCATTGCAATATTGGCCAAAAGATGTAGTAACTGATTAAAGATTTTTGCCATAATCGAGCGACCCTAAAAAGTCTGATCATGAAAAAGTTGAAATATACTAATAACAATAATAAGGTTTAATAAAATAGAAAATATAAATGGAACGAAATTGCTCATTTTAAATTTAGAGAAAGTGAGTCTACAGAAGCAGAAAGTGCCCGTGAGCTATAATAGCAGGCTAGATTTAGTAAATGTAGGTAATCACAGCTGCTAATGGATGTCATCCCTCTCAAATGAGACAAATAATTAAAAAGTTCATTAATGTAATGAGCTTTGCTGGAACCATTTTAGCAAACTATCAGGGCTGAAGGAAGCCAGAGAAACGCCATTGATCATGTTGAGTGACTTGCACAGCAAAGACAAGAAATAGAGGAATATAACAGCTTTTTCTTTTCCTCCTCCTCATTTCCTCCTTTGTATTTCCCCTCCTAAACATAAAGCTGCTGATGAATTTAATGAACACTTGCATTTAAAAGTGGTACAGTCTTTTGTGCCTGCCACTGATAGTCTTGTGTAAAACATAACTCACCTTGTCTCGAGCTCGAAAAGTGAAAAATTTGGGGAATTCTCTCTGTGAAACAAAGACATTTAAACATTAACTGTGAAATAGCATTGAATTCTGTACATGTCAACACAGATCAGGAACACCAGACCAATATTAATGGTACAGTATATTGTATTCATTATTACAGGATATTTACAGAACTTAATTAAGATACCATTTATAATGGCTCGGTTCCAAAACCTAGGAGACAAAATGTTATATATATATACACAAAAAAATTTAATTCATAAAAAACATAAACTTATGTTTAATTACATAGAATAAATACTACTGGCTTAAATAGCCACTTTTTCCCCCCAATTTGGATTTAATTATTTAATTTCAAAGATAATTTGTCCATATCCAATATTTCTATTTGGGGACTTTTAGGGACATTGATATACAGTGTGAAATTATTGGCGATTCATTTGATTGATTAATCAGCATATCATGCAATAAATTTGATGAATTTTCTTACTCCTACATAAGAGTACTGTCATTAGTTAAGCAACATGCTAACATCCAAAACGAACACGAACATGATAACCAATACATTTCAATCAAACAATACAGTCCATTTCATTCAATACTTGGAACTACTAAATTAAAATAGTTAAATCAAACTGTAACTGTGCACCAGTTATCATACATTTAGTATAGGAGTATTGAGTGGTTAGCTTAGCAAAATGTGATATATATATCTCTGCCAGAAACGACTAAAAACCAAGTGGTATTACTGCAGTGACCTGGATAACAGTCTATGTAGAGCATTTCAGCTCAGTCACTTGTGAGGTCCATTTTGTTTAAGATGCTTCCTAACAAAAAAAAGTAGCTGCCAATAGACAGCGAGGAAACCTCGATAGGTTGTGAAACAGAGCCAATGTCTCAGACATTCCATAACTACTTACATGGAACCTCTGGTCCACCTCACAGTTGACTTGCTTCCTGAAATCCTGTTAATAACGGCGTCAAGAGCAAAGGAGAAAAGACACATGCAGTGGGCGTACCAGATTTGAAATCAGTTACTAAGAATTGCAATTATTCAAATGAACATTCAATTGATTAAAGCTTATTTTGATTGAGAAGGAGTGAAAGAGCGGAAACATGCTCAAATGTCATTTCGAAAGCGTACCTTCTGAGCAACCAGGAAGGTAAGTCTTCGGATGCCATGCTCAAACAACAGAGATTTCTGTGGTAAAAATGAAAAAAATAAAAATGAATACACTGACAGTTAAACATTTCAGTTAAAAACATCATCATATAGAGAACAGAACTCCGTTTCACCTTAGACTGTGTAAACTCACGGAACATGGCTGCTAGCCCATCATCATCAATGTCGCTGTCCGTCTTTATGGCAACATTCAGGATATGAATTGGCTCATCTTGAATGCTCTGAAGTAAGACCAAACAAACGAACAAAAAACAATATAAACTATAGATAGAAAACACAACGATTTTCCAAATAATAACTTCACTGCATCAAACATTTAAGGACACCTATTAGGCCCACTTTTACAAGATTTAATAAACCCCAGAATGTGTATGTGAAGTTTCAGCTCAAAACACCCCACAGAACATTTATTATACATCTTTGAAAATGCTTTTGAATAAAAGCAGAAACATCATTGAGCATATCTCTTTAAATGCAAATAAACTGCTGCTTCCCACCCCCTTTTCCAGAATAGGGTGTTTTTTTACAGCCAAATCAGTTTAGAATTCTGTGACGTACATGGCGGACTGTATGCGGCTCACTCCGAGCAGGGTTTTTGCTAATATGGCAGTGTCCATCAAATGGTTCAGTCGTGGACTGAGCATGTGTCACAACACTGCTTATGATTTATGGGTAACATGATTTAGGTTTGTATACACATACCGTCAATACAAATTTATGTTTAAATCACACAACAAATAACATAGGTGCCCTTTAATAGCGGATCATAATCTCTCCGTTTTGAAAGATTCTAAGGATAAAAGGTTCACCTTGTTGTCCTCCTCTCCATACAACACAGGGTTGCCCCCCTCAGGAAAGGTTGGAGTAGAGGGGGGAGAGTCTGAGAAACAGCTCAACACATCTTTAATGTTCCTGTGATAACAATCACATTAGACACGTAGCCAGCAAATATATGTCAGTTTGAAGAAACTTGCTATAAAAACCAACATAAAACGCCACTCTCAATACGACACATTACAGGTTTAAATGTATTTCTGATTGACACAATGATCAGAGTGTTGGGAATCTAGATGGGATTTGATAGGTCTGCAATAAAGGTTTTGGTATTAATGAAAACTGATATTTAGAAAACAAAACAGTTTTTTTTTTTTTTTCATACAAAAGTATTTTTGTCGCTTCATATCATTAATAAGCAAACAAATAAAAATAATTTAGATTTCGCAAACACCTATATCCAATTGCTGTAGACACACACTAACCTGGTAAACTCCTGGAAGGAGCGGAAGGAAACCATGGCGCCCATACGCTGACAGGGCGGGGTAAAGGAGGTGTCCAGGAGCACATCACTAACGCTGGCCACGTGGACCATGCCATAGTGGTTCAAGTTAGAGGAGAAGGACATTCTGAGAAAACACAAGCGCACAAATAAAAAGACATTATTAAGGCAGCCGCATATACCTAACCCCTCAAAAAAGTGGTAGACCACCCCAGGAGAAAGATCAAATCATCACCATCACACATCGGTCTGGATCAGAGGAGTGAATATAAGAAGCAGCATTGGCTCCTCACAACTGAATGTGAATACACACTGATGTGTAACATGAATGTCATTAAGGGGCCAGTTGTCAGAAGGCAAGTAAACCAGATGTTAAAGAAAAAAATATTATGACTTAAACTTCACTGTAAGGGTGAATTCATGCATTCACAATCATTTATTTAAATTCATGGTGGAGGTACAGGTTAGTAAGGAATATTCCAGGTTAAACAATCTATAACCTAGAATTTTTGTGTCATCCCTCAATTTGTAAAAACAAAGAAAAAAAGGTATATAGTGACAAATTTACATGGAAGTTTATGGGGCATGTTGGCAAAACAGAGGTTCTTAAAAAGGGTCTGTGAAAAAATGTTAATGAAAAATATTTGACATAACTTTTAACTTAATTAATTTAGTTGTATACACAGGCCTGCTTTTTAACTATAAGGCTAAGCTTTGTGCAGGTTGCATATTTAATAGCTGCTTTTACAGTATATCTCAGGAATGGTGTCCCTGGCAAGGAAATCAAGGATATCAGCATGGCACAATCAATCTCTTCTTTACGTCACTTCTATACTTTGACTAACTGAAACCCCTCTGATTGTACATTGCATTAAAAAGCATATGCCATGTCTGTGATTGGCTACAAAACAAAACAAAACAAACAAAAAAAAAAACAGTACAAATACAAATACACATTCTACTATAAGGAGGCTGCTTACTTTTATTTAGCGGTTTATGTTTATTTACTTAAAGTTAAGTTTGCTGGTTCCTGCTTGAAGGTTTGTTAACCCCTGCTGTACACTTTATTGCAAGTTTTCCTGATTTTACAAACTGAGGGACAAGAGGTCAAAATGATTTCCAGTGGAAATGTTTAACATGCCGTAAGGGCTATTGATTTAAAGTCATATTAAACCAAGAATATTCCTTTAATAACACCCTTAATTATTGATCTTAATAAGTACATTTACCAGAAATGGTCCAAATTACAGAAGGTGACAAGTATCCTGTTTAAAAGTTAGTATTGACAGCAATCTCAAAGTAAAAGATTCACACCCAGATATCATTAAGAAAACTGTGTGCATAGATTATTCTTGACTGATTAAACCCTCGCTGTGATTAAACCCTGTAGTCTGTCCTGCTCTACCTGTCCTCATTCTCAGCAGGCTCACTAGCTGCCCCTGTGGCGGCACTAGTGTTAGCCGTGATTTCTGGAAGTTTGTAGTCCTGAAGAGGGGCAGACAATTTCCTGGGAGGACAATGACATCACACAAACATACAAACAGGAGATTTAATGGCCACTATTACGTAGCTAATTCAAAGCCAGTATGAGGCCTAAACACTTTACTAAACTTAACTTTAGGGAGTGTCTTTAAATGCATGCGCCCGCAATGGTATAATTTCAAACAGACCCACACGCACTTGAGTTGAGAGTGGTGCAATAATAAGCCATACAAATTAGTTTGTATTTACCTAGATCAACAGAATAAAGCGCCACTGAAGAGCTGTTTTCATTAAAAACAAACTTACATGCATAATATCTGCATTTGCTTGATTCAAGATATTTGGAGGCACACAATAGATGCATAGATCAATAGATGCATTCAGTAAGGCGCAAATGCATTTAATCCAAGGTTGTTTATGTCTTAAAATATGAATTCAAATCCATCTTTTATACACTGGTTATGCTTGAATGCTCGTATTCATATCGTATTACTGCATTTTATAGTGACTACTATTTAAAGTGTATGTGTTTGACCATGCTGCTTTTCTATTCTAATTCTAGATTTTGGTTTATGGAAGAAAGAATGTGTACTGTACCTGTTTAGAGTGGGGATGTTCCCTCTGCAATCAAACAACATTGATTACTGATTGGTTAGTGTCAGGCATCAATGGGAGGGGTCAGTCAGGCATCAGAAGTGTGAGGCCCTTTCACCTATAATCTGACAGATCCAATCTAATTTCAGTGCGCTTGATTTATGCACATATTAACTTGGACCAGCAGATTGCTGCTAATGAGAAGTAACTTAAAGACAACTGTGTTGCATTTCCACAAAGTTTAATTGAATTATACAAGTCTCTCAAAGGAGTATTTGGGCAATGCATAAATGCATACCTGTCTTTGATAATTTAAGGGCAAATCTTAAATAAAACCTATCATCAAGAACACATCCTGGTCACATTTCAAAATCAAATCAAATCAAATGGAAGAAGCAAATTTAATGTAATGTGAATATAAAATGTAGGCTGTTTTAGGAGCTTTAAACCTCTTTTTTTGTTTTTTTCATTTTTAATATCTGCTTAATAATTTTCCCTTTTCTCATTACCGCACCAACAGTTTTTAATTAAAATCAAATACATATTATTAGAATAGAATTATTAGAGCAGAATATACTATATTATTGTAGTGATGAACATGTACAATATTGAGAATATAGTAAATTGTAAATAAGCTTAAAAGAAAAATGTACTTTATTTTTTAAATGCAAAAATAAGGGTACAGAATTCACTAACATTCAAATATTTAGGGTCAGTATGATTTTGATACTTTTCATTTAGCAATTCAATTAGCAATCGGCTTGTCTGACAAGATTTTGAAAACAGGGCATCCCTACATGAAATATGATTTTTAGGACTTTAAAAATTGTGACCAGGTGATGGTTTTGTAAAATTTGCCTACTTCTAAACAAAGCCACACAGTTCACAAACAACTGCCCCTCCCTCACATGCAACAATTCAGCTCTTATAAACTGCAGTAAATGCAGCTAAAATCTCTTTCATGTATTTAGACATAGTACATTGCATGAGCAACTTAGTTAACACAAATCACAGGTAAAGCAGCTGGAAAAGCACGTGCTAGGAGCGGAGCATTGGAGAAAAAAGAAAGGTAATGTATAAGTAAATATCAAAAACAACCAAAAATGCTCTGCATGCATCAGAAGAGGCTACACTGAATCAGTTCACATGCATGAGCATCAGCAGAGAATAAAAAGAAAAAGAGAAGAAAAAAAACAAAAACAAAGAGCAAGAGCAGCAAGCTGGTAGTCAGCCAATGGCTGAGCATATCTTATTGGTCGCATTCTTTGGTTTGTCACCTGAAACACACGGATGTGGCCAGCACAGATGAGAGACACCTTAAAGAAGAACTAGTTTTTGGCCCTGTGATTCAGACCCTGTGTCACTAAATAATACTTTTCTACTCTTACTTCATACAAACCTTCTGATCACAGCAGACTAAATCAGTGGCATAGACTGTGCTCCAATAGAGCAGTTTAAAGGTATGAGGGGACGTGGATTGTGGCACAGTGGAGAAGAATTTATGTTGCAAAAAACAGTATCTTGTATTTATGCAGAGAATTCAAACACACACTCGCCCCAGCCAGCCCTTTTTTTAAAAATAGCGTTTTGACATACTCCTCTACAGTCCCAGCGAGGGGTGGGAGAGATGGGGGAAACAGGGGTGCGGTACATTTTTAGGTACCTGTTGGGATGGGATGTGGGTAACATGAACTGGAACTCCACGATACATGTATTGTCCTTCAGCTGACGGTGCTGGACGCTGTTGAGTTCATACGCTATGTAAGCTCTACGAACATACACCTGAGGAATGACAGTGAGAACCATGTTTTTGATTCTTAAAAAGACAGATATAATTGCTTAATTTCTCGGATAGATGTTAAATAAAATAGTCTTACCTCTAGAGCAGCCATCCGTACCACCTGATTACTGTGGTAAAAGAAATTTGGCAGCACATCAAAGATAGATGTCTCTGACAGGATCAGTTTCTGAGGAAAAAAAAACAATAACAAAAAAAAAAAATTTCAAATCAAGACCTTAATGACACAATTTTCTGAAGCAAACTATTATTACAACATTAATGCAAAACATACTTCTTTCTATTTCTGTGCAAGAAGAAGCATCAGCTGAAACTTTAAATGTTCACTACAGTTCAAAAGCTAGGGTTAAAAATTAAAACTTTGTCCTAAATTTTTATTTAATGTTTTTAGAGCTGTAAAATAATTCAACAGTTCTGAACTTAAGGAAGTAAGCAAATGCATTCTGCATATCAGGGAATAATTAATTAGCTCACGGTAATGGTGTAATTAATGTAACCATTTACATTTACACTAAGGTTTTTTGTAATTATTTGAACTGCAATTGTGCAATTCTAATTCCTTTTCAACATTTCTGTTAACAAAGTCAATTCAATTTGTCATATGTAAATAAAAGGGAGTCATTAATTGTAAAGTGTAGATAAAGTAGCAAAACGAAGTCTAGCAGATGGCACTATAGTTGTCATCAGACATCCATCTTGACATACCTGCAGGTTTTCAATGCAGAACTGATGCCCGTACATGTCGATGGCAGACAAGAAGATGGATTCCACCTGATTGTGTCGTAGCTCGTATGACGGGAGGTGCGAGGCAATGAGAACCTGCCGTGCCCGCAGCGCCACCTTGGCATTAGTGGTCTTGCTGAGCTGCGTGAGTTCTGTGAGTATTGCCATGAGCTCATCTGTCAGAGTAGGGTCTCGTCCACACAGCTGATCCTACAGAGAGAAGTGGACAACATTGTGATCACATGAGTGAACTGACTAAACATAAACATGCTTTTATTATATCTTGATTGTTATTAAAGCTGCAAAATCTACAAGAAAAAAACTAAACAAAAAAAAGATTAAAGTCGTTCTGATTGAAAATTGTGACTTACAATCAACATGGTGACCAGACAGTTCTTCTTTGTGACTTTTGCATGAGAGAATATGTAGTTGAGCACATTGGCCATGTCACCTTTGTTTTCCTCTCGAAGTGCAAAAACACACTTGTCATAGTGACCTGAGAATAATATACACATTTTTGAATACAAAAAAAAATTAATTAATATAAACAAAAACCACCTACAAAACAAAACAAAATAAAAAAGCAGTTAATAAAATGGTGAGAATAGAAAAAGCAAAGATTGTTAGATGTATTAAATTAAAATTAACATTTTATTCAAACATTGTATGTCATATTTTAGAAGTATGTACATACTATTATAATGTTTATTCATTTTTTTATTTTATATTACTAGTTTCGGTTTGAATTTTGTCATGCGTTTATGTTTTTTTTTTTTTTTGTAGTAGGTAAGCTTAAGCATATTTCTTGTGGCAAAGCTACATTCTTTTTATTCATGTAGGCATTTAAGTTTTTCAACTAATAGTTATACTTTATTTTTTTAAATTTCAGCTTTATCAAAAAAAAAATGTTTATAGCTTTAGATTTAGTTAATAATAACATCACTGGAAATTAACAGAAAAAGAATAATTCCACTTTTGTAATATTTTTTTTATATAAAAATGTGTACTAATGAAAGAAATGAAATAACATGGTTTTTTGTTTGTTTGTTCTTTTTTCTACTTCTATTTAGTAAGTACTTTAATATTTTCATTTAAATGGTTTGCTACCCCAGTATAAATAAATCAGTGGTGCACTGCCACCCAGTGGTCACACAATAACATAAAATAATTCAACGTCTTAAGTCTCCAGTGATATCGGTCTTATCCAGTGATGCGGTCTTACCATGTTGAAACTGAACTTCCACTCTTAAATACTGCCTGAGGAGGTCCATCACCACTGCCTTCATATGCCCTCTGATGCCACTGCGGTACCTGGGTACAAAACACACAAGAGGGCCAGTTAACCTGTGTGTTTGTGATTGTCTGTGTACATACATGAATTGTGTGAATGATTTACTGACTTCTGAACCAGCTGTACAATGCTCTGCGTGTTCATGAAGAAAACCTCTCTTTCTGATTTCCTGTTCAGTGTGGCAGCATGACTGTCCAGTATATTGGCAATCTGAAATGAAAATTTGACAACATTTATAAACAATGGTCACAAGCTTCAGAAAGACGTAAATTCAAAGCACCACAAGCAGCACCTGCTGACTGGGAAACTGGCAGAGGACAGAGGTAATGTTGCTGGCATACTGAGCCATTTCTTTCTTGATAGACTTCTCTACAGCAGGAGGGATACGGCCTGAAACGCTCGTCATGATGTCCTGAAGCTCAAGCAGGGGCAGAGATGGGTCCCTCAGAGTCTTCATCAGACGCTCCACCCATTCTTTCAGCTGTAACACAAACATATAAATCATAAGGCTATTTCACACCAAGCCTTTCCTAGTAAAAATGTTTAAATGTATTTATTTTCATACAGTAACAATCTATTAACATATTTACGGCTATATTGTTGAATACTACATATAAAAATTGTAATTACACTTTATCTGGAGTGCTACTTGTGCACAATGTACATTTCTTAATATTACTTTGAATAGATTCCTAGTAATGTTTTAATGCCACTATTGACAAGGATGACCTTTGAATAATATAGTTTTTTTTTAATGCAAGATGTTTAAAGTGTTCCTGAAGTATACTTGCAATAGTTCCACTTCAGCACAAATCAAAGATACTTAATTCTATCTTTAGTTGGACTTCTGACTTCTGCTTTTTCCAATTTAGCAGACTTAATATACTTTAGAATAAAAAATAAATAAAAAAAACTTATTAAACACACAAACATGTAAATGTATTAATAGTACACTAAGCACAAAATAGATTTATAAATAATAAAAAGAAGATTTATTTTGTGATAGCTAATTAAATATGTATTTTTTAAATGCAGAAAAGAAGTACATGAAAATTACATATTCTTATTTTTTGTCCAATAATGAAACTAAGGGTGGTCAAGGGTGGTTATTATTATTATTATTATTGTTATTGTTATTATTAAGAAAAAAAACGGTAACACTTTAGAATAGTGGGCCAAAATAATTAAATAATTAATTATTAAAAAAAAAAAAAAAAAATTGTTTTAGCATTATTGAGCATTAGTTGAGCAGAAACACACTAGTAATTAATTATTAACATATTATTTTAAGGGCCCGAATTATGCATTAGTTGAGCATAAATAAATTATTAATTTATAATGAACAATTATGCATCAGTTAGGCAAGAACATGTATATAACTTATGATTATCTGTACATTTAGTAAGGGCATATTATCCATTATTTACAATTCATTAGTCATTTTAAAGACTATAAACAAAAAAACTACAAGTGAAGTTTTTGCAAATAAACTATTTCGAGTAGGAGCGTGGTCGATTAATCACAGCTGGCACCACATCCTCTAAT